>JAANYP010006644.1:0-207500 GCA_020465985.1 Centrapalus pauciflorus
CCGACCCCGCAAACAACCGTTATAAAAGTGCGTAGAAGAAACATAAAAATAACCCAATCACAGATCTCAGTCTATCCGGATCGACCTGGCGCTAGCGGGCGGAGATTCCGTTTCTGATTTCCATGAACAGGTGTAGACCGCGATAACGTGAGCTATAAAGGCCCGTGAAGCACAGCGAGGGTATGACACGTGCAACAGAACACATGCACAAGAGCACGCAAACCGCTGTCCCGGCACCCGGTCCCTCGATTGCTCTAACAGTCTGGGAACTCATCTAGGTATAGAAGCACAATATGAGACAAGGAATCATAGTGATAAAAAATTTTTTGGATTGAACAACAGCCCTGTGTGGACCTGCCTACCCCAGATGGACACATACGCCAAACTATCTGCAATGTGTCGGTAAATACCGCTGTAGCAACCCGCGATAGCTACCCTGGCTAAACAGGGCCCTTTACCCCGGTATATATACGCCCAAGGACTGAGGGACAGGTGACCCTCCAGCACGATTTTCCCCTTCGCGACTTATCGGCCGTTGGAACTCATACGGACCCATGAACCGATCTGCGCCTCTCACATCATACACGTATAAGGAATAGAGCATACACTGAGGTTCACAAAATTCCATCTGTCTCAGCAATATATATCAACACGAGCACAGATAGCATACGCAGCGGAAAAATGGGTTCGATGTATCCAGTGACCGGGATTTGTATGTTTTGTTAATCTGGGATTTGTATGTATTAACCTTGCGTTTAAGTTTTTAATTAGCCGTAATCTGCATTATCCCATGACACGTGCGTTATGGATCCGTTGCGTTATTGCCACATATGATATTGTATTGACGTGGCATTTCCGGGATCGGGAGGGGTGTTACAGCATGGTATCAGAGCTTGTGGTTTGAAGCTTGAGTATCATTAGTGGATGCTTAACTTAGACCTTGTTCCGGTCCATGGGGGATCGTTTTGCGATTATATAGTGGATTAACCGACCTGGCCTAGTGTATAACGCTGGGTGATTTATCCCTTGTGCTTAATCGTTTTGCTTTGTGCAGATTATCATGGCAGATCAGGGAGAGGGTTCGGGCGCGGGTAAGCCGCCCAGTGACGAGTATATTCGTAAATCCGAGTTGCTAGATGTTCTTACCGAGTTTTACAGGAAGCAGAAAGAGCAAGAGCGTGAGCAGGGTCAGAGTTTGGGGCCAGTTATTCAGCATGCCGAGACTGAGTCTAGGGGTGGTGCTTCGTCATCTTCTCAGCGGGGCGGGTCTTTCAAGGATTTTATGACAGGAGCTCCGCCGCAGTTTCGGGGTGACGGTGAGCCGGGGGCGGCCATCGCATGGGAGCGTGAGATTGAGGGCGCGTTCCGAGTGGCCCATGTGGATCCTAGAGATATGGTTGGGTACGCCGCATATCAGTTACGGGGCGGTGCTTTGCAGTGGTGGAAATCGATTGAGTCGTCGATGACTGAGTCCGCCGCTTATGCTATGACCTGGGAGCAGTTCAGGGCTATGTTTGAGTTACAGTACATTCCGAGGGATGAGAGACGGGAGATGGAGCGCCGATTCCTCCATTTGCAGCAGGGTAATATGACGGTCCAGCAGTATGTCGACCGATTTAATGAGTACTCACAGTTCGCGCCTCAGCATGTGGATACCGAGAGCCGTAAAGCAGACGCGTTTATTGATGGGCTCCGATCTGATATCCGGGAGTTTGTGGGACTGCACGATACTCCGACATTTGCTAGAGCCCTTGAGATGGCCCGCATGAGGGAGCGAGAGATCCTCAAGCAGAGGGAGCAGCCCTCTTCCCAGAGGCAGCGTACTGGGACTTTTGATCAGCCGTCCAGTGTATGGAGGTCTTCCGGGGACGCCCCCAGTGATCAGCGTCCGGATCAGTGGCAGTTTTCAGGTCAGGGTTCCGGGCAGATTTCAGGGCAAGGGGCGGGTCAGAGACGTGATAGGGACCGGGGTCGAGATCGTCGATCGAGACGTCAGGGTCAGGGCCAGAGTCAGGGGTCAGGAGTACAGAGCCAGAGTAGTGTGGGACAGGGGTCCCAGGCGTCCGGTAGTCGTGTTGAGAGCTCGTATGGTGATCGGGAGTGCCCGAAATGTCACCGGCGCCATTCCGGACAGTGTTTATCGGAGCAGCCACGTTGTTTCCGGTGCGGCCAGCGGGGCCACGCCGCTTCAGTTTGTACGGTGCCTGAGCCGTTGTGTTTCAAATGTGGGCGACCAGGGCATCGGGTTAGGGATTGTCCAGAGCCGGGACCGGCAGTACAGGGGGCTAGTTTAAGTGGGACCAGGGCAGAGCCGTCGTCGTTCAGCCGCCGTGAGACAGTTCCGAGAGGCCGCGGGCGTGTGTTTCAGGCTACCGCAGAGGAGGCACGGGATGCTACAGACGTTGTTTCGGGTACGTACATCCTTAACGGACTTCGAGCTCGTGTGTTATTTGATTCCGGGGCAGATCGCTCCTATGTGTCTGTTACATTTTGTGCGTATTTTAGTGTGTCTGCTTCTCCTTTATCTGTTCCGTTAATTGTCGAGAGGGTTGATGGGAGCTCAATGTTAGTGAGTTGTGTTTATCGGGGCTGTGTGTTAGAAATAGATTCCCATCAGTTTGCGATCGATTTGCTGCCGATTGAGATCAGTAGCTTCGATGTAATAGTGGGTATGGACTGGTTGACTGCCAGACGGGCTGATATTCTGTGTGCCAAGAAGATCATCCGTATACCCATTTCTGACAGTGAGAGTGTGATTGTGTATGGGGAACGTCGTAAGGGAGATATCGGGATTGTGTCTATGGCCAGGGCTCAGAGATATGTCTCTAAAGGGTGTGAGACCTTCCTAGCTTATGTAGTTGACGCGAGGAAGGAAAAGAAGACCTTAGAGGATATTCCGGTGATTCGTGAGTTCCCTGAGGTATTCCCAGAGGAGTTGCCTGGGTTACCGCCAGATCGCCAAGTGGAATTCCGGATCGATCTTGTTCCTGGGGCGGTGCCGATTGCTAAGACGCCTTATAGGCTGGCACCGACAGAGATGCGAGAGCTGATGTCACAGTTGCAGGAACTTCTAGATCGTGGATTTATCCGTCCTAGTTCGTCGCCTTGGGGTGCGCCAGTGCTTTTCGTGAAAAAGAAGGACGGTAGTATGCGGATGTGTATTGACTATCGGGAATTGAATAAAGTGACTGTGAAGAATCGTTATCCGCTTCCACGTATTGATGATCTGTTCGACCAGCTCCAGGGTTCGAGCTATTTCTCCAAGATCGACTTGCGATCGGGTTACCATCAGTTAAGGGTCAGGGACGAAGATGTGCCGAAGACCGCGTTTCGGACTCGTTATGGGCATTACGAGTTCCTTGTGATGCCTTTCGGTTTGACTAACGCACCCGCCGCTTTCATGGATTTAATGAACCGGGTGTGTAGAACTATGTTGGATAGATACGTGATCGTGTTCATTGATGACATCCTTATCTACTCGCGGAGTGCCGAGGACCACGAGCAGCACCTCCGAGAGGTTTTATCTGTGCTGCGCAAGGAGAGACTATACGCGAAATTCTCCAAATGCGAATTTTGGCTTCGGGAAGTGCAGTTTTTGGGTCACGTGGTCAGTGCCGAGGGTATAAAAGTGGATCCAGCCAAGATTGAGGCGGTGATGAGTTGGGAGCCTCCGAGATCAGTGTCTGAGATTCGTAGTTTTCTGGGTCTCGCTGGGTACTATAGACGCTTCATCCAGGATTTCTCGAGGATTGCCTTGCCGTTGACGAGATTGACACGGCAGTCCGTTCCGTTTGAGTGGTCCGAGGATCAGGAGCGTGCGTTCAGAGAATTGAAGACCCGGTTGTGTCAGGCTCCAGTGTTGGCCTTGCCAGAGGGTACCGATGACTTTGTGGTATACTGTGATGCTTCAGGGTCGGGTTTGGGTTGCGTTCTGATGCAGAGAGGGAAGGTGATCGCTTATGCCTCGCGCCAGCTGAAGACTTACGAGGAGAACCATACCGTGCACGATTTAGAGTTGGACGCCATTGTGTTTGCGTTGAAGATTTGGCGTCATTATTTGTATGGGTCTCGGTTCGTTGTGTATACCGATCATAAGAGTCTTCAATACCTGTTTAGTCAGAAGGATCTGAATATGCGACAGCGCCGTAGTCTTGAGTTGCTTAAGGACTACGATTGCGAGATTCAGTACCACCCGGGTCGGGCTAATGTGGTAGCTGACGCGCTGAGCCGTAGGGCATGCGGCCAGACTGTGATTTCCAGAGCTTCGAGGCTTGAAATCACCTCGACTTTGATTGATAGTCTAAGGTTAGCGCAGCAAGAAGGCCTGCGGGGTGATAATGTGAAAAGGGAGCGTCTGACCGGGCAGCTTGAGTCATTGATCAGGGACGATCGTGGGTTGTTTATATTTCATGATAGGGTCTGGGTCCCAAGGGTTGGGAATCTGCGGCAGTTGATTCTTGATGAGTCGCATCGGTCGAGGCTATCTGTGCATCCGGGGAGTACTAAGATGTATCGTGATCTCCGTGACTTCTACTGGTGGCCGGGAATGAAAAGAGATGTGGGCCGATATGTTGAGCAGTGCATGACGTGTCTGAGGGTCAAAGCCGAGCATCAAAAGCCGCACGGGCATCTACAGCCGTTAGAAATCCCCGAGTGGAAGTGGTATCACATCACGATGGATTTCATTGTGAGACTTCCACGCACGGTCCGCGGGAACGACATGATCTGGGTTATAGTGGATCGACTAACGAAAAGTGCGCACTTCTTAGCCGTTCGAGGTACTATCACCATGGATCAGTTAGCGAGACTGTACATCAACGAGGTAGTATCGCGGCATGGGATTCCGATGTCGATTACTTCGGACAGGGATACGCGGTTTACGTCTCGTTTCTGGCAGAGTTTCCAGCGGGAATTGGGTACCAGGGTTCAGCTAAGTACGGCGTATAGACCGCAGACTGACGGGCAGACCGAGCGCACTAATCAAACCCTCGAGGATATGTTGCGGGCATGTGCTATCGACTTCAGCGGCAATTGGGACGTGCATTTACCGTTGGTCGAGTTCGCGTATAATAATAGCTATCACGCCACGATTAAAATGGCTCCGTTTGAGGCACTATATGGGCGTAAGTGCCTGACCCCAGTGTGTTGGGGCGAGGTCGGTGAGCGACCTATTAGCGGGCCGGAGCTACTCCAGGAGACTAGTGACAAAGTGGCCGTGATTCGGGAGCATATGAAAGTCGCCCAGAGCCGTCAGAAGAGCTATGCAGATCGCCGTCTGAAAGAGTTAGAGTTCAGTGTCGGGGACCGCGTGTTGCTTAAGGTGTCGCCGTGGAAAGGGGTTATCCGGTTTAGACATCGTGGGAAGCTGAGTCCGCGGTATATTGGGCCGTTCGAGATTGTTGAGAGAGTCCGGGATCAGGCCTATCGACTGCGATTGCCTCCGGAGTTGGCCGGTGTGCACGATACGTTTCACGTGAGTCATCTCCGGAAGTGTCTGGCTACAGATGACCAGTATGTGCCCTTATCTGAGATTTCAGTCGATGATCAACTGCGATATGTGGAGCAGCCCGAGGCCGTGACCGATCGAAAGATTAAGAAGCTGAGGAATAAAGAGATTACCTTGGTACTTGTTCAGTGGAGACACCACAAAGGTACCAACGCTACTTGGGAGCCCGAGTTGGAAATGCGATCGAGATATCCTCACCTATTCCAGAATTCGAGTTAGATTCCGGGACGGAATCTCTTTAAGAGGGGAGGATTTGTAACATCCGTTATTTCGACCTGGTACGTGGAATTATTTTAGTGGATATTGGGTTGGTCCAATTATATCCCGTTTCGTGGATTAATACGTGTCGGGATTGGGCTTGCGTGTTACCGGGTTATAATTTTAATGAACGGATTATATTTTTGGGATCGTGGGATTAAATGGGTTAAATGGGCATAAATATTGAAAATGTGATATCGGGTTCGGGTTATTGGGTTCGGGACCGGTTAATTAAGAGACGTACATAAGAATGCTTATCCCTTTCATTTCTCCCTTATCCAAAACTGAGACCTAAAGTGTATGTGTGTGTGTTTGGTGTGAGCTCCAGCAGAGAAAAGCCATAGCCAAAACTCTTGTGCAATCTGATTTGGGTGCAAAGGCTTGGAATCATCATCATCTTCTTCATCCTTGTTGTTCTTGAGCTCAATTAAGGTAAGGGAACTTCTATTTAGTGGTTTTAATTGGGTTGTATGTGTGGGAAATGGGGTAATAGCTTTGAGCTTGTAAAAGGGATGTTATGTAGTATCCATATGTGTTAATTGAGACTGAATTCGTGTATGTAAGGAGTTGTGTACTCCTGGACAGCCATGGAAATCGCAGGGCAGAGCTGAGGGTTTCGCGATGTCGCGGCGCGACCACCAGAGGGTCCGCGGCGCGACCATTAGCCTGTTGGAGAAATCTGAAAATTGTCTAGTGAAATGAGTTTGGGTCGGTTCAGTGTCGGGATTGCCCGAATGGGTTTTGCATATGTTTGGGGTATTGTTTGAGATTGTTTTGAGTCAAGTTGAGTCGGGTCTCGGGTATCGGTCGGGTTTCGGTTTCGTGGGATTGTCGGGTTCGGATTGAGCTCAAGTCAATGTGCTTTGTGTTAATTGGGAATTGTGTTTAATTCCTGGGCTATCCGTGTGATTACAGGGATTAGCGGACATCGGGCCGGATTCGATCAGGGTGCTCAGACTTCGGGAAACCAGTCAGGTGAGTACTCGAGACTTTTCCAAACGCGCGCCGTCTTTATGATTTTAGCTGTGTTGCTATCTTGTGCGTGTTATATCTATGTGAGACAGAGACGTGAACCTCAGGTATGCTCTATTCCTTATACGTGTTATGTATGAGATGCGAGATCGGTTCAGGGGTCCGTGATGAGTTCCATACGGACGATAAGTCACGAAGGGGAATCGCGCGGGTTGACTGTCCCTTACAGTCCTTGGGGCGTATATATACGGCAGGGCCTGTAGCCGGGTAGCTTCCGTGCTACAGGGTATTACCGACCATTGCTGTGTGCGATGTGTCCATCGGGGAGGGGTCCCCACAGGGCTGTGTTCGATCTCATACTTGTGCTTTATACCTGAGATGTGTGTTGGGCAATCGGGACAGGGGCAGGGACAGGGTCTGCGTGCTATGTGCTATGTGTTCTGTGCAGTGTCAACCCTCGCGTGCTCACGGGCTTTATAGCTCACGTTATCGAGTCTAACATGTTCAGGGAATCAGAAAGGATCTCAGCCGCAGCCGAGGTAGATCCGAGATAGACTGAAGATCTGTGATGGTTTTATGTTTATATAGAACTTGTATAACGGTTGTTTGGGGGTCGGTGTATCCAGTGACCGGAATTTGTATGTTTTGTTAATCTGGGATTTGTATGTATTAACTTTGCGTTTAAGTTTTTAATTAGCCGTAATCTGCATTATCCCATGACACGTGCGTTATGGATCCGTTGCGTTATTGCCACATATGATATTGTATTGACGTGGCATTTCCGGGATCGGGAGGGGTGTCACAGTTTATTTGTATCATTATCTTATACTTTTAAAAGTTTCTTACACTACAAGGTGTTCGAAATGCAAAAAACAAATAATATTAAAGAAAATGGCATCAAATAGTTGTTTACTTTTGAGTTTGTACTCATTTATGTTGTGTACTTTTTTTGTGCACATTTGGTAGTCAAACTTTCAAAAATGTTTCAATTAGGTAGTTGTGTGACTTGGAAACCAGCACCAACTGGTCATCATGCTTACGTGGACGAGTTTTTCAAGAAAAATGGCATCAAATAGCTATGTACTTTTAAGTTTGTACACATTTATGTTGTGTACTTTATTTTTGTGCACATTTAGTAGTCAAAATTTTAAAAGTGTTTCAATTAAGTAGTTAGGTTACCTAAAAATCGATACTAACTGGTTACTTGTCTTATGTGGACATATTTTTTATAATTTGGAATTAAAAAAACCTAAGATGATTTATTTTTTCTATAAAACTATAAAAAGATTCATAAACAAAATATGTATCAAATTGATTAAATATGCTTTCATTTTATAACAATATACTAGAACATTAATTTTCAACTCACATACATGATATCTATCAAGTGGAAATTATATGTTTTGAATTTGATAAGCACCGTGTTTAAGAGTCATTAATATTAAGGAGAATTTCATATATATCCCTGTAAACTTCCAATATTACGTATATATTCCTACAAACTTTCTTATTACATATATATCTTTCTAAACCTTTAAATCTTACACACATATATATAGAATCAGGTTCAAAAAAGTACCTCTCGAAATCAAGTGCACCTAAAGATACCAACCTCAAAAAACTTTTTTTTTAATTTTTTTCTCATAACCATGTTTAAATTAATGTTATACACATGATATATGAATTTCACATACATTTACACTTTCTTTGTCCTTAAAAATTATGTGAATGCTCAATGCATATTTATGTGAATAGTCATTTCACATCATGTGAATTGTGTGAATGACCATTCACATGATCTTTTTTTACCATTCACAAGATTTATGATGTTGCTTCTTTTGAAAAAAAGTCTTAAAATGTTGTCTTATACATGTCTATTCAAAAAAAATATATGTGAATGATCATTCACATTAGGGTACGCTGATAAACCTGATTATATATATATATATATATATATATATATATATATATATATATATATATATATATATATATATATATATATATATATATATATATATATATATATATATATATATATATATATATATATATACATATATATATACATAGAGGGAGGTTCCATTGAGAACTTTTGTGCATCGAGGCACAAAAAAACCTCCAAAATCCCTTGGATAAAAGAATGTATGGTTTAGATCAAATGACAAAAGGGTAATTAAATAGAAAGTTTTATGCATCAAGTGCACATAATGAAATATGCAGAGGGGTAAAACAGGAATTATGCAATCCTCATTTAATTATTACATTTCCAAAAATAATACAAATTCAAATAAAAAAATAAAGATTCTGATGCATCATTGTTGTTCATTCTTTGTGTTCATCATCTTCATCCATTATCTTCATGTTCATCAACTTCGTATTTAACGTGATGCATCGTTCATCCAAAAACCTTAATTTAACGTGATGCATCAACGTGTTCATCCAAAAACCTTAATTTAACGTGATGCATCGTTAATTCAAACATGAATCGTTCATCGTTCCAACAAAAATTCGTACCTTCCAAAATGCATCTCTTAATCAAAAATCCAAAATGCACCTTAATTTAACGTGATGCATCGTTCATTCAAACATTAATCGTTCATCGTTCCAACAAACATTCATATCTTCCAAAATGCATCTCTTCATCATAAAATCCATATCTTAATCAAAAGCATGAGAGAGAGAGAGAGAGAGAGAGAGAGAGAGAGAGAGAGAGATAAGGAGGATAATTGGGAAGGTTGTTAATGTGGGATTTTAATTCCTAAATTAACTCCTAATTATCATTTAATGATTTTTAAAAATTAATTAATTTCATATATTTAATTTTTCCAAAATGTCATTTGTGCACCCTTGTTAGATTATCTGATGCATAAAAGTGCCTCGAGGTGCTCCGATGCACAAAAGTTCTCAATTGAACCTCAATCTACATATATATATATATATATATATATATATATATATATATATATATATATATATATATATATATATATATATATATATATATATATAGAATCAGGTTCATCAGCGTACCTATGAGATTCCAGCGTACCCATCGTACCCTAATGTGAATGATCATTCACATATATTTTTTTTGAATAAACATGTATAAGACAACATTATAAGACTTTTTTTCAAAAGGAGCAACATCATAAATTTTGTGAATGATAAAAAAAGATCATGTGAATGGTCATTCACACCATTCACATTGTGTGAAATGACCATTCACATGGATGACCATTCACATAAATATGCATTGAGCATTCACATAAGTTTTAAGGACACAGAAAGTGTGAATGTATGTGAAATTCATATATCATGTGTATAACATTAATTTAAACATGGTTATGAGAAAAAAAATTTAAAAAAAGTTTTTTAAGGTTGGTACCTTCGGGTGCACTTGATTTCGAGAGTTACCTTTTTGAACCTGAATCTATATATATATATATATATATATATATATATATATATATATATATATATATATATATATATATATATATATATATATATATATATATATATATATATATATATATATATATATATATATAGGATTGGTTCACATGAGAACCCCTCATTATCGTGAGAACCACTCTAAAAATTGTGCATCCACTGTATAAAATTGTGCATTTGATACTAAAACTAAATGTTTTCGATATATTTATGCATTTTATGTAAAAATTTACGCATCTCATGCTATAATTTATTTATTTTATGTACGAATTGTGCATTTAAGAAAATTTGTGCATTTGATGTTCAAATTTATGCATTTAGTTTATAATTTAATGAATGTAAGTTTTGAATGTAATTTTAGTGTTAAATTATGATATTTATTAATATTTAAGAATAATAATGATTTTAAGTAAAACTTTTAATTTTACAATTTGTGCATTTGATGTACAAATTTGTACAAATTTGTGCATTTGATGTACAAATATATATATATATATATATATATATATATATATATATATATATATATATATATATATATATATATATATATATATATATGTGTGTGTGTGTGCGTGTGTAGGGCCTGGATCAATGGGATACCATGTTAGACTGGGGCACTGGAGTCCATCCATGTTTGGTTATAAGTTTAAAATGGTAATATACTCAATTAGGTTTATCTTAAATAATAGGTGACAAGTAATAAAATAATAGATCACTTAATTACAGAGATTTACTTCCATAACATATCTAAAATAAATTTCAAAATGGGTTTTAATAAACATGTTCAATTGGATTTGACAATGGGTTTTAGTGAATGACGCGTGCAAAACACACCTCAGGTTTTAATGTCTAAATGAACCCAAAGTATAAATTACACAACTGATAGTGTACCAATCGTGTGCAATATAGCTTTAAGAATCACACAGGATTTATCGAACTCAGGGAACAGAATAAAAAAAGGAGACTCCAATACTACAACCTAAACCAATATTTAGTTATTTAAGACTTTTTGAAGAAATTATCAACTAGAGACAATAATTAAAATTAATTATCTGAACAACTAATGCAAACTAAGTAACACGTGAATAAAAAGTTAAACTAATTTTTTTTTGGGTTTTTTTCGAAATAATTAAAAACTAAATCTAGCAAACACAACTTAAACTAAACTAACGAACGCACCACAAAAGGACAACTATATAATACGAACCAACTAACAAAAGCAAAGTCAACTTAGAAATAACTTAAGCAAGTAAAGAATGATATGGAATTTTACGAAACTCTTATATTACGAAAACGTCACCCACTTGGAATTTAAAAACTATAATTAATTGGCGGCGGTCTGAATTGATCGATTAAAGATAAATCGGTTAATAACCAATTATAAATATTCACTTAAGCCCGGAATTATGGATTAATCTACCGAATATTAGATTTCTCCAAATAAAGATTAAATCATGACAAAACACGTGAAAACAATAAAGTTAATTGAACTGAATTCCAATATTAACCAACAATCTTATTATCGCAAAAAGATGCTAAAAACTATCAATTAATACCGAGAATTCAACCAACCAACTTTATTTATTTGGAAATCAAGCTTTACGGATTATTAGTTTTATTATCGCAACACAATGCCTAAAAACTAAGAAACACGCAAAGTTCTAGATCAATAATTCATCACAAAATCATTATCGCAATACAATGCCTAGAAAATATAATCAATTATCAATTTTTCATCCAAAGTTTTAATTTTTATTAAAAACGCAGATTCAACCAACAATTATTTTCGCAAAACAATGCTAAACGATTGATAAAAATCTGATTTTTAACAAATATATATGAAGAACATCGAAAATCTAGTATATATAATCCATAAACCGTCAATCAATCCAAAACCATGCCAATTAATACATAGAATTCATCATCCCAAGCGGGTGAACAAGAAAACTACTCACGATCCATAATAAAAACAGAAAATAAACAAAACTTAATAGCATTCATTATGAAATACGAAAGAAAAAGGAACGAATGTACCGAAATCTTGCAAAAAGTGACGAAAAACCAACGATTACCGCTAACCGAATGCTTCAATCCACGCGAATATCAATCCCGAATTATTAATAAACTAAAACTACCTTAAACCTACTTGAATATGGGAAGAAAAACTGTAAAAAATCGTAAAACTATGCTGGAATTCGAGAAAATCAGGTCTGTTCTCGTTCTGGCCGAATCTGCTCTCTTTATAAAGATTCTGCGCCGCCTACGACCGTAGGCCTTAAGCTCCACGGTCGTAGGCCATGTTGACTTGGTCAAACCTGTGCCCTAGCCCATGGTAATGCTCCTTGTACCTCCTATGGTCGTAGGCTTCCCCCTTCTACGGTCGTAGGCTCCAAAAATTCACCAATTTCGCTTCTTTTCTTCTAGAAAATCCACGAGAACTCGTCGGGGCTTCAAAGTTTGTCGGTTTTTCTTCGATGTTCATTCCTTCGTCGATAAAACCTCTTTTGTCCTATGAATCACAAAAATGAATGAATTAGATATCTATTTCACGTATTTCGAGAGAAAAACCGACCAAATTGTAAGGGAAATGATGCCAAAAATATGTATAAATATGACCATATCAAAATACCCCACACTTGAACTTTGCTTGTCCTCAAGCAAACTACTGCATAAATGTCTTTACTCAGGCCTCAATTCAAAATAAACTCTCTAGAAACATGCAAGACTCAATAGCATTAAAGATCCATAGACTATGAAATTGAAGCCAAAGCAAGAAACAATGAGACCACAAGATGCAAAAAGAATTGCAATGTCAACCACTTCCCACCTCATTACATGACATAGCACCTCACAGTTTTCACTCATCACTCATGTGTATAGGCTCGTACATTTTCCAAACTACGCTCAATGCCAGATATGTTAAAAGAATATCAGCATATGCTTGAGAGTAAATCACACCGCCATCACTTAATGTTTGAAAATAAAGCACATAAAGGTCTTAATGGGCTGTAACGAGGCTAGGCTAAGGAAATGGGGAATATATGGCCAAAGTGGGGTTAAAAGATTGGGATCGAAGATCAAGCATCAAGCTATAGAAACGAGTAACGAGCATGAGACCAAACTCAGAAAATTACACCAATAAACTCGCTTGATTTTTCACATCTAATAGCAGCTCAGAAGGACAACATTTCATTTCACTTTCTTATTCCAATTCTTTCTCTTTTCTTTTTCTCTTTCTTTTTTTTTCTTCTTTTTTTTCTTTTATCTTTCTTTTTTTTTCTATATAGCGTTGAATTTCCAGACATCGATTGTATGCAATCTGTACCCAAAAAGAACTTTCTAAACCACACTAGCATCGCCGCGGTACAACACTAGAAAAGCCAGGAAGAACACAAAAGCATAGAATTACATATGACTCGAATGCTATCAAAACAAGGCATAATCGTCAAGGCTCACAGAGTATAAACTAGCTAACAAACGAATGATCGCAGATAAATCCCTAAAGCTTGCTACTGAATCACGATCCCAATTCCGGTCAAACAATAGGCAAAAGGATTATTTGGCCGATAATGTGGGTTGTCACCGAAATGAAAGGCTCAGGCTCAAACGGGGAAACTAAGGAAAATGATGCTGGTAGGGGTGTCATTGGGGAAAAAGGGTATCCTATTTGTGCCTTTATATAAGTGCTAGATTCTCAAATGATGTGATCTTGGCATGCATTTGACAAACAAGTTCTACCTTAATACAATTAACACCGACAAATTCACACCGAAAGAAATAATGAGCATTAAATATGAATGCTAGATGGGCTCAAATTCTCACGAAACGAATGTACAGGGTTATTTGTGCTTAATCATGGAATTTCAGTCAAGAAGCGTGACATGCACATCAAACATCATGTTACCACAAAATAATCTCAAAGTCACTTGCTCAGCTTCGCATGCATAGAAAATAGAACAATACTGCAAAAGAGTCCAACATGCAAAAATAGAGAATAAGTTTTGAAAATCAGCCCAATTTTAGACAAAATGTCGCGACTTTTACTTAAGAACATGCAAAGCTCAAAATCGACATTTTTATACCCCCACCCCACACTTAAATTTGACATCCTCACTGTCATAATCAATCACAACAGTATGGAAATGGAGATAATAAATTGGAACAGAAAAACTCCCCTGATACACTTAAGCATGGCCATGTTTGAATGATGAGGCTGAACTGGCTGCTAGTGAGCATCTCTACCATGGCCCGTCATGACAAGACATCTATCAACAACTGTCCAAGATAACACTCTAACACACATACATTTGTCTAAACACGCATCAAGCACATCACTCACACTCATATCAATCTATGTGACATCAGATACACTACCCCACACTCATTTCAAACTTATGTGATCATATGACATATCAGCACACCAAAATATTCTCAAGACAACGACATCCCTTTTACATAAATAAAGCATAATGCGTGACACCATGAGCATGCAATGACTAGAACATAAATACCTAAATATAAATCTATGAAAATAAACAAAGAAAACATGGAAACACATCAAACTATTAGAACTCAAAAACACACCATCTAAGAAAATAAATATAAAAAGCACACCACACACAAAGAAATTAAAAATAATAATAATAATAAATAAATAAATAAGATAAGATAAAATAAAATAAATAAACTAGAAATTAGAACAAGCAAACATGCTTTCAAAACAAGACCAGTAGCATCAATCATGCAATCCTAAGACACATACTCAATGCACGGGCTACTTATTTAAGCATATAACTTCCAAAATTTAAATTAACAGCTCAACACATCAAGCAAAACAAATTAAACATAAAATGAAAACTTAATATACAAATGAAAGTATCTACGGGTTGCCTCCCGAAAGCGCTTGTTTTGACGACTCTCTAGCTTGACTCGTCCACATGGCCCTTAGATTGATAAAACATACCTAGGAAACGAGCTCGCAAACCTTTCATACCTACTAAAGCAATGTACTCACCAACCGGATCCTCATGATCAAAATTAAGCTTCGGAAATTGACAAGTTGGTTTTGTTGTGATCTAATCCACCTTCTTCTTTCGCTTTCTTGGCTTCTTCGATTTCCCTTTCCTCTTTACCGAGCTTGAAGGTATCTGTCCATCACAAACAACAACAGAATCAGATTCAAGAATATCAAGCTTATCAAGATCAATATGAGAAGGAGTAGCTGGTGTTGGTGCTTCAAACAAAGCAAAAATATCCTCATCGGTTGGGATGTCATTCTCATCGATGTGCATCTGCCAATCTACTTCAAGTAAGCAAGCAATCTCCTGCAAATCTCTATCAGCATCAAACTCATTATTATGAATGTGCATCTGACAAAAATTTAACTTTTTAGGGGAATTGCCCCTAAAAAGGATCAACTAAACTACCGGTGTTGGTTGTTTCTTAAAGCTCACACCGCTCCCCGGCAACGGCGCCAAAAACTTGACGCGTGCAAAACACACCTCATGTTTTAATGTCTAAATGAACCCAAAGTATAAATTACACAACTGGCAGTGTACCAATCGTGTGCAATAGAGCTTCAAGAATCACCCAGGATTTATCGAACTCAGAGAACGGAATAAAGAACGGAGACTCCAATACTACAACCTAAACCAATATTTAGCTATTTCGGACTTTTTGAAGAAATTATCAACTAGAGACAATAATTAAAATTAATTATCCGAATAACTAATGCAAACTAAGTAACACGTGAATAACACGTTAAACTAATTTTTTTTGGGTTTTTCAAAATAATTAAAAACTAAATCTAGCAAACACGACTTAAACTAAACTAACGAACGCACCCAGAAAGGAGGACGACTATATAATACGAACCAACTAACAAAAGAAAAGTCAATTTAGAAATAACTTAAGCAAGTAAAGAATGATATTGAATTTTACGAAACTCTTATATTACGAAAACGTCACCCACTTGGAATTAGAAAACTATAATTAATTGGCGGCGGTCTGGATTGATCGATTAAAGATAAACCGGTTAATAACCAATTATAAATATTCACTTAAGCCCGGATGATGGATTAATTTACCGAATATTAGATTTCTCCAAATAAAGATTAAATCATGACAAAACACGTGAAAACAATAAAGTCAATTAAACTGGATTCCAATATTAACCAACAATCTTATTATCGCAAAAAGATGCTAAAAACTATCAACTAATACCGAGAATTCAACCAACCAACTTTATTTATTTGGAAATCAAGCTTTACGGATTATTAGTTTTATTATCGCAACACAATGCCTAAAAACTAAGAAACACGCAAAGTTCTAGATCAATAATTCATCACAAAATCATTATCCCAATACAATGCCTAGAAAATATAATCAATTATCAATTTTTCATCCAAAGTTTTAATTTTTATTAAAAACGCAGATTCAACCAACAATTATTTTCGCAAAACAATGCTAAACGATTGATAAAAATCTGATTTTTAACAAATATATATGAAGAACATCGAAAATCTAGTAAATATAATCCATAAACTGTCAATCAATCCAAAACCATGCCAATTAATACATAGAATTCATCATCCCAAGCGGGTGAACAAGAAAACTACTCACGATCCATAATAAAAACAAAAAATAAACAAAACTTAATAGCATTCATTATGAAATATGAAAGAAAAAGGAACGAATGTACCGAAATCTTGCAAAAAATGACGAAAAACTAACGATTACCGCTAACCGAATGCTTCAATCCACGCGAATATCAATCCTGAATGATTAATAAACTAAAACTACCTTAAACCTACTTGAATATGGGAAGAAAAACTGTAAAAAATCGTAAAACTATGCTGGAAATCGAGAAAATCAGGTCTGTTCTCGTTCTGGCCGAATCTGCTCTCTTTATAAAGATTATGCGCCGCCTACGACCGTAGGCCTTAAGCTCCACGGTCGTAGGCCATGTTGACTTGGTCAAACCTGTGCCCTAGCCCACGGTAATGCTCCTTGTACCTCCTATGGTCGTAGGCTTCCCCCTTCTACGGTCGTAGGCTCCAAAAATTCACCAATTTTGCTTCTTTTCTTCTAGAAAATCCACGAGAACTCGTCGGGGCTTCAAAGTTTGTCGGTTTTTCTTCGATGTTCATTCCTTCGTCGATAAAACCTCTTTTGTCCTATGAATCACAAAAATGAATGAATTAGATATCTATTTCACGTATTTCGAGAGAAAAACCGACCAAATTGCAAGGGAAATGATGCCAAAAATATGTATAAATATGACCATATCAGATATAAACGTGAGATTTAAAGATTTCAGAAGGATATATATGTAATAAGGAATTTTACAAAGATATATGCGTAATATCAAAAGTTTATATGAAATTCTCCCTTAATTCTATGTCATAAAATATGTCCACATAAGTATCATAACCCGTTGATTGGTATCGATTTTTAGGTAACCAAACTACTTAATTGGAACACTTTTAAAAGTTTGACTACTAAATGTGCACAAAAGAAAAATACACAACATAAATGTGTACAAACTTAAATATACATAGCTATTTGATGCCATTTTTCTTGAAAAAACTGTCCACGTAAGCATGGTGACCGGTTGGTGCCGGTTTTCAAGTCACCCAACTACCTAATTGAAACATTTTTGAAAGTTTGACTACCAAATGTGCACAAAAAAAGTACACTACATAAATGAGTACAAACTCAAAAGTACACAACTATTTGACGCCATATTCCCATAATATTATAACCAAAAGACAAAAATTAAAACCGTATGAAACCTATTCCAGCTCGACTCATTTTAGTCTGGTTTTTCAGTTTCATTGTTTAAATCTTTTAATAAAAAATGACAAATTGAATGGTATTCAACAAACCCAAATCTAAAAACCAAATTGTATCAGTTCAATAGGATTTCGATTAAGTATTTTTTTAATTTTACAGTTTGGCTCCGATTGTTACACATTCCAACTAGGAGTGTATGGTTCGTTTTGGTTTGGTTAGTAGTTAAAATGTGTATCGTGTTTTCGGTTTCGGTTACCCGTTACAAGATGGTTACCCGCTATATGCTTAAAAATAAAGAAAATTATAGAATTATATCTTTGTTTTACACGAATTGTAAACTATTTGATTATAAATCTTAAAAATTACGTTAAATGTATTTAACAAAACAATCAAAGTAAAAAAAAAAAAAAAAATCATTTGAAAATCTAGTATTTAATGTATTAGAATAACTAAATGAAATTATAAATAAGAAGCTACTAACTTGTATATACATAATCGGTTCGGTTCCATTATCCACGGTTTATTAAAAATGAAAACCTAAACCGCCTCGTGATGTTTTGGTTTCTTTCGGTTTCAAATCAAACAGTTTATGCGGTTCGGCTCGTTTTTTCGGTTTTATTTTAACACCCCTAAATTTCCAACACCCAAACACCCCATTTGTCTTTGATCTCTCTTTCTTGTGTTTTTGATATAAACATAAATGTGTGAGAGAGGGAGAGATGGATCGATCTGACAGATTGTTAAAGAAGCCAAAAAGTACATGAAATAATAAATAAATAAAACTAATAATAAGAATTTTACTAATTACACACTTATTCATTTCTGACATTTTTACTATTTCCAGTCCCTTAAGTACTTTCTCCTTTGCATTTATTACCACTTACTACTACTCTTCCCCTTTTTGACCACTCCCATCACTCTATTCAATTTCACTTGCTTAACTATCTCTACTTTTAATAATTAAACTATACATACATATATACATACATCTTTAAAAATATATAAAATTTAAAGTATTGGGTTTCTTTATTGAATTTTATAACAAATATTATTGAAATGAAATGGATATACGTTTTAACGATTATAAATTGAATACAACTGGTTAAAATGATATTTTGTATTTGTTATTGCATGATTATAACATCTTTTGATAAACTGTGATTTTATAACTTGTGTATTTATTCAGTATGTATATCAGATAGCCAGCAGTAACATGTTAGCTTAATCAGGCTTTGTTAATTGTATTGAACTTGTGATTACACTGTTAACTTGTTGTATGGAAGTTTTAATTAACAGAGATTTGTATTACTCCTGACATGTGTAATAAAGATTGTATACGATATTGTCACTTATGATATATTTATAACGTGACTTTTATGCCAGAAGAGAGGGTGTTACAAAAATAAAATAAATTAGTTTTAAAATTAAAATTTTCATTTTATCAAATAATCTGAGAAGTAACAACTAATAGTTATTTTTATATTTGTTGTAATAATTAATGTAAATATAAATTTAATTTCAATTATAATATTTCATACATTTAAAATTTAAAAGATCTTATTCTAAATTGTAAATTTTTAAAAACGATCAATATTTACCCTGGTTGTTTTGATAACAACCGGGTTGTATAAGTAAACTAACGGACCCCAGTTGTGTAGTTAAAAACTAAAGTTTGTTATCCTTATTTACCTCGATTTCTTTGAAAACAACTGGGTCTTATAACAGAATTAAAGGACCCTGGTCATGTTACTATAAAATTGGGGTTCATTGTTTTAAAAAGATATCCACTTCAAATAAACCACTTTTTTCAATTTCTTTTAAAAACTAGGGTATAATTAAGGGGTTCCATTATCCTTTTTTGTAGCAGTGTATAGTGGTCATTACGTAATACTTGATATTTACTTAAGTTTACAAGATGATTAAAATTAAGGGTTAAGTTAATTACGAAAAAAATGCAACATATTATCATATTTTTTTCTGATTTAGGTAACATATTAATTTTTTTCAATTAGGGAATTATGCTATTGATAGCACATCAATCAAGGTAACATGTTACTTGATGGTGACCTAATTTTTAGAAGAGTTTATTATGAAAAAAACCAACATGTTTTCATTTTTTTTACGTTTTCGTCCCTCCATGTTATTTTTTTCGATAAAAGTGAAATTTGGACATTAGAACCCGGTTTTTCAGTTTTTAAAAACCCAGTTCATTAATTATAACCGGGGTCTAATGTCCAAATTTCACTAAACCAAAACTTGCGGACTTTTATGAAAAAAAAAATAACATGGATGGACGAAAACGCAAAAAACGTGAAAACATGTTCGTTTTTTTTTATCATAAACCCTTTTTAAAAAGTGTCACGACATGTTTCCCGGTCAAATGACTAATCACAAAGTTCTATTGGCTGGATGAAAAACTTTTATTTCAACATACTTAAACCTCTATTATTGTAATATTACCTAAATATTACTCAAATTGTAAAAGAATTTGATATGTTACTTAAACTAGGAAAAATAATAATAATATGTTATAGGGTGTTATCTCATGCATCACATCTACATCCTGTAATTGACCTAAAATATGTTTTTTTTCACAATTCATCATTACACTTTATTTGTTTAAACATTTTTGTCCAATCATAAGATAAATATTTATAGGTTAAATGTATAGAGGTGATGTATGAGAAATTAGAGGCCTATGTTATATTTTTATGGAATTTTTTTTTTTAAAATGTACCTCACGTGAAATGACCATATAGTCCCTCATGTGGGGGTAGGGTTTGGGTTTAGAGGATAGTAAGAGGGTGTTTGGTTTTGCGTTATGAACCAGATTAACAGCTTATTACGTTACAATAACGCAAATAATTAGTTTAAAGTGTTTGGATTGCATACGTTAATAAGTGATTATTTGCGTTTAGCGTTAATTTTACCACACTTTTTCATAAGTTAAAAATTGTAGCTTATTTGCTTCATAAGTGATTATTTGGTCATTTTACAAGTAAAAACGCAAATCCAAACAGTTTAAAAACTGATTATTTGATAATTATAATAGCAAACAGCAGAAGCTAAACCAAACACTACATTTCCTGCAGCACTTTTTGTTACAGCTATTATCTGATCATTAGTTTCCAAAACGCTACAGCACTTTTTCAAACGCAAATCCAAACACCCTCTAAGTAGTGTTGCAACACGTCTCACAATTGTCTCATATGATTAATAATTTAATTATTTTCCATTTAAGGAATGGTTTTTGGAAAATCAAGTGTACGAGGATGGGGTGGCTTTTCCTCTTCTTTGACGTCACGTGATCATCACGTGGCTATCTATCATTCGAGTAATTCCAAGACTGACATGGGTCAGTGTCAGTTGTCAGACGTGTCCATCCAAGTCAATCAGATGTTGACACGTGTCACAGAAAAGGTGACGTAAGCCTCACTTTTTAATTTATAGTTCACTCCCAGTTTGGGTTGGCAGACCATGTAGCGTAAACGAAAGCAAACTTACATACAATACTTGCTAGTTACTACTGTACAGTGTACACTACATGTATATTCCTAAGATACAAACTCTAAATTTAAAAAGTTGGTTGCTATTAGGAGCAAATATTAGCAATGACCGCATTTTGGCGTGTGATATAGCGACGTTTCAGTTTTAACGATTTAGGGTTTTTTTTTTCACATCTCGATCAGATGGGTGGTTAATTCTTGCTTGATCAATGACGCATCAAGACAGATATATCTTAACGCAACTGAAAAAGACAAATTCAAAGATTTACGTATTTTAGTTAAATGACACTTCAAGATTGAAACTTTAAAACATACGTGGGTTACTAGCGCTCAAATGAAATCTTTTTTTTTTTTAATCAAAGGAGGTTGCGGATGGTCGTAGAGGATAAATACTATGAGCATTGCTTAAAGATTTGTCGAATATTGTTTGCGTTGTGTTGCATCATACTATGATTATGTGTTTATGTACTTGAATTTTGTTTATAGTGCATTAGGTTTTAGCTAATGGTTTATATTAAAAAGACCAACATGAGTTTTGTAGTTTTATTAGTTTTCATCTGTTAATTTTATTTTTTCATCATTTTAGTCGTTAATATATATTTATCATGTTCATTTTAGTCCCTAATGACCTCTTCTCCAACGATGACACACCCTTTTCGACCAAGCACCGCTACCACATCTCTCACCTTTGGCCGATAAAGCAACTACAACGATGAATGGGCCAAACTACTAAATTATGCTAACATGTTGTTTTTGTGTATTCATGACTTTTGACGGTGTTTTATCGTCACTTATTTGAGTAAAATTTCCACTATTAAAACATTATGAAATGTCATTACCATGATCTTTGAGCACAAAAAAGGTGTGGTTTTAGTCTCATGCTCTTTGAGAAACATGTTTGGTGTATTGTTAATGGTATCCATTCAATCATGTATACATTAGACCTGACAATTTGGTACACGACAAGACAGACATGTCACGTATACGGTACGAGTTTTTCGTATATGGGTTTTGCAAACTCATGTTTTGTGTAAATTCGTGTCGACACGAATTTAAATATCGTGTTTCGTGTCTTATACAAGTAAAACATGGTTTTACCTGTATAAATACGTATAAGACACGCATAAACATCGTGTTACACGATAACACATATAAGACACGTATAAGACAAGTATAAACTAGGGTTTCAAGATTTCTAAAAAAATTGAGTTCCACATAATTTGAAATATTTGAAAAAGTTTTGGTTTGTCTCTCACATTGATGATATGACAATGAATTGTCGACTTGGATATTAACAAGAAGTATAGTTCGGTCAAAAGTTCGGCTTTGGTTACGGCCAATGAAAGTGACTTTAAATACTTTTGATGTGCTGTTCGATACTTGGATTATCTCGTTTTGGATTGATAATTATATATGTTTTAGATTAAATCTGTGTATAAATTCGTGTTGTCGTGTGACACATGTTTTATGGGTGTCGTGTCACGTGTCACACGAAATTTTTGCGTGTCGTGTCCGTGTTTCATATCCAGACATGTTTTATATTTTGTGTCGTGTTCGTTTATTACAAATTCGTGTCGTATAAAATTCGTGTCTGACACGATACACGACACGATTACATATATTGTCAGGTCTACTATACATGTATGTAGATACCAAACATGCATGGTACTTAAAGAACTAAAATCTTTTTTCTAATGTTATGCTCAACAAGTAGATAAATATGGTACTAGAAGAACTAGCCTACAAAATAAATGACGAATATAGCAAAAAAGAAAACATTAGGAATTTCATGATGTGGAGCATGTACAAATTCCCGAGATACCTTTTCTAGTAAACAAGACATGAAATATTTATAATCTGCAAAACAATACTTTCAAGAACATAATTTTTTTTTATCTTGTTTTTATCATTTTTATTTCCTTTTTTTTTTTTTTCATATATTCATAATTACAATAAGGATGTTATGAACAAGATGTTCAAGCTTAGATGCAACTATGCAAGGTCACCAAAAAAACCATAACATTGAAAAGTTATCAATTTCGTTTTCTTAATCTTTGTAAAGTATTATTTGAAAATACTACAACGATCACTAGTTATGCCATTAGCTTAATCACTCCAACGTCTAGGATTTCATATCATCTTTTCCGCATAACATTGATCACATAACTTCTGAATCTACTTATGGGCAGGGGTGGCAATTTTGCTCCAAAAAGTCAAACAGTTAAATGGACCCATTGTAAAAAACTAAGATAGAACATAATTTTTTTTAAAAAAATGAAAATTTATAAAAATGTGTATTAAAAAATTTGTTCTTTGAAAAAAATTTCAAAATTATATAAAATTTATGACTTTTGGTCGTCAACCCATTTAATCCGCTTGTTTGAATGGGCTGTAAATGTTACCCCTACTTAGGGAGTGTTACATAAGATATTATGAATGCATTGATATTTGATGGTGAATTTTAACCTTAAAATCATACATGATTTACACATTGACAAAATTTCTTAAAGTCATATGTTAATATATAAAACTAAATTTAATCTTTAATTTTAATCTAAAAATGATTTTATATATATGGGAATGAAATGATTATATAAATAATTTATTGTATGGCATGCTAAATTGATAATAATGGTGCATTTTGTTGAAGATTCTTGAGCACTTCAAAAAAATTTGACCCATGATTTTAATTCTAGTTTTGAGTGCAATTTCATGGTGTTGGTAATAATGCTCAGAGCTAACACTAAAGTAACCTTTGGTTTTTATCTCAATTACTCACATTTTAATTTTTTTTCATATTATTCCCATCATCATTACAAACAACAAAGGTCTTCTACTTTTTATATTTTATTTTATTTTATTTTTTTAAAATTTAATCATTAATTTTAGAGTTAATCACAAAAATGGTCCTTCTGGTTTGTCCTAAAATTTGGATTTGGTCCCTGAACTTTCAATTTTGCAGAAACGGTCCTTATTTTCATAGTTTGTTTGCAATTTTGGTCCCTCAACCTATTAACTTTTCTAATATGACCAAAATACCCTTATTTTGATGCAAACTATAGGGACCATTTCTACAATTAATTATTTAACTCTTTTTTATTCTTAATTAAATAAATTATTTTTTAGTGTTACTTAAATTTAATAAACTATAAAAAATAAAAGAATTATTTAATCATTCATGTTGGTTCATAAATGATTTAGATATTTTTAGTCTTAATTAATTTTAATTTACTATAATCAAAGTGTAAACCAATCAAAATTTATAATTGAAAAAATCATTTATGTTTAGAAACTATTTTCTAGAAGTTTCGTATATAAAATATTATAAAAATATTTGACTCTATAATTATTTATGTTGGTTCATAAAAAATATGATTGTTGGTCAAATATTTTACTTTCTTCTTAAATAAAATCAGCCAAAGATTCTATTTTATAATCTGTTCACATTTATATCAAAGCAAGGTGATAATGGTAAAGTGATAAATCTAAATGTTTTAAATTTTTAAGGTGTCGATTTAATCGAATTAAAATGAATAGTCAAATTGAAAGACGAAAAAGATTAAAAACCTATTTATATTTCTTGATTTTTATGTAAAGGTCTGACAAACCAAAGTTTGATGATACAAGTTGTTAATCGTGAATCTCAAAGATGTTATATGGACCTAAAATTTTAAATCTTTTTTGGTGTAATTAAAAATTAAAACGATTAAATAATTGATACGTTAAATAAAAAATTTTGATTGTCTTAGACCATTTGGAATTTTTTTTAACTCGGTCAAATTAAACGTTAAATTTTTATTTATTTAAGTTTTTTAATATTTTTAACTTTAATTAAACTGTTAGCTCATAAATAATTTTTTTTATAATTTATTAAAGTTAATTAACACTAAAAATAAAGTAGAGTCAACTTTGTGGTTTGATCAACATAAATATTTTTTATTACAAATGTATGAACCAGTATAAATAAATATAAAAGAAAAAATTTCTTATTTACGAAACTTTTAAAAAATATCTTCTAAACATAAATGATATTTTCGATTATAAATTTTGATTGGTTTACACTTTGATCATAGTAAATTAAAATTAATTAAGACTAAAAATGTAACATCCGTTATTTCGACCTGGTACGTGGAATTATTTTAGTGGATAAATAATTTATTGATATTGGGTTGGTCCAATTATATCCCGTTTCGTGGATTAATACGTGTCGGGATTGGGCTTGCGTGTTACCGGGTTATAATTTTAATGAACGGATTATATTTTTGGGATCGTGGGATTAAATGGGTTAAATGGGCATAAATATTGAAAATGTGATATCGGGTTCGGGTTATTGGGTTCGGGACCGGTTAATTAAGAGACGTACATAAGAATGCTTATCCCTTTCATTTCTCCCTTATCCAAAACTGAGACCTAAAGTGTATGTGTGTGTGTTTGGTGTGAGCTCCAGCAGAGAAAAGCCATAGCCAAAACTCTTGTGCAATCTGATTTGGGTGCAAAGGCTTGGAATCATCATCATCTTCTTCATCCTTGTTGTTCTTGAGCTCAATTAAGGTAAGGGAACTTCTATTTAGTGGTTTTAATTGGGTTGTATGTGTGGGAAATGGGGTAATAGCTTTGAGCTTGTAAAAGGGATGTTATGTAGTATCCATATGTGTTAATTGAGACTGAATTCGTGTATGTAAGGAGTTGTGTACTCCTGGACAGCCATGGAAATCGCAGGGCAGAGCTGAGGGTTTCGCGATGTCGCGGCGCGACCACCAGAGGGTCCGCGGCGCGACCATTAGCCTGTTGGAGAAATCTGAAAATTGTCTAGTGAAATGAGTTTGGGTCGGTTCAGTGTCGGGATTGCCCGAATGGGTTTTGCATATGTTTGGGGTATTGTTTGAGATTGTTTTGAGTCAAGTTGAGTCGGGTCTCGGGTATCGGTCGGGTTTCGGTTTCGTGGGATTGTCGGGTTCGGATTGAGCTCAAGTCAATGTGCTTTGTGTTAATTGGGAATTGTGTTTAATTCCTGGGCTATCCGTGTGATTACAGGGATTAGCGGACATCGGGCCGGATTCGATCAGGGTGCTCAGACTTCGGGAAACCAGTCAGGTGAGTACTCGAGACTTTTCCAAACGCGCGCCGTCTTTATGATTTTAGCTGTGTTGCTATCTTGTGCGTGTTATATCTATGTGAGACAGAGACGTGAACCTCAGGTATGCTCTATTCCTTATACGTGTTATGTATGAGATGCGAGATCGGTTCAGGGGTCCGTGATGAGTTCCATACGGACGATAAGTCGCGAAGGGGAATCGCGCGGGTTGACTGTCCCTTACAGTCCTTGGGGCGTATATATACGGCAGGGCCTGTAGCCGGGTAGCTTCCGTGCTACAGGGTATTACCGACCATTGCTGTGTGCGATGTGTCCATCGGGGAGGGGTCCCCACAGGGCTGTGTTCGATCTCATACTTGTGCTTTATACCTGAGATGTGTGTTGGGCAATCGGGACAGGGGCAGGGACAGGGTTTGCGTGCTATGTGCTATGTGTTCTGTGCAGTGTCAACCCTCGCGTGCTCACGGGCTTTATAGCTCACGTTATCGAGTCTAACATGTTCAGGGAATCAGAAAGGATCTCAGCCGCAGCCGAGGTAGATCCGAGATAGACTGAAGATCTGTGATGGTTTTATGTTTATATAGAACTTGTATAACGGTTGTTTGGGGGTCGGTGTATCCAGTGACCGGAATTTGTATGTTTTGTTAATCTGGGATTTGTATGTATTAACTTTGCGTTTAAGTTTTTAATTAGCCGTAATCTGCATTATCCCATGACACGTGCGTTATGGATCCGTTGCGTTATTGCCACATATGATATTGTATTGACGTGGCATTTCCGGGATCGGGAGGGGTGTCACAGCATGGTATCAGAGCTTGTGGTTTGAAGCTTGAGTATCATTAGTGGATGCTTAACTTAGACCTTGTTCCGGTCCATGGGGGATCGTTTTGCGATTATATAGTGGATTAACCGACCTGGCCTAGTGTATAACGCTGGGTGATTTATCCCTTGTGCTTAATCGTTTTGCTTTGTGCAGATTATCATGGCAGATCAGGGAGAGGGTTCGGGCGCGGGTAAGCCGCCCAGTGACGAGTATATTCGTAAATCCGAGTTGCTAGATGTTCTTACCGAGTTTTACAGGAAGCAGAAAGAGCAAGAGCGTGAGCAGGGTCAGAGTTTGGGGCCAGTTATTCAGCATGCCGAGACTGAGTCTAGGGGTGGTGCTTCGTCATCTTCTCAGCGGGGCGGGTCTTTCAAGGATTTTATGACAGGAGCTCCGCCGCAGTTTCGGGGTGACGGTGAGCCGGGGGCGGCCATCGCATGGGAGCGTGAGATTGAGGGCGCGTTCCGAGTGGCCCATGTGGATCCTAGAGATATGGTTGGGTACGCCGCATATCAGTTACGGGGCGGTGCTTTGCAGTGGTGGAAATCGATTGAGTCGTCGATGACTGAGTCCGCCGCTTATGCTATGACCTGGGAGCAGTTCAGGGCTATGTTTGAGTTACAGTACATTCCGAGGGATGAGAGACGGGAGATGGAGCGCCGATTCCTCCATTTGCAGCAGGGTAATATGACGGTCCAGCAGTATGTCGACCGATTTAATGAGTACTCACAGTTCGCGCCTCAGCATGTGGATACCGAGAGCCGTAAAGCAGACGCGTTTATTGATGGGCTCCGATCTGATATCCGGGAGTTTGTGGGACTGCACGATACTCCGACATTTGCTAGAGCCCTTGAGATGGCCCGCATGAGGGAGCGAGAGATCCTCAAGCAGAGGGAGCAGCCCTCTTCCCAGAGGCAGCGTACTGGGACTTTTGATCAGCCGTCCAGTGTATGGAGATCTTCCGGGGACGCCCCCAGTGATCAGCGTCCGGATCACTGGCAGTTTTCAGGTCAGGGTTCCGGGCAGATTTCAGGGCAAGGGGCGGGTCAGAGACGTGATAGGGACCGGGGTCGAGATCGTCGATCGAGACGTCAGGGTCAGGGCCAGAGTCAGGGGTCAGGAGTACAGAGCCAGAGTAGTGTGGGACAGGGGTCCCAGGCGTCCGGTAGTCGTGTTGAGAGCTCGTATGGTGATCGGGAGTGCCCGAAATGTCACCGGCGCCATTCCGGACAGTGTTTATCGGAGCAGCCACGTTGTTTCCGGTGCGGCCAGCGGGGCCACGCCGCTTCAGTTTGTACGGTGCCTGAGCCGTTGTGTTTCAGATGTGGGCGACCAGGGCATCGGGTTAGGGATTGTCCAGAGCCGGGGCCGGCAGTACAGGGTGCTAGTTCGAGTGGGGCCAGGGCCGAGCCGTCGGCGTCTAGCCGCCGTGAGACAGTTCCGAGAGGCCGCGGGCGTGTGTTTCAGGCTACCGCAGAGGAGGCACGGGATGCTACAGACGTTGTTTCGGGTACGTACATCCTTAACGGACTTCGAGCTCGTGTGTTATTTGATTCCGGGGCAGATCGCTCCTATGTGTCTGTTACATTTTGTGCGTATTTTAGTATGTCTGCTTCTCCTTTATCTGTTCCGTTAATTGTCGAGAGGGTTGATGGGAGCTCAATGTTAGTGAGTCGTGTTTATCGGGGCTGTGTGTTAGAAATAGATTCCCATCAGTTTGCGATCGATTTGCTGCCGATTGAGATCAGTAGCTTCGATGTAATAGTGGGTATGGACTGGTTGACTGCCAGACGGGCTGATATTCTGTGTGCCAAGAAGATCATCCGTATACCCATTTCTGACAGTGAGAGTGTGATTGTGTATGGGGAACGTCGTAAGGGAGATATCGGGATTGTGTCTATGGCCAGGGCTGAGAGATATGTCTCTAAAGGGTGCGAGACCTTCCTAGCTTATGTAGTTGACGCGAGGAAGGAAAAGAAGACCTTAGAGGATATTCCGGTGATTCGTGAGTTCCCTGAGGTATTCCCAGAGGAGTTGCCTGGGTTACCGCCAGATCGCCAAGTGGAATTCCGGATCGATCTTGTTCCTGGGGCGGTGCCGATTGCTAAGACGCCTTATAGGCTGGCACCGACAGAGATGCGAGAGCTGATGTCACAGTTGCAGGAACTTCTAGATCGTGGATTTATCCGTCCTAGTTCGTCGCCTTGGGGTGCGCCAGTGCTTTTCGTGAAAAAGAAGGACGGTAGTATGCGGATGTGTATTGACTATCGGGAATTGAATAAAGTGACTGTGAAGAATCGTTATCCGCTTCCACGTATTGATGATCTGTTCGACCAGCTCCAGGGTTCGAGCTATTTCTCCAAGATCGACTTGCGATCGGGTTACCATCAGTTAAGGGTCAGGGACGAAGATGTGCCGAAGACCGCGTTTCGGACTCGTTATGGGCATTACGAGTTCCTTGTGATGCCTTTCGGTTTGACTAACGCACCCGCCGCTTTCATGGATTTAATGAACCGGGTGTGTAGAACTATGTTGGATAGATTCGTGATCGTGTTCATTGATGACATCCTTATCTACTCGCGGAGTGCCGAGGACCACGAGCAGCACCTCCGAGAGGTTTTATCTGTGCTGCGCAAGGAGAGACTATACGCGAAATTCTCCAAATGCGAATTTTGGCTTCGGGAAGTGCAGTTTTTGGGTCACGTGGTCAGTGCCGAGGGTATAAAAGTGGATCCAGCCAAGATTGAGGCGGTGATGAGTTGGGAGCCTCCGAGATCAGTGTCTGAGATTCGTAGTTTTCTGGGTCTCGCTGGGTACTATAGACGCTTCATCCAGGATTTCTCGAGGATTGCCTTGCCGTTGACGAGATTGACACGGCAGTCCGTTCCGTTTGAATGGTCCGAGGATCAGGAGCGTGCGTTCAGAGAATTGAAGACCCGGTTGTGTCAGGCTCCAGTGTTGGCCTTGCCAGAGGGTACCGATGATTTTGTGGTATACTGTGATGCTTCAGGGTCGGGTTTGGGTTGCGTTCTGATGCAGAGAGGGAAGGTGATCGCTTATGCCTCGCGCCAGCTGAAGACTTACGAGGAGAACCATACCGTGCACGATTTAGAGTTGGACGCCATTGTGTTTGCGTTGAAGATTTGGCGTCATTATTTGTATGGGTCTCGGTTCGTTGTGTATACCGATCATAAGAGTCTTCAATACCTGTTTAGTCAGAAGGATCTGAATATGCGACAGCGCCGTAGTCTTGAGTTGCTTAAGGACTACGATTGCGAGATTCAGTACCACCCGGGTCGGGCTAATGTGGTAGCTGACGCGCTGAGCCGTAGGGCATGCGGCCAGACTGTGATTTCCAGAGCTTCGAGGCTTGAAATCACCTCGACTTTGATTGATAGTCTAAGGTTAGCGCAGCAAGAAGGCCTGCGGGGTGATAATGTGAAAAGGGAGCGTCTGACCGGGCAGCTTGAGTCATTGATCAGGGACGATCGTGGGTTGTTTATATTTCATGATAGGGTCTGGGTCCCAAGGGTTGGGAATCTGCGGCAGTTGATTCTTGATGAGTCGCATCGGTCGAGGCTATCTGTGCATCCGGGGAGTACTAAGATGTATCGTGATCTCCGTGACTTCTACTGGTGGCCGGGAATGAAAAGAGATGTGGGCCGATATGTTGAGCAGTGCATGACGTGTCTGAGGGTCAAAGCCGAGCATCAAAAGCCGCACGGGCATCTACAGCCGTTAGAAATCCCCGAGTGGAAGTGGTATCACATCACGATGGATTTCATTGTGAGACTTCCACGCACGGTCCGCGGGAACGACATGATCTGGGTTATAGTGGATCGACTAACGAAGAGTGCGCACTTCTTAGCCGTTCGAGGTACTATCACCATGGATCAGTTAGCGAGACTGTACATCAACGAGGTAGTATCGCGGCATGGGATTCCGATGTCGATTACTTCGGACAGGGATACGCGGTTTACGTCTCGTTTCTGGCAGAGTTTCCAGCGGGAATTGGGTACCAGGGTTCAGCTAAGTACGGCGTATAGACCGCAGACTGACGGGCAGACCGAGCGCACTAATCAAACCCTCGAGGATATGTTGCGAGCGTGTGCTATCGACTTCAGCGGCAATTGGGACGTGCATTTACCATTGGTCGAGTTCGCGTATAATAATAGCTATCACGCCACGATTAAAATGGCTCCGTTTGAGGCACTATATGGGCGTAAGTGCCTGACCCCAGTATGTTGGGGCGAGGTCGGTGAGCGACCTATTAGCGGGCCGGAGCTACTCCAGGAGACTAGTGACAAAGTGGCCGTGATTCGGGAGCATATGAAGGTCGCCCAGAGCCGTCAGAAGAGCTATGCAGATCGCCGTCTGAAAGAGTTAGAGTTCAGTGTCGGGGACCGCGTGTTGCTTAAGGTGTCGCCGTGGAAAGGGGTTATCCGGTTTAGACATCGTGGGAAGCTGAGTCCGCGGTATATTGGGCCGTTCGAGATTGTTGAGAGAGTCCGGGATCAGGCCTATCGACTGCGATTGCCTCCGGAGTTGGCCGGTGTGCACGATACGTTTCACGTGAGTCATCTCCGGAAGTGTCTGGCTACAGATGACCAGTATGTGCCCTTATCTGAGATTTCAGTCGATGATCAACTGCGATATGTGGAGCAGCCCGAGGCCGTGACCGATCGAAAGATTAAGAAGCTGAGGAATAAAGAGATTACCTTGGTACTTGTTCAGTGGAGACACCACAAAGGTACCAACGCTACTTGGGAGCCCGAGTTGGAAATGCGATCGAGATATCCTCACCTATTCCAGAATTCGAGTTAGATTCCGGGACGGAATCTCTTTAAGAGGGGAGGATTTGTAACATCCGTTATTTCGACCTGGTACGTGGAATTATTTTAGTGGATAAATAATTTATTGATATTGGGTTGGTCCAATTATATCCCGTTTCGTGGATTAATACGTGTCGGGATTGGGCTTGCGTGTTACCGGGTTATAATTTTAATGAACGGATTATATTTTTGGGATCGTGGGATTAAATGGGTTAAATGGGCATAAATATTGAAAATGTGATATCGGGTTCGGGTTATTGGGTTCGGGACCGGTTAATTAAGAGACGTACATAAGAATGCTTATCCCTTTCATTTCTCCCTTATCCAAAACTGAGACCTAAAGTGTATGTGTGTGTGTTTGGTGTGAGCTCCAGCAGAGAAAAGCCATAGCCAAAACTCTTGTGCAATCTGATTTGGGTGCAAAGGCTTGGAATCATCATCATCTTCTTCATCCTTGTTGTTCTTGAGCTCAATTAAGGTAAGGGAACTTCTATTTAGTGGTTTTAATTGGGTTGTATGTGTGGGAAATGGGGTAATAGCTTTGAGCTTGTAAAAGGGATGTTATGTAGTATCCATATGTGTTAATTGAGACTGAATTCGTGTATGTAAGGAGTTGTGTACTCCTGGACAGCCATGGAAATCGCAGGGCAGAGCTGAGGGTTTCGCGATGTCGCGGCGCGACCACCAGAGGGTCCGCGGCGCGACCATTAGCCTGTTGGAGAAATCTGAAAATTGTCTAGTGAAATGAGTTTGGGTCGGTTCAGTGTCGGGATTGCCCGAATGGGTTTTGCATATGTTTGGGGTATTGTTTGAGATTGTTTTGAGTCAAGTTGAGTCGGGTCTCGGGTATCGGTCGGGTTTCGGTTTCGTGGGATTGTCGGGTTCGGATTGAGCTCAAGTCAATGTGCTTTGTGTTAATTGGGAATTGTGTTTAATTCCTGGGCTATCCGTGTGATTACAGGGATTAGCGGACATCGGGCCGGATTCGATCAGGGTGCTCAGACTTCGGGAAACCAGTCAGGTGAGTACTCGAGACTTTTCCAAACGCGCGCCGTCTTTATGATTTTAGCTGTGTTGCTATCTTGTGCGTGTTATATCTATGTGAGACAGAGACGTGAACCTCAGGTATGCTCTATTCCTTATACGTGTTATGTATGAGATGCGAGATCGGTTCAGGGGTCCGTGATGAGTTCCATACGGACGATAAGTCGCGAAGGGGAATCGCGCGGGTTGACTGTCCCTTACAGTCCTTGGGGCGTATATATACGGCAGGGCCTGTAGCCGGGTAGCTTCCGTGCTACAGGGTATTACCGACCATTGCTGTGTGCGATGTGTCCATCGGGGAGGGGTCCCCACAGGGCTGTGTTCGATCTCATACTTGTGCTTTATACCTGAGATGTGTGTTGGGCAATCGGGACAGGGGCAGGGACAGGGTTTGCGTGCTATGTGCTATGTGTTCTGTGCAGTGTCAACCCTCGCGTGCTCACGGGCTTTATAGCTCACGTTATCGAGTCTAACATGTTCAGGGAATCAGAAAGGATCTCAGCCGCAGCCGAGGTAGATCCGAGATAGACTGAAGATCTGTGATGGTTTTATGTTTATATAGAACTTGTATAACGGTTGTTTGGGGGTCGGTGTATCCAGTGACCGGAATTTGTATGTTTTGTTAATCTGGGATTTGTATGTATTAACTTTGCGTTTAAGTTTTTAATTAGCCGTAATCTGCATTATCCCATGACACGTGCGTTATGGATCCGTTGTGTTATTGCCACATATGATATTGTATTGACGTGGCATTTCCGGGATCGGGAGGGGTGTCACAAAAAATATCTAAATCATTTATGAACCAACATAAATTATAAAATAATTCTTTTCTATTTTTTATAGTTTATTAAATTTAAGTAACACTAAAAAAAATTTATTTAATTAAGATTAAAAAGAGTTAAAAACTAATTATAGAAATGGTCCCTATAGTTTACATCAAAATAAGGGTAATTTGGTCATATTAGAAAAGTTAATAGGTTGAGGGACCGACATTGCAAACAAACTATGAAAATAAGGACCGTTTTTGCAAAATTGAAAGTTCAGGGACCAAATCCAAATTTTAGTACAAACCACAGGAACCATTTTTGTAATTAACTCTTAATTTTACATAATAACAATGTACTTTAGGTCATTATTATTGTGAGTAATGGATTCTTTCTCGTCGTTTTTTGCATGTTTGATGCATAGTTTGTTGCCTGCAGCTGATTCAGGTTGGTCGTGATGTTAGATGATATTTCTTTATTCTGTTTTTATAATACACTTCTCTTTTTAATATATATATATATATATATATATATATATATATATATATATATATATATATATATATATATATATATATAATTATAATGAGTAATGAATTGTTATATGCATATAGAAGTCTTGTTAATTTATGTAAAATAATGTAGTTTTGAAATTATATATGATTTAATAAAAAGATTTTATCATTACTCATCACATCATAAAATTTTATCATGCAAAAGTTAATTTCTTGTCAGGAAAATTATGTAAAAACCCTAAAAGTATAATTTTTTTTTTTGATTAAGTCCCCATTTTATTATTTTTACTGATAAGTCCCCAAACTGTTTGAATCTTTTCAAATTCATTCATAAATTTATCACAACTAATTAATATACTTAAATCTATCTCGCAAAAACCATCAAAGTATTAAGTCTGTTAGATTATTTATTTTTGTTGTTGTTATTATTATTATTATTTGACATCATTGGATTTTATCATCAATTTCATCTTTTTAAAACCATATAACATTTACCATGATTGGTTTAATATCATGATATAATCATATAACTATATAGCCATATTACCATATAAGTATAGACGTGTAGTGTAAATTAAGAGATTATCTATTAATGAAATCATTAAGAGATTATTTTATCTTTAAATAATTTTTTAATGATCTGTCAAAAAGTAAACACACACACCCTTATTTAGACGTGAAATGTTTTATTTTATCATATCACAAAATTTTTAATGATACTCATAATCAAACTAAAATATAATTAATTACTTTATATATACCATTGCTGCAATACCTAAATCTCAAATTTGTTTTTCTCACAACCGGAGTTTAAACTCTTTCAACTAATTATAGTTTTTTCACGTAACGTCTTACTTTTTTCACATCAAAAGGTCTTAAAAACTCTTAAACATGTGTGTCAAATACGCTCATAGTATAAACCAAATCAACAATGCTTTAACAACTTGTATATCATGCAATAAAACTATATAATAGAAATCTTAATGAGCATTCCTAGAGAGCAGAAGAAAATTTTCTAAATATCTTTTTAGACTTACGATAGTACCAAAACGACAGTCTATTAATGACTTGTTAATTTGTTATGCACCTACGCAATAATATACATTAGCTTTCGGTGTTTCATACCAAATTAACTTCTTTTTTGATAACTTTAAAAGCAAAATAGAAAATCCCAAACATATGAAACTTACAATTAAAACCAAAACGACATGTTTTAATAACTTGTACCTTATTCACACATTTTTCAAGAATTTTAAAGCAAAAGAGAAAATCCAAACACATGAATGTTACAATCAAAACAAAAAGACAATGCTTTGGTAACTTATACCTTTACATAGTAACAATCATACATTAGATTATCACATTTTTTCAAGAATATTAAAGGAAAAGAGAAAATCCCAAATATATTCTTGAACTTGTAATAAATAAACAAAAGACAATGCCTTAATAACTTGTACCTTATACAATTTTAATAATACACTTAGAGAGTGTTTGGTTTTGCATTATGAAAAGAATTATTAGCTTATTACATTACAATAACGCAAATAATTGGTTTAAAGTATTTGGATTGCATACGTTAATAAGTGATTATTTGCGTTTTGCGTTAATCCTACCACACTTTTTCATAAGTTAAAAATGTTTCTTATTTGCTTAATAAGTGATTATTTGGTCATTTTACAAGTTAAAACGCAAATTCAAACACTTTGAAAACTGATTATTTGATAATTATGATAGCAAACAGCATAAGCTAAACCAAACACTATGTAACAACCTAACTTTTGATCAGTTATGTAATGTTATTTTGAGATAATAATATAATTTTGTTATATTATTTATATTGCAAATATTAATTAAGAATGAAAATTTATTAAGTAAATATAATTTTAAATTATATTTATGATATAATTAAAATGATTAGAATAAAGAGATGAAAAATACAAAAGATTAGTGGGTTAAACTACAAATATAACTAAGTCACATATATTAACCAAATTAATGGTTATTTAACAACCATTTAAGAATTTCACTCTCTCTCTCTACTCTCTCTCTACATATACGGCCAAACCCAAGAAAACATCAAGAATTCTCATTAAATTGCAATTGATTGAAGATTCAAGGCAATTGGAGTTATAAACATCATCAATCAAATTGGAATCAACAAAGATTAGAGGTAATTTTACTTAAATTTCGATATTTATAGGTTTTGTTCGGTTTTGTGTAAAAACCGAAACCAATAGATTTAGATATGAAATTTTAGGATTTGCATGTTAGATTAAAGTGTTTAAAAACATGTAATGAAGTATATAAATGAAACGGAAACAAGAATTAGTAATCAGATTGTTCAAATAATGAAGAAATCGGAAATTTTGTTAAAAATAGTGTTCTTGACAAAAATGATGAATTTTGGATAATCATGATCAAATAATGATGTTATTAATAGGGAAATTAGTATAAAAACACTCAAATAGTGATATTACATCAATATATTTCATTGCATGTTGATAAAAATGAAAGTTTGATAATTATTAATAAAATCCGTATGAAGAACACCAAGAACACCAAGAACACCAAGAACAGTTTCTGGAAAAATAACAAGTGTGGGATCCGAATTCGGATGACCCGAATTCGGATGATGTCCCATTACGGATCATGAAATTCGGATGAAATCCATTTCGGTCCCATACTTCGGATAACAAATAAATATTTTGTTAAGTGTTGGTCCGAACTCGGATGATCCAAGTTCGGATGGTATCAATTTCGGATGGTATCAATTTCGGATAATGAACCGAATCCGGATGTGTGCTTGGTCCGAATTGGGATGCCCATTTCGGATGAATCTGAATCCGGATGATTAATTGGTCCAAATTAGATTGGCTATTTCAGATTGGTCCGAATCCGGGTGGTCCGAATCCGGATGATCCGAAATTGGATATCCTATTTTGATATTTTTACAAAATTAAAGAAAAATGAATCAAATGATTAACAGAGTTATCAGTTATCAGAATCAGATAAAATAAAGATTATGAAAAAGACATGAAATTGACATGATATTATCATGAATGATCTTGATCAGGTTCAGTATATTCTGAACAAAGATTTAAAGACTTAAAGACTTGAAAGCGGGTCTCTGATTTGAAAAGAATTGACAGATTACAGATTGACAAAATCCTGAGATAACTCAGGTGGCAGATTCATATATCTGTTTGACCAAGACCCAGACCTGTGAGTTATAGATATTCAGATTGAACATGCATAGATCCGGTTGAGATATATTGTTGCTGATAGATTTATTGACATTCATTTATCAGCTGGATTGAGACCTGTGCACACCATGGATGGGTGTTGCCCAGTGAATCATGATAGCTATTTGATTATCTTTTCATATTGCATTTAATATTGTTTCAGACTTTGCCTTATGATTCATTGCTATCATGACTTCTAAGACATATGCTTCCATTATTGATCAGACATTTGATAGAATTGATTCAGCTTGACTAGCCTTATGGTCTATTGTTCTAGACCCGGCTATTTCACCAGTTCTTATGAACTTGGTAATGACCTCCGATGTTCCGCCATATTAACTTACTGGTAGCTAGCCCAGTATGTGGCTGATCCCCACGATTTAAGCGTGAGTGTGGCTTGAACATCATCCGATCTTATGATACTATATCTCAATCATGAGGGCTGTAGCGGCAGCCAAGACATATCACGCTAAGACTAATGACTCCGCTTGACACGCATGTTGATATTGAAAATCTATAAACTCACTAAGCGTTGCTTACAGATGTTGCATTAATATTTTACAGGAAAAGCCAAAGGAAAATCACCTGCAGGACCTAGTACTTAGGTCATTCAAGATCCAAGTTTTGAAGCTTTCTTAGACCACTACTCAACAAACTCTCTGGTACTGATTGGAAGACAGCAAATGTGGTGGTTCTGGGTAGACTTGACGTGATGTATGATGTTATGACTAGATTAGATGTTACCCTTTTATAACTTTAAATTGAAATATGTAATCTGTATCCTAATATGTAATGTACATGAAATTTTTAATTCCGCAATTAAATTCCCTATCTTAGTATGGTTGATATCGTATTGCATGATGTGGGACCTAGACTAGTGAGCATTGCCCTGTAAGGGGTGGTCTTCACAGGATGGTATCAGAGCACTAGTTTGAGTGAATCAAGTATTACGTGAGTATACTTGGTCTCAAACTGAAGCAATACATATATATCAATCATTTAGGCGGTTTGAACTGAGATAGGATGTACAGACTGTTAGGATGGGAAAAAGGGTACATAGATCTAAGTCTATAAACTGATAGTTAATTGATTTTTAATTTTCAGTAGAAGATGTCAGGATCAGGATCAGGTGATATTCCCAGCAACATGAATCCACAACAAATGTTTGAAATGATGCAACAACTTCTAGCCCAACACTCAGAACAACAGAACAAAATAATGCAAGAACAGTTTCAGGCCAGAGATGAGGCCGAAGCTAAAAGACGCGAAGAAAAGAAAAATAAGAGAAAAGAAAAGCAAGTCCAGACTAATGAATCTGATTCTGATAAATCTAATCCTGAAACCCAAACTGCTCAGCCAAAAGGCTGCAAATTTAAAGATTTCAAAGCGAGCGGTGCCTTGAACTTTGAGGGAACAGTTAATCCGATTCAGGCGATGGATTGGATTAGTCATACCGAAGAGATCTTTAGAATCTCTGACTGTTAGACTCGAAGAAAGTGAGTTATGCGTCTGCACTATTTGTGGGAGCTGCCCGTGCATGGTGGAAAACTCAGCGAAGTATCTATGGTGAGGAGGTGATTCAGACTTTAGAATGGGAGCAGTTTCTTGATATGTTCAATGCGAAGTACTGTCCGATCGACCAACAAGATAAAATGGAAGTACAACTGATGCAGCTGACTCAGGGAACGAAGACAGTCGACGAATACGAGCACGAGTTTTCGCGATTATGCGGTTATTCCTCATACCAAGTTGCTATCGAGGAAAGAAAGATGAATAGATTTCGTGTAGGACTTAATCCAAGATACAGACATCCAATGAGTGCTATCAAATATAAGAGTTATCTGGAAATGGTAGAAGCAGCGAGACAGATCGAGCGAGGATACTTAGAGTACGGCGATCAGCTTTATGCTCCGTCTACTAACCCGATGAATCCGTCTCCTCCAAAGAAACAGCGATTTGGCAGATTCTTTAGGCCGAATAAGTCTCAGTCCCAACAATCTCAGCATAGTTCACAACAGAAAGCACAAGCTTATTCCCTAACGAATGAACCACGATTCTGTAAGCGATGCAGAAGATCACACATGGGACTATGTAATCCGGATGATGTTACTTGCTTTGCGTGCAACATGATCGGTCACAGTAGTGAAGAATGTCCACAGCAGGGACGTGGATGTGCAAAGTGCGGGAAAAGGGGACATTTTATGTACCAGTGTCGTAGTGGATCGCGTTATCAGCCACAGTCATCAGCTGGGGGATCTACAGTTAAGAGTTCTGCTGCTACGCTGACTCCAAAGACTCGAGCTTTTCAAATAACAGCCGAGGAAGCAAAAGAAATACCTGATGTAGTTACGGGTATGTTTTTACTTAACTCTATTCCTGCTCGAGTACTATTTGATTCCGGCGCGAGTCGTTCCTTCATATCGACTTCTTTTGCATCAAGATTACATAAGTCTCCATCAAAGCTATCTGTGATACTAGACATTGAGACAGCCAGTAACAATTTCGTTATGGCTGATTCCGTTTATCGTAATTGCACACTACTTGTTGATAATATCGTATTCAATCTCGACCTCATCCCGATTCCGTTAAAAGAATTTGACGTCATCATCGGCATGGATTGGCTAATGAACAACGAGGCTACAATTATCTGCAACCGGCGAGCCATCAGAATCAAGTCTTCAGACGGCCGAGTATTGGAGATCAAGGGCGAGAAGCGAAAAGGTGATCACTGCTTCATTTCTGTTGATAAAGCTTATAAGTATCTATCCAAGGGTCACGAATCCTATCTGTGCTACGTTTTATCTGAATCCAACTCTGAAAAGAAGTCTTTATCTGATATTCCTATCGTCTGTGAGTTCCCAGACGTATTCCCTGACGATATTTCCGGAGTGCCACCGGAACGTCAAGTCGAGTTCAGTATTGACTTGGTTCCTGGTGCGGCTCCTATTGCAAAAGCTCCATACAGACTTGCACCTGCAGAAATGCAGGAAATGTCAAAGCAACTGCAAGAGCTGTTAGAGAAAGGGTTTATCCGACCGAGTTCTTCTCCGTGGGGTGCACCAGTTCTATTTGTTAAAAAGAAAGACGGAACCTTCCGTATGTGCATCGACTACCGCGAGTTGAACAAAGTCACCATAAAGAATAAATATCCTTTGCCCAGGATCGATGATCTGTTTGATCAGCTACAAGGAGCCAGCTATTTCTCGAAAATAGATCTCCGTTCTGGGTATCATCAACTGAAAGTAAGAAATGAGGATATACCGAAGACAGCCTTCCGTACAAGATACGGTCATTACGAATTTCTCGTGATGCCGTTCGGCTTAACGAATGCACCAGCGGCGTTCATGGATCTCATGAATCGTGTGTGCAGACCAATGTTGGATAAATCAGTTATCGTGTTCATAGACGATATTTTGATTTACTCCAAAACGGAGGCTGATCATTCCGTTCATCTGCGGCAATTGCTAGAGTTATTAAGAAAAGAAAGACTCTACGCAAAGTTTTCTAAGTGCGAATTCTGGCTCAGACAGGTATAATCTCTATTATATATGTCTTGAGCTGTTTCCTTAACTATTCTACGATTCACATCAGAACTTAAATTTCTATCTTGATTATCTTATAGATTCAATTCCTTGGCCATGTCGTTTCTGGCGAAGGAATATCCGTTGATCCGTCAAAAGTCGAGGCTGTTCAGAAGTGGCAAACACCTCGCAATGCCTCCGAGATAAGAAGTTTCCTTGGATTGGCCGGTTATTATCGGCGATTCATAAAGGACTTCTCAAAGATTGCTGTGCCGCTTACAATGCTAACACGAAAGAATACTCCTTTCGTTTGGACCAATAAACAGCAAGAGGCATTCGATATTCTGAAGCAAAAGTTGATTCAAGCGCCGATCCTAGCCTTGCCAGTAGGTAATGATGATTTCGTTGTCTATAGCGATGCCTCTGGTACTGGCTTAGGATGTGTTCTGATGCAAAGGGGAAAAGTAATTGCCTATGCTTCAAGGCAATTAAAAGACTATGAGAAAAGTGCACCAACTCATGATCTTGAGTTGGCTGCTGTTACCTTTGCACTGAAGATATGGCGTCACTATCTTTATGGGACTCGATGTCAGCTCTACACCGATCATAAGAGTCTCAAATACCTTTTCACTCAAAAAGATTTGAACATGAAGCAGCGTCGGTCCTTGGAGCTTATCAAGGATTATGACTGCGAGATCTTATATCATCCCGGCATAGCAAATGTTGTCGCGGATGCGTTGAGTTGAAAAGTATATCCAGAAAAGTGCTGTTATGCTCTAACTCCAGTTATATTCTCTTCTGATCTTATTGAAGACATCCGAGTTGCTCAAGCTGAAGCATTAAAAGAAGAGAATATTGATTCTGAAAATCTAAAAGGGCAACTACAATTTCTAACTATGAATCATTTGGGACTTCACTGTTTCAAGGGAAACCGAATCTGGATTCCTAAATATGGTTCTATTCGTAGCACTCTTCTGTCCGAAGCTCATCAGTCCAAGTTATCTATACATCCTGGTAGCTCAAAGATGTACTTTGATCTGAAAGCTGATTACTGGTGGCCAGGAATGAAGAAAGACATCGGAAAATGTGTTGAAAGCTGCAAAGTATGTCAGATGGTTAAGGCAGAACACCAGAAACCCTTCGGGGATATGCCACCACTGCCAGTTCCTGAATGGAAGTGGGAGCATATAACTATGGACTTCATTACGAAGTTGCCAAAGACCAAAAGACAGCACGACTCCATCTGGGTAGTCGTTGACCGATTAACGAAATCAGCACATTTCATTCCAATGAAAGAAACTTATTCTTTGGATAGATTGGCACAGTTGTACATCACAGAAATTATTTCTCGTCATGGTGTGCCAAAGTCTATTGTATCTGATCGTGATAGTCGCTTCACATCCAGATTCTGGCAAGCACTACAAGAAGGGATGGGTACTCGGATCTCTATGAGTACAGCTTATCATCCAAGTGCAGATGGCCAGAGTGAGCGTACTATCCTAACTCTTGAAGATATGCTTCGTGCCTGCGTTCTTGATTTAGGTGGTAACTGGGATGACCACTTGCCGTTGGTCGAATTCTCATACAATAACAGTTATCATTCAACAATCAAGATGGCTCCTTTTGAAGCTCTATACGGAAGAAAGTGCAGAACTCCCACCTGTTGGCGAGAAACCGGCGAATCGCCAATAGCGGGTCCTGCCCTTCTTCAGTTGACTCATGAAAAGATTCAACTAGTTAGAAGGAATATTCTTGAAGCTCAAAGCAGGCAGAAGTCATATTATGATAATCGGCATAGGTCAATCAGTTTTGCAGTTAACGATTGGGTGATGCTGAAAGTATCCCCAATGAAGAATGTGGTACGGTTCATTAAAAGAAACAAGTTAGCTCCGAGATTTATTGGTCCGTTCAAGATTGTGGAAAAGATTGGAAATCAGTCTTACTGTCTTGATCTACCGGCGGACTTAGCTGGAATACATCCTGTATTCCATGTTAGTCACTTGAGAAAAAGTTTAGCTGACGAAAGAGAAGTTCAAATACCACACGTTAACTTGCAAATAGATGAGAAGCTTAGAGTGGTTGAAGAGCCAGAATGTATTCTGGACTCGAAGACTAAGAAGCTACGAAACAAAGAAATACAGATGGTGCTCGTCCGGTGGAAACACCACAAAGGTTCGCATCAGTCTTGGGAATCCAGAGATGTTATGAAAGCTACATATCCCAGTCTGTTCGAACATAGCTAACTTCGGGGACGAAGTTTGTGCGTGGTGGAGCCCATTCTGTAACAACCCAGCTTTTATTTAAGTCTTTTATTTCGTCTTGATCCAAATAATGTAAATTTAATTACATTATTAATTATGTGATTTAATTAAGTTGATGACTATTTAAAATTTATTTAAATATTTATATTTATGATTTATTGTTAAAAGATGATTAAAGATAAAAGAGATGTATTATACAAAAATAGAAATGGGTTAAAATGCACATAAAGTTAAGTTGAGTTATATAAATTCAAAATAATGACATTAATTGTCATTAACACTAAAAATTTAATCTCTCCTCTCTCTCTCTCTAAACATCATACGGCAACATCATTTTCATCATCAAACAAGCTCATAATTCACATTAATTGAAGAATTTATTCAAGAAGAAGTTACAAGGAGTCCCAATCAACATCAAACTACAAAGAATTTAAGGTAAAATTCATTTATTATTCGAAATATTGTGTTTTGGTTCGGTTTTGGGAAAAACCGAAACCAAAGAATTAAAGTATGAGATTTAGGTGTTGCATGTATATGAAATTAGTAGATTATGATAAATCCAAGTTAATAGAAGTATTAGAAACAAAATTTGTGGATTAGATCATTCAAAATAGTGAAGAAATCGGATTTTTATGAAAAAGGATGTTCTTGACAAAATATCCCTATTTTGGATGATCTTACTCAAATTAGGATGTTACTGATAGGGAAAAATGTATAAAAACACTCCAATAATGTTATTATATCAATATATAACATTGCATGTTACTAAAAAGTGTTTTTGGGAATTAATATGAAAAATCCGTATGAAGAACACCAAGAACACCAAGAACAATTTCTGGAAAAATAGCAAGTGTGGGATCCGAATTCGGATGACCCGAATTCGGATGATGTCCCATTTCGGACCACGAAATTCGGATGAAATCCATTTCGGTCCCATACTTCGGATAACAAATAAATATTTTGTTAAGTTTTGGTCCGAACTCGGATGATCCGAGTTCGGATGGTATCAATTTCGGATAATGAACCGAATCCGGATGTGTGCTTGGTCCGAATTGGGATGCCCATTTCGGATGAATCTGAATCCGGATGATTAATTGGTCCAAATTAGATTGGCTATTTCAGATTGGTCCGAATCCGGGTGGTCCGAATCCGGATGATCCGAAATTGGATATCCTATTTTGATATTTTTACAAAATTAAAGAAAAATGAATCAAATAATTAACAGAGTTATCAGTTATCAGAATCAGATAAAATAAAGATTATGAAAAAGACATGAAATTGACATGATATTATCATGAATGATCTTGATCAGGTTCAGTATATTCTGAACAAAGATTTAAAGACTTAAAGACTTGAAAGCGGGTCTCTGATTTGAAAAGAATTGACAGATTACAGATTGACAAAATCCTGAGATAACTCAGGTGGCAGATTCATATATCTGTTTGACCAAGACCCAGACCTGTGAGTTATAGATATTCAGATTGAACATGCATAGATCCGGTTGAGATATATTGCTGCTGTTAGATTTATTGACATTCATTTATCAGCTGGATTGAGACCTGTGCACACCATGGATGGGTGTTGCCCAGTGAATCATGATAGCTATTTGATTATCTTTTCATATTGCATTTAATATTGTTTCAGACTTTGCCTTATGATTCATTGCTATCATGACTTCTAAGACATATGCTTCCATTATTGATCAGACATTTGATAGAATTGATTCAGCTTGACTAGCCTTATGGTCTATTGTTCTAGACCCGGCTATTTCACCAGTTCTTATGAACTTGGTAATGACCTCCGATGTTCCGCCATATTGACTTACTGGTAGCTAGCCCAGTATGTGGCTGATCCCCACGATTTAAGCGTGAGTGTGGCTTGAACATCATCCGATCTTATGATACTATATCTCAATCATGAGGGCTGTAGCGGCAGCCAAGACATATCACGCTAAGACTAATGACTCCGCTTGACACGCATGTTGATATTGAAAATTTATATACTCACTAAGCTTTGCTTACAGATGTTGCATTAATATTTTACAGGAAAAACCAAAGGAAAATCACCTGCAGGACCTAGTACTTAGGTCATTCAAGATCCAAGTTTTGAAGATTTTCTAGACCACTACTCAACAAATCTTTCTGGTACTGATTGGAAGACAACAATTGTGGTGGTTCTGGGTAGATTTGATGTAATGTATGATATTATGATTAGATTAGATGTTACCCTTTTATAACTTTATTTTGAAATATATAAACTTAATCCTAATCTTGTATGTACATGTAATTTTATTATTCCGCAATTTAATTACCCTATTTTAGTATGGTTGATATCGTATTGCTATTTGTGGGACCTAGACTCTGAGGACTGCCCCGGAAAGGGAGGTCTTCACAGTAGACAAATGTGCTTGCTTTCGAAAATGACTCGATGAGGAGTCACTAGTATATGAAGTTATGTCGGATTCTGTTATGCACTTGTTGTACGATGAACCGCCATGTTTTAATATCTCTATACAAGGGGTATCAATTATATATATTGTAGACTGTGGCAAGTAATGAGTTTGGTTAGTGGAATAGACCAATATAGTTGATCGAGCCTCCATGAGTGCTCATTTTAGTGGGGAAAGATTATCAACCCTGGAAACTTGTTAAAGTCATATGAGTCTTATTAGTAAAACTTGTCCACTGAAAGTGATAGTAGTGTAAAAATGTGATATGCTAGAATGTGTCATAAACGTGTAAAGTGTAATGGGTTTATCTGAGTTATACTACTGTATAATGGATGATATAGCGATTGGTATGAAGAGCATATAGCAGTACTTGATGAATATGTCTCTATATTGATAATTTGAAAATAGAATAATGTGGAATATGAAGTTGAAAATATGTTATAACATCGCAGGAAGTTAAAAAGAGATTAAAAGAAGCATACTTATGGAATCACCTACATTGATTTAATCTAAAATCTTGTATAATTAGTAATGGATACTAATGTAACCCATATTTGACTTTGGGAATAAATAGTTGAAAATCTATGCATTGACGTCCCGGTACCCAACCAAGTATTGAATTGAAAGGGTCTCTAAGTTGAGAACTAAAGGGATCGAGGTAGTGTTGGTTCGGTGAATTTTGTAAACATCATCGTAGACCTTTAATGACTTCTGGAACGAAAGCCGTGATGAAGGCTAAATATCCGATATTGTTTGAGTCAAATTGATTCCGTGGGCGGAATCCTTTTAAGTGGGGAGGAATTGTAACACCCCAATAATTTAAAAAGGTAATTAACTTTGTGGAACAATTATAATTGTGAACGTAGGTACAGTATTATGAGTTAATTACCAAATATTAGTAATGATCACTGTTATTGAGACTTGAATGATTAAAGAAAAATAAAATGTTGGGTTGTACTGAAATGACAAAAATAGGTAATGTACTTTGTCATTTAAATAATGATTAGTATGACATAAGAATCGATTAATGCAGTGTTTAAATATATTTAGTATAATTATGTCAAAATACTAATTTGGGTATTGAATTGTTAAATAAATACAAGTTATGACATTTTAGTTTGTATTTTATTGAAATGAAATTGAAAGAATTATTGGTTAGGGGGTTTAAGTGTGTATGGGGTATTGTGGAGGGGGGCAAAATGGCCAAAAGGCCAAACTTGCACTCCCTCCCCCTTTTTGGTCGTCCAACACACACCACACACACACACAATTCATTTTCTTGAAATTTTGGGAGAAAGGAGAAGAAAGGAATTAGGGTTTGGCTTGTTTGATCAAAGAGTGAAGATTGAAGGCTAGAAAATCATCTCTTGGTGCTATCTTTGAAGGTATATCACACTCCCTTCATTTCCTCTTCATTTCCATGGGTGTTCTTCATTTTGAGAGAACACAACCCTAAGTGGGTTTTTATGATTGAGTTAGTAAATGGCTCTAAACTCATGTAAATGGTAATATCTATAGTTTATTGAAGCTTTTGAGTCATAAATATATGATTTATTGGGTGGATTGGGTGAGTATGGTGAAAACCCAAATTGAAGCTTTGTTAGAGCTTCAATGGTGGATGTGGAAAGGGTTGTGTTGATTTAGTATGTTTATATGATATTTTGTGATTCAAATATGTTAAATAGTAAAATGGCATTGAGTTGAGTCAAGTGGAAACTCATTTGGAGTTGGATTTTGGTGAATTTGGGAGAAACCCAATTTGGAGCTTCTTTTGAGCTCCAATGGGGTATGAAAGATAAATTGCGTCTAGATACATGTTTTCATGATAATTATGATTCAAGTGTGTTAATTAGGGCCATGGATTTGAATGGAAGTTAGTAGGAACTCAATTGGAGTTTCGAAGACTTATTTGTGTATTGGCCATTTAAGAACTCGGTTTGAGTTCATACGAATTCCATGGAATCATGGAATGGTATGTTTTGGTGTTAATGTGTTTAAAAAGTGTTTATTTATGTTATTAAAGTATTTTCAATTGTTGGGTAACACAACACACGTGCAAGAACTCAAATTGGCGTTTTAGGCCCATACCGCACACCAAGTGTTCGGTGAAATGCCACAACGAGTTCCAAATCATTTTGGGATTGGGTTTCAATGTTTAGAGGTATGTTGGATGTCTAAACATAGCCCAAGTATGTTTAATAATGCTATGGGATTGGTTAATATTGATTATGAGCCCAATTGGAGCTCGGTGTTGTCGGTTGGAGCTTTCGGTCGTTTTCGGACTCGTTCGGAGTCCGTATGAGCTCCATGGAATCATGAATTGTTATGAAATGATTTTATTATGTTTAGAGAGGTTTAAATGACCTTAATATATTGATTATATGGTTGGTAAAGTCTATTTCAATGGTTATAAGCAAATATGGGAGTTTTGGAGGGTTTTGGTGCATTTTTGGGCATTTAAGTTGCAGTCTGTGGGGGGGAGCCTGTTGGTCGCGCCTCTACCCCCTCTGGGTCGCGCCTCTACCAACTTTCTGTCCCCGAAATTCATTTTCCATGGTTAGGGGTCGATGCTCGGGTCTTATGCGTCCGATGCACTTCTAAATTAAGTGTTTAAAGGGTTTGAAGGCCCTAAATCAATTCCGGAACTCCTAGGGCCTCTATTGGACTTAGTACTTTCGGTTTGATGTCCCAACACCCTTAGGACTATCTTAGGGTCTTATATTGTGTTCGGGAGCTTATGTGTGCGCCTTATGAATGCTTATAGGCGAATCGAATCGAAAGAGGCTTGGTCACAAGTCTTAGCCATTCTCGGGGCTATTGTGGCGTGGTTGGAAGGCTTTGAAATCTTAATAACCAATCACTGTGAGTTCTAGTATTAGATTTTCATAAAGTCATATATGATGTACTTGTTGCTTTATGGTTGATCATTCGTTGTTGATTCATACTATGGCATTATATGATTGTTGCTTATTCATCCATTTCATCAATGCATGGCATATTCGTATTCTCGAGGCATCTTGGACCTCATTTGTTGATTATACCTTTCGTTTGGACTCACCTGGATATCCATGGATTATTCCTGGCCCTTTGGATGCCGGATGCCGACGTACTTGCACTGTCGGAAGTCCCGTACTTGCTAGGGACAGTCCCGTACTTGCTAGGGACAGCCTCGTACTTGCTAGAGGCATCACCACACCCGTACTTGCTAGGGAACCCCAAATTATGAAGGGGCATGTGGTATTTGATCACTCATCTTGTGCACTTGACTTATGCCGTTTGGAATCATTATGTTGATCATCATTGCATCTATATACCTTGTGTTATATCTAATCTAGTAACTCACTCAACTTATGTTGACTCGTTAGTTGTTAACCTTTTTCAGGCACTGTCAATGGTAAGGGACTAGCCGGTCCGTCTAATTGATTTCGGTTGGGGCTGGCTTAGAGTTCCACGCCTTTTGGTATAACTTTTGGATCGCTCGGGTGCGGGATTAGTGGACTCCCTTTTGGCATATGCTCGTGGATTAGCTTAGTTCTTATCCATGGTTAGATAATCTAGATGTTTATAATTTGTAACTCTCCATCTGCTTCGATCAATGATACCCCACACTTTGCTCATTATCAGGTGACAAAGTGGGAAGTATCATGTTGATGACCTTTGAATATTGAAAATTTAAATTTGACGCAATTTCCGCAAAGTATTATTATATGAATTATTGTTAAATGTGTGTGAAATACCCTATTTAGTTGTGAGGGTGTTTCAGATAGCCCAAGAAAGAGCTAGAAAAGATGTGAAACAAACGGTCAGTTCTTAAAAAACGTTACTCAACACCTTTTTATCATGTGGTATAAATGACAAAAGTAATGTATAATGTATCATATTGCATAACATGATTATATAAGATGAAGAGAATGCAATATGTCAATATGATGAAAAGGAAGTCACTCCAACAACAGTAGCAGGCGAGATCGGTAGTAGTGTGTACATGGCGTGACATTCGGAGATACGTAAAACTGAAGTGCATCATACTTCGCGCCGACTTGGTCGAACATAATTGGGGTGTTAAAAACATTGATTTCAACGTTGATCCGGTTGATAATTTTGAAAACTAATATTCGAACCAAGACTTCGAGTAGTTTAAATTTTCATTGTAATGTTTAATTTGAATCTTTTTATTTTTAAGTTGAATATTTTAATTTTAATGTTATATTTAATATTATTAATTTAATGTTATTTTTTATTCAAATGTTTTTATTTTAAGTTTAAAATGAAAAAAAAAAAGAACAATAACAGCCACACTTTCAAAATAACAAAGGATAACAAAGTTGAAATGACGCTAGCGTGGGTTAGGGGTGTTCAAAAAAATCCGAATCCGAACATCTGAAACAAAAATCCGAAAATCCGATCCGAAACTATCCGAAATTTCGGATATCCGGATTTTCGGATATCCAGATTTTCGGATTCGGATAATAGAATTCCAGATTTTCGGATATTCGGATAATCCGATATCCGAAAATCCAAAAAAATAATTTTTTTAAAATTTTTTTTATATATTTAGTATTGATTATTTACATAATATTGAGTGTTTATTATTATTCTAATGTATATTTTTGAGTTTTATCTTAGTATTATAGATTTATTAACTAATATTTTTATAAATTTTAGTTTTTTATATTTTTTTAGTCGTTTTGAGTAAAATAATTTCGGATACATTTAGTTTGTGATGTATTTATTTTTAATTATCTATTTGGATATATGAATTTGTATTTTAGATATTTACATATTTGATTTAATTTCAAAAAAAAATTAAAAAAATATGAATTTTCGGATATTCGGATAATCCGATATTCGAATCCGAAATTTCGGATACCCGAAATTTCGGATATCCGAAAATCCGAATTTCGGGTATCCGGTTTTGAACACCCCTAGCGTGGATGCAATTTTACTTGATATCTTTTACTTAATCCGTTTATAAATTTAAAAAACAATAAAATAAATAATAGATAAATAAATAAGGATAAAAAAAAGTAATAAGTATACATTTTCTTCCTAAAACCGTGTGATTCCAAGAAATCAACCTTTTTTTTTTGTTTCTTGGTTTTATTAGAGTACGGCACGATTCTAAACAAAATCCCCCGTATCCCCAAATAGCTTTACCGATTGACCAAACAAAACAGCAAATCGAGATTTCTCGGCCGATTGATTGATAGAAAGATGCCAGTTGCCGGTTGCCCCTTTCTCCACTATTGACTCTTATCCCACCACTTCTGTTCTTGAAATCAACTAAACAAGATTCATTTCTTTCGTTCTTTTAACAGAACCCATTTGGTATCTATCCCCTATACAGGATTTTTCCCCTTCATTTATCGTTTTCAGATTCATCTTCGATCTGATATCACAAATCTTCACTTCCTTTTAACCCTCTTACTCTTCATTTTCGTCACCAACCGTGTATATACATATATAGAGAGAGAGATCATCGATTCTTCGATTAATGTGTTTCAAAAATCCTATTTTGATTTGATTTTTGACCACACGGTTTTTACCACCTCGATGATGTAGGTTCTAGGGTTTTATACTGATTCGTTGTCTTTGTTTATCTGTATGTTAGTACATCCTAAAACCGATTCCCAATCAGTTTTCTTTTAACTTTCTTGTCATTATTCTCACCAATTTCTGCATCAAACTTTTGTTTATAGATTTCCGATTTAGGGTTGTGGAAAATTTCTTTTAGCTAATCACTTCTGTGGGTTTTGGTGGATCTGGTGGATTTTGGTGAAAATCTGAAGCACGGAGTATAATTCTTGGATTTTTCAGTTTGAGATTTAATCATGGATCATGTGATTGGTGGAAAGTTTAAGCTTGGAAGGAAGATTGGCAGTGGATCTTTTGGAGAGCTTTATTTGGGTAATTATTAATTCTCTAAATCATCATGATTTCACGATGATGTACTTCGTATAGCTTGCATTGTAATGATTTGGTTGTCTGTGTAACTTGATTTCTGTTTTTCCAGGAGTTAATTTACAAAGTGGAGAAGAAGTTGCTGTCAAGTTGGTATGTATGAGGCTATACCTTATATAATATACTATTGACGGTTTCTTGAAAATCTTTTATATGTGTTTAGCTCTGATTTTCTTGTATTGAAGTACCGAGTGAACTTTGTTTATTTAATAATGTTGCCGACACACACACTGTAAAAGGTTCTAGTGTTGCCCTTCGTATAATGCTATTGCCTTTATACATGGTGCAACCTCTAAGATGCCGCACCTTTAAAGATTTAACAAATTTTCAGTGCATACGTTTGTGCTTTTGGAAAAGGTTCACCGAAACGCGAAGGACTATTATGCTGGGAACTTTTCAAAAGTACTAAGTACCATGAAGAACCTGAGATTATTTTCTGTATCTTAGATTTGTCTGTGCTTTCAGGAACCTACCAAAACCAAGCACCCTCAACTTCACTATGAATCCAAATTGTACATGCTTCTCCAAGGAGGAAGTGAGTTTTGTTTCATCTTTGTGTGATGTTCTTATTATGCTTCATTATTTCAATTTATTGGAGAATTTTTTAAATGTATAATATATTTAAAAATTACTTTTATACTCTTGTCAATTTTATGCAGCTGGTGTTCCCCACCTGAAATGGTTTGGTGTGGAAGGAGAATACAATGCTATGGTTATAGACCTTCTTGGACCAAGTTTGGAAGACTTGTTTAATTATTGTAATCGGAAGCTGACATTAAAAACAGTTTTAATGCTTGCAGACCAGTTAGTAAGTTTGCTGCATTACACATTTGTAACAAGGAGTTTGAGCAAATATCAAGGTGTCAGTGTTTATTCTTTTTCATTGTTTCATTCAGATAAATAGAGTTGAGTATATGCATTCAAGAGGTTTTCTTCATCGTGATATAAAGCCTGACAACTTTTTGATGGGTCTAGGGCGGAAGGCGAATCAGGTAGTCTCTTCCACTCGTTTATGTATTCCGTAGTCCATACCAAGCGAGCTCATTGTGGTTGTGCATTCATTTCAAAGTTTGTGTTATTGAAAAGTCGTTGATGTTTACAATATGATTGCTAAAACTTAAAAGATTTGTTGACGATAAAGCAAGAAAGTTACAACTTTTCCCCCTTGAGTGATGCTGTCCAATGTTGCATGTTGACCTTTATGTGAGATCCCATTGGTTTATATCTAGAAGATGGAACTTGACAGAAAGTGTTGTGTTGACAAATGTAGTGAAACTGAGCTTAAGGAAGAATTTGATGGGACCCAGATAGAAAATCTTCTAATAATGATAAGAAAATCAAGAAATTTAGTTAAAAAACGAACTAAGCGAACAAATAAACAGCCTATATTTGAGAAATAGGCCAACTCTCTTTGTTCTGACAGCTTTTGGGTGTTTCTCCCTTTTGATGCTCAAATACAATACCACATCGATTCTCCAATTAAGCATTTTTAAATAATACTTACTAATCCCTTATATATAATGTTACCTAATTATGCATATAACATCATTGCGTAATCTTCTAGATCCTGTATCCGTTAAGGTCATGTGCATTATTAACAGAACATTTGCACCCAGCTATACTATTGCCATCAAGTTTGTTATCGGTGTAAGGCTACCATTGAGGAACACAATTTATTGAATTTTTGTGATGATTCATATGGTTTTTAGTGATTGAAGATACTTTTATAGATTAATAAAGAATTTGTTTTGTGGTTTTATGTGCCTTAAGCTATTCTCATTTTCTGGCTGGTAGTCTAGGTTAGGGCTACAAATGGCTCAACCGGACTTGAACTCAACTTGATGATGGTAGGAAGCTTGAACTACCATATACAAGTTTGAACAAAGCTTTGAGCTCGATTTGAGAGGTTGAATAGCTTGGAAATATCCATTAAAATAATGTCCAATAAAGAAAGTTTAACTTAAAAGCTTGAACATAGTCGATCAGAAATATTAACACATAGTCACATACGTTTGGGTATGATATGCTCAATAAGAAGTTAAGAACTCAGGTGTCATCTTATAGGCTCAAATTGACTTGTAATTTGTTTCGAGCTTGTTTTTGTATTTGAGAGAATACTCGAACTTGTTAAAATCGTACTTGATTAAGCTTGAGTTGACTTTGAGCTCAAATAACTCAATAAATGACTGTCTTCTTTGTTGCCAGTCTAGGTTGTTGAGAAATGGCACATTGACTAGTAATCACACACATAAACACGCAGAAAAGAGAACACAATGTCCTGCACTCCTGCACTAGCGAATTCACTTTGCTTAATTTCGGATTAGGATTACAATTACGTAGGGACTATATTATATGTAAGATAAACTAAGACCAAACTAGAAAACCCAATGTTAGTTTTCCTAGCGGCAAAAAATTTCTGTGGCTAGAATTAGTCTCCACAACTTAACAGTAGCTACACCCTAGAGGCAGACTAGAGGATAGGAATGGATCTAGAGATTTTGGGCAGTGACAAAGTACTGAAGAGAGGCGGAGTAGGATGTGTGGAGAGGGAAGAACTTGCAAATCATAGAGTAGACAGTAGAGGAAGATGAACTTAAGGGAATTGTGGCACCCATCAAGAAGGATCTGGGAGGGGGAACCGGGGAAGTATAATCGTAGTTCCGTATAATATGTGAAAAGGAAGCATGAAAGGAACTGGTGCGTACAAGTTTGTCACCACATCTTTTGTGTTGTGTTAGCCTTACCATGGAGTTTGTTGTAGTTCGCTTCTTCATATAGATGTCATAACCTTTTGGTGTATACATTGATTAAATGAAGTTATAACCTTTTGGTGTATACATTGATAAAATGATGTTCACTCTTCATTGTATAGATGTTATAACCTCTTGGTGTATACTTTGATAAAATTAATTGGTCCCAGTTTTAAAACGATGAAATATATGCCATGCCGAAGATTAGAAGATTTCAAGATCCCTGCAGAGCACTCTTGTTTCATAATATTTGAAATGAGTTCACACTTGTCTCATGATTCTTGTGTTCTTCATGATGGATGCCCTTGAAAATAGAACACAGGAAGTCAGGAACTTGTATTATATATTTTGGAAGTATGTATTCTTCATTTTTAACGAACTTTCCCTGCTGTCTAACATGGGTACATCATTGACAAAGATAAAGCTTATTTCTGGTGGTTTTAATCTTATAACAGGTCTACATTATTGATTATGGTCTTGCAAAGAAGTATAGGGATCTTCAGACGCACAAGCATATACCATATAGGTATTGGAATAAACTTGAGAGGAACTGATATAATCTTTCTTGGTGCTTACTATGTGGTGTCTTAAATTACATTATGTTTTAACATTGAGAAACATGCTATCTGCACAAAGCATCATGAATTTCCTCCAAATATATTTGTATGCATTGCTTTTACTGTGGTTTTGTATACTTTGTTAGCATATGAATCTGTACATTTATGCATGATTGCATATGCACAGATTACATTGATGGTTTTATCAAGGAAAGTTAAAAATTGTTCTCATCACTGATTACTGAATGAAAATAATCTGTTCAGAGTAAAACCTCACATGGATTAGATAAATTTGATCTGAAGTTGTTAGTTTGTAAAACGTTTTAGACATTGGCATACATCTAGATGATTGAACTCATGATTGTGCGAAAGAACAGAAAACCTGACTAGTTGAAATACATAGGCATAGACACATATGTTATGGGTGAACACAGAAAATACTGTTGCTAGGAAACTACACACATAAGAATTGCTGCAGTTTTTACTGGAAATTGTGCTAAAGACTGACAATCTATTTTTAGCATCTCTTTAACAGAAGATGAAAAAAGATCCAATGATCTAAAACTAATTCTTATTTATATCAGCATTTGTTTCAGAATGCATAAAAATTTGTTTGGCTTCTTTTGAGGTAGCAATGAATATTCACAAGTTTACATAGTCAATATGAATTGATCACAGCCTTAAAAAACGGCAAATTAACTACATGTAGGGGGGTGCTTGGTTTCTTATAGAGGAACAGTAACGAAAATGAAAATGAGGATGATAATGTTAAAGAATGGGAATGCATGACAAGTTCACTCCCCCAAAATTTTACAAGGGATGGTTCATTACATACTATAGGCCTATAGGGATTTGGTCACTCCGACATTCCGTTACACCCCTACCAAGCATCATCAATCAATTTCATTCAAACCTACGAAAAACCAAAAAACCGATCCGATTTTGTGGTTAACCGAACCGTATTTTCTATTATTTTCGTATGTAATGAACCATCTGATTTCTAGAACAATTTAATTTATAAAGATTATAAACCAGTTTTTTTGTTTCTATTACATTTTTAAAGATAATATTTAATCTTTTAAAAATATTATATAGATAATTTGTAGTCTTATTCATCGCTATTATTATCTTGGACATTTGAAATTTTTAGAAACTATTTGTTGGAGTTTTTTGATTTGAAATTTAATTTGTTAATTAAAAAATGGTTAATTGATTAACCGAAAAAACCGGTTAACCGACAATCGGTTAACCGGTTTTTTCGGTTTAGGTTTAGGTTCACGAATTCCTCGAACCGGTATCTCCGGCTAACCATCCAAAATGCAATTTCCGTTTGGTTAACCATCCATGAACACCCCTACTGCTAATACCCCCAACCAAATATTTACTTAAAAGTAACATCCATCAGGTCTAATAGTTTGTCTCTGCTTATGGTTGATATTCAGACAACCATGCTATGCTGATCTTAACTCATGACTGTTAAATATGAGTAGGAGACAAGATGAGTGATAATCATCACTGTTGAATCTCAATATCATAAATGCTTGACCTTAAATTATATTGTATCCTTTTTGGGCATTCAAATTCTCATATGGCAGCTAGATGATTCGCTTAACTTCGTTCAACTTTATTAAAAAAGCGATGTTTAGAACAAAGATTCATTACTGAGTCACATTTGACTATCAAATATTTTCACTACTTGGCATGTGATGGACCAAGTTTTTTTTTTTGTGTGTACATGTGCAACTATAGTTTGAATGTGGTTAATTACATTGTCTTGTACTCTGGTTGTCAACTTGTCATTATATCGCCTCTAGTTATAAGTCTCTTCCAAAAGTAAGTTTTATTGATCCATTCTTTCATATATGCTGACAAAGTTAATTATTTCAGGGAAAACAAAAATCTTACAGGCACTGCTCGTTATGCCAGTGTTAACACCCATCTTGGAGTTGGTAAGTGGACTTGCTTATTTCAACTTTTTTTTTTGTAAGTTATCTTCGTCCTTGCTTACATAGTTACATGTGCATACTCACCATATGATATAAAGAGCTTCGGTTTGCAAATCCCATCACAAATTGCCAAAATATTTGTTTACTGCATCTTCAACTTATTTAATAGCAGCACTATGGTTGCACTTATGTGCGTTGTTGTAGTTCAGACTTGTAGCTTAACCTTTAGATTTGTAGATTACAAAAGTATGTCGGAATTCTTCTTTAGATAAGAAAATATGTTACTTTATTAGTAACGGTAATTTTATTTGGTTCTTTTCAATGGCAGAGCAAAGCAGGAGGGATGATCTGGAATCTCTTGGTTATGTACTTATGTATTTCTTGAGGGGAAGGTTGTATATATATCGTTGGGAAACTTTCTGTACTTCACCATATAATTATTGTTAGTTCTTATTTTATCTATATATGCGTATGCTTCTGCAGCCTTCCATGGCAGGGATTGAAAGCTGGCACGAAGAAGCAGAAATATGACAAAATTAGTGAAAAGAAGATGCTTACTCCCATCGAGGTATTATTGCAAGAAAATGTATTTTAGTAGTAGTTTATTGTGATTAAATATATTGGAGAAATGACTTTTTTTTTTTTAACTTGGCTAATTTTATCTTATAAGTGATTTCTAACTACCAGGTGCTTTGCAAATCTTATCCTTCTGAATTCATATCATATTTCCATTATTGCCGATCATTGCGGTTTGATGACAAGCCAGATTATTCGTACTTGAAGAGACTTTTCCGTGATTTGTTCATTAGAGAAGGTAGAAATTATTATCTTTTCCTTTCCTAGTGTCTTCACGTGAATTGTGAAAGAAAACATGCACAACATGAACTGGTGGATTACTTTCTTTGGGTTTATATGTAGAATGACAACACATGTTTTTGTGTGTTTTGTTATTCTCTGTTAGGTTTAATCACACAATAAACACACATGATCACAATAAAATAAACACAAAGAATTTACATTGTTTGGACCTACATTCATGAGGGCAACCATGGACTCTCTTTTTATTATTCAGTGATAATGATTACAAGTACAAGGCATTCATTGTATAGAGTTGTCGATAGGCTATGTTTCTAATCTTCTAGCAATGTGGGACAAATATCAAAGTGTTCACCAATGTGGGACACAATTAAAATAAGGGTATGTTGCCCTATTTCCCACCGAAGCCTACATACATAACAATCTCCCACTTGGAGGCTTCGAACTCGAACAACTGCGTTCCACAATTCAGCCTTTCTGTACTTTTGTATAAACCCCGATTAATTTGTTAAGCTCAGATCTTCCCTAGTTGCCACCTGCCTTCTCAACACTATTCTAGAAGGCCAACTGAAGCCTTACACAACTTCAGCTTATCCAACGTTACCGATTTAGTAAACATGTCTGTTGGATTCTTCGCACCTGAGATATTCTTCATTTCCATTGAATCTTCACAAATCAGTCCCCTGATAAAGTGATATCTCATCTTGATGTGCTTGGTCTTTCCATGATAGACCGGGTTCGTCACAAACTTTACAACACTCTCGTCACGGTATAACAGATAATCTGTCTGTTTCTTGTGTAACTCTAGTAGGAAGTTCTTCAACCAAACAAGCTCCTTATTGGCTTTAGTTGTAGCCATGTACTCAGCTTCTGTAGTTGACATAGTTACGCTCAGCTGAAGTTTCGACATCCAACTGACTGCAGTTTCTCCCACTATGAAAACATACCCAGTAGTGCTTTTGAATGTCTTTTTACATCCACCCAAATCAGCATTAGAATACCCTCTTAGAATTACCTCTTTACCTCTGAAGCATAACCCCATCTTTGAAGTACCATTCAAATACCTGAGTATCCATTTAACCGCTTCCCAGTGTTCTCTTCCCGAGTTAGACATGAATCGACTAACAACTCCCACTGCGTTCCTCCTTGATTCAGAATACCCATTTGTTCTGCAACGCGGTTTTGTCTAACGGAAGCTTTGTCAAATCCCATGTATTGTTCTTATACAAAGAACTCATCTAATCTTTCATTGCATGCTTCCACTGCAACGAACTGAATAACTTTCAGGTTCGCCATTTTCAGTTAATAACATGTAATTAACTTACGGATCATACTTTTCTTTTCTGGAGAACCTTCTTCGTTTGTTGAGCTTTCACTGTTACTATTATCTTCAAGTTCATCAATGCTACCACTATTATTAGGATTAGTGTCATTTGTATTAGCCTTAAGGAGCTAAGCGTAAATACCTCTGATGTGTATTAGTTAGTTATCTACTCACTCCCTTATACATAGGAGTACCCGCATAGCTTCAAAGTGTAGTATCAGATCAATGAGGTAGAGAGGAGAGATACACGAGAGTTGAGAGAGAGAGAGTCACCACCAGCGGTATATAGAATCTAGCAAGCGACCACAACAGGGATACAGGTATGTCAATTTTGATCCTATACATGCTAATGAAGAGAGTCCAGCGCTTCACGCCTGGGTCGCCTATCGCCTAGCTGGCCTAGTTGAGCGCCTCTCCTTCTTGCGTCGCCTGAACTCTGCTAAGGCGCTTAGGCAAAATTGCCTCAACTTAGGGACTAGTCGAGCGCCTGGCTCGCCTTTAATAACTCTGGGAAGGTCTTCATGTCTCATATGATTTTTTTGGGCACCAATACGAGAGATGCTATACATGTAGAATGCAACACGGGCCATGGGTCAATATAATGTGAACTCAACCTTAGCATAGATAAACCACTACTAACGATAGCTCCATTCTTAACAGTAATAACAGTATATATAAGGATGCTTCATTAGAGATCTGAAAATTCCCAAATTTAATGAATACGGATGACCTCGTTTTCTATCTTGATTACATGTATCATTTAGCCAAGTAAGGAACATTCAGTGTGCGAGGCGGAAAGGGGGTGGGTGGGTTTTAAAGGCGCCTTATTGTAGCCACCATTGTTATTTTTAGAATATGGTTTATCCTTGTTGTTTTCTTTTATAATTTTATTATCCAAATTTAAATGAGAAGTGTTCATGTTTTACATGTTAAGTGTCTCAGGTTATCAGTTTGACTATGTATTTGACTGGACTATCTTGAAGTATCCCCAAATCGGCTCAAGTTCAAGAGGAAGGGTCGGTATATATATTTTAATTCCCTACTATTTCCTATGGATTAATGTTTTCTTCAAACTGTTATATTTTTTGCCTTTATCACAAGCAGGCTGCTGCTAAATTTCCAGTGAACCCTGGACCATCAGCAGACAGAGCAGAAAGGACCCCAGGTTTGTTTATGATTTATCTGGAAGTCTTTATTTGTTTATTTTTTGGTAATACCATCAAATTGATTTATTTTATTTTTTTTAGAAGTTTACTTGTCTCGTTCTACAAAGAGACTTTGACTTTTGAGCATCTAATATATACATTATATGCTCAATTACTACTATGTGTTTAAGAGCTTAAGCTTTTGTATCTGAAAAAATAAGATCCAATTAATAAAAAAAAGCCTTGTTTGGCTGATGGAGCTTTAAATTTTTTTTTGGAAAAACAACTTACTTGAAGAAGCTTCCAAAAGTAGTTAGATATCATTTAGTAATACAAAATTACCTTTTTCCACTCTCAATAATTGCAAATTAAATCTCTTAATTAGTGTGTCCTTTTTAAGTGTTTTGATACTTTTATACTACAGCTACAAGCCTACAACTACTTTTACCAAATACATTCATAAAGTTAATAGCTACAACCCATAAATTGCAACTATAACCAATTTTGCCAAACATGCCTAAATGCCATTTGGAATTTTGATTTTTATTCAAATAGAATGGGTAGCAATCTTAATCATGCTTTATTATACATTTCTTTTAGTGAGGCAAGAGGTTCGAGATAGATTCTCAGGTACAGTTGAGGCATTTACTAGACGGAATGGTTCTGGTAGTGGCTTGCTAGGTGGTGATCAATCAAGGCACAGATCTTCCGAGAACGTAGCATCATCCAAGGATGTGGTGAGTGAGAATAGTACGGTCCTGTATCGTTTTTATCTAGTCCTTTTTTTTAAATTAAATTCCGCTTTTTAAATCATAGAAAATGTTACTGATACACGGGGCAGAAAACTATCCAAACATCTAACTTAATCATTAGAACCATATATCCTCTGGAGAAAAGTTCAAAGAAGAAAACCGCTGTTCCGTGTACTAGTTTTATCAAACATGATCTGGAGAAGTGATACTATCAAACTCACAATTGCTAAAAATTGTTAACCCTGTAAAGTAATTGCAACATTTGACTTGATTAAAAATGTTGAATATCAATCAAATACTATAGAAAATAAGGGGGCGTTTGGTTCGCAGATTTTTTTCTATTGGATTTGCATTTTGTCAAAGGATTTGCATTATGCAGCATTTGCATTTGTCAGGATGTTGTCAAAGAATCTGTATATTTTTTAAGAAAAAATTGTTTATCTAAAAAATGCAAGGTAACTGAGATTTAAATTCCTAGGGGGAAGGCTGAGTTTTTAAATAACAAAGAAGGAAGGGATTTAAGAAAATCCTGGGATTTTTAAATCCTTGCTGAAATCTGCAAACCAAACACAGGATTTTAAATGCAAATCCCAGGAAATCCGCGAACCAAACGCCCAATAAAAGATTACTTGTTGACCTGAATATCAACAAGTTATGTGATGTAATTTCTGTAATTCTGACTTTTCTTTTGTTTGTGTTTGTATATTCAGCATGGTGACACAGATAGAGGTCGCATATCAAGAACCGGTAGCACTTCAAAAAGAGCAATAATGTCAAGCAGCAGGCCGAGCTCATCTGGCGAGCCTACTGATAGTCGATCTAAGCGTTTAGGTTCAGGCAGTGGTCGCATATCAACTACCCAAAGGATTCAGTCTACACCTGGATTTGAGTCCAAGTCATCATCTTTCGCACGTCCTATAGCCTCAAGAAGTGGTCGTGATGATGCTCTTCGAAGCTTTGAGTTGCTAACCATTGGCACGGGAAAGAGGAAATAAAAAAAAAGCCAGTTTCTTTAGAAATATGTGTTTTCGGCTTTGTCTTGCTTATAGCATGCATGCATATCAACAACTGATTTCATAAATCCGTACTTTAAAGGGATGATCACTTGTCTGGGAGTTGGTTATTTTTTCCGACATTGTTGTGTTTTGTTAAAGGGGGAGCATTCGGGTGGTTTCTATGTTGGAAGCCTTGTAGTAGTTTACGCTATATTTCTCCGTAGAAACATATGGTGCTTGAAAAGAAAACCTGTTTATTGCAATTATGTGCCATTTTAAATTCTAACGAGGCGAATTTCTCCGGGTGTTCATCTTGTTTCGAGTTGATTTGTTACCTCATGATTGGTGTAGGATCTGAAAACAAGTCAACCAACTTGAGATCTTTGATAGCAAAATGGCTTGAAACAGATGAAAACTCAAAATTTGATGATATAAATCAGGGGATGGACACTTGTGTTTGGGGATGTGTTTGGTAATGTTTGAATGCTTTTTGTGGGTATTGTGAGGGTTGTGACTTGTGAATTTCTGATCTTGTCAATTTACTTTATTTTAGTTTGATCATTGGACTCGTTTATTTATATTAATTAATATTATGAAGTTATAACAGATTTATTAACTAATAGTTTATTAGTCCATGTATTATGTGGATATATATAATATAAAATTTAGGACATACAAATATATGTTTATTTATAAAACATGTAAAAATAGTATTTTTATTCGTTATAATTAGTGCTTTTCTAGCTTTATAAATATATATGAGTAGTAGTTATTTTTTATCTATTATTCTTTTAAACTTTTTATTTATAAATCTATATATTTTAATTGATATAAATTGATATTTTAGTTTATATAAAACGTAATATATTTAAAACAGACGAACACATAAATTAAGTTGAATGTGTTGAAGGAGAGATGCATGATAAATATTGTTCTGCTTAATTATATATACCAACTAATAATAAAGCGAAAGATAAAGAAATTTTCTAAACCTTTATTTATTTATTTATTTTAACTTTTATCATACATTTTTATGTTTTTACTTGACATAATTTAGAATTGTTGTTGTTTTATAAATATTATTTGAAGTTTATAAATGACTTATCACTCCTCAAGTCTCGGTTTTCTGTCCGTAACTCGATCCTATAAACACGAGGCCCTGGAAACACAATTTAATAACACAATATCACTAACACAAATCAATGACCCAATACACAATCCCCTAGTATCTCACGCAACCCTAATATCCTAACATGTGACCCGAAAGCCTAGCCCATTGTACTCGGACGCTCAGAAAAGTCGTGGTCACGCTCCCTCGACCTCGTTCAAGGTCTCATCGGCTCTGGCTCATCTCGTTGCTGCCCAAGCTCATCTCCTCTCAAATCGAGCTCGGCCCCAACCGCCTGCAACTCATCGCGGCCTGCGAGCGCACTCATGAACAAACAATAGCAGGGCTGCTCTGTTTCTATCTAGCCAGGGGAATCCGTCCCCAACCATTTTAAGCTCGTTTTCCTTCTCAATTTATCTAGAAATTGCTTAGTAACATATATGAACTCAATCCAACTCATTTGGTAACAATTAACATACAAAATCTATTGAATCAAATTCAGAACTTACTTGAGAGGTGGTATGGCTAAGTTGATGAAGATGATTAAAGATCACAGTAAAATACTCAGTTGAAGTCTTCAATTGTTGCCCCTGATTGCTACTGGAAGTGAAACACACACACACACTCAAATTCCTGATTTAGGATGAAAAGAATGGAAACAAGCATCCAACTAGGTGATACACACACACACTTTCATCTAAAATTAGTCCCGGTGTCAATATTATTGATCTCGGTATCGATAACTATAAATTTATATCACCGAGCTTCAATTTAAATTAACGAATAATGAGGTTGAAATCTTTTATAAACTTAATCTCAGAACCCGGTTAACCCAAATCTCTTCATGTGACGGTTCTACGTTTAACTTAATAATCGGTCCAAGTTGATATAATTATTTAATAACTCAATCAAACAAATCAACGTACATAAATAAAAACATACAACTATTAAATATTTAAAATAATATAAGAATACAAATTTTATTTGTCATAACTATTAGTTTTTCTAACTTTAAAATTGATATAAATGGTAGCAGTTTTGTGATTTTTTAAACTTTTTTTTAAATTAATATATTTTACTTGATATAAATTGAGGTTTTAGTTTATATATAATATAATAATTATATATTTTATTACAAATTAATATTTGTAGATAAAAAATTATGGCATATAAAACTTATATAAGTAAAAAAAAAAAACACAACTATTAATTATTTAAAATCATATAAGAATATTATTATTATTTATCACAACTATTATTTTTCTAGCTATATAAATTGATATAAAAAGTAGCAGTTTTTTATGATTCTTCTAAACTTTTTATTTTAATTTTATATATTTTACTTAATATAAAATTGATATTTTAGTTTATAATACTTATATATATATATATATATATATATATATATATATATATATATATATATATATATATATATATATATATATATATATATATATAGGGGTGGGTTCAATGGAAAACCACTATGCACGTGAAAACCATGGAAACCTACGCAAACCGTCCGATTTGGTGCATTTCTCGAAAAACACGGTGGCATGATCGTAAATAAGATGATGCATCACGCGGGAAATTTGGTGCACCATGCGGGATTTTGATGCATCACGCGGGGAATTTGATGCATTTGTGGTGGTGCAGTGTGGTTTTCACAAGTTTTCCGGTGCATGACGGTTTTCCATTGAACCCCCTCTATATATATATATATATATATATATATATATATATATATATATATATATATATATATATATTACAAAGTAATATTTACAGATTAAAAAATAATAGAATGTATTTATCTTTTTAAAATTAATATTTCTATTTATCTTTTATTATTTATAGATTAAACATTATGGAGTGTATTTATCATTTTAAAAATAATAAATTGTATTTATCTTTTTTTATTTATAATAATAAATTTTATTTATCTATTCTGATGAAACGTGCAGGTGACACGTGACATTTGATGTTCTTCTTTATTATATTATATATAGCTTCAAGATCTATGGAAAACCATCTTTGACTGGAGTATTGGAAAACCATGTTAAATGTACATGTTCATTATGATAAAATGTTAAATTTCATGTAAATTATAATATTCATATGTTCACAATTGCATTATGATTAATTAAATTCATATCATTTACATGTTCATTAAGACAAAATGTTTAATTGCATGCAAAAATGCGTAATATACACATGTTCATGCATATTGCACATTTGAACTTGTGCATATTATTATTTTGCTTGAAATGGAACATTTTATCCTAATGAACATGTAAATAATGTGAACTAGTCAATAATAATGCACATTTGAACATATGTATGTATATTGTAGTTGTGCATTAAATTTAACATTTTACCGTAATGAACATGTACATTTAACATGGTTTTCCAATACTCCAGTCAAAGATGGTTTTCCATAGATCTTGAAGCTATATATATATATATATATATATATATATATATATATATATATATATATATATATATATATATATATATATATATAAAAGATATTTTGTGAACACTTTATTCATTGTGAGTATTCTGAACAATCATATAATGACTTTGAATCTTATGGATATTGTTGCAAATACTACTAAATCTTTTATTAACTTTTTAATATTGTTGGATCCTAAAAGTTTTGTTCAATCCTATGAATTTGTCGGATTTTATGAATCTTGTACTGCTATGAACATTTTGAAGGTTATAAATCTTGTTGCTGACATTTCTGTGAGCCTTTTGAATCATATGAATCTTGTTACAAACACTTGTTGATACATATGGATGTTTATACGTATTTTTTATTTGTTCACAATGTTCACAACATATAAAGTGTTCACAATTGATCTCATCCCGATAGATAGATTATATAACAATATTATGTTATTTATGTAACACCCCGATCCCGACTGGACCGACGATGTTAATTAACTACCTCATCTAACCAAACACAAACTATATTTTTATTATTAAAACTGCCAATCTTTAAACTTAAATACAAATTGCTTTCAAATTACCAAATTAAAATTAAAACTAAACATTAACTAATGCTCATGATCACTAATACTAAAATAAAATAGCTAACATAAATCTAAGTCCTCAACGGTCCACACTCTGCGCTCTGCCCATCATCACCCCTGAGTACCTGCCGGAAGAAAGAACACGGCATGAGCCAAACGCCCAGTACGGAGATCGATTACAAGTGCAACGTATACGAATTCAAAGACTAAAGAATGTTTTGAAAATAAGTTTATTTAAAAGGAAGTTTTGAAAATGGTTTTTCTTTAAAACATAAATATCCACCTCCACACCAGATCAAACAAAGAATATAACGGCTGAAGCAACAAAGGGTTGGATTATATTTACCGAGCGGCCTAACATCATAAACAGTAATCCATCTCACAATCTCTCTCAAGACTACACTGAGTCGCGCCACATCAGTGCATCTAGCCGGAAGGGGTGTATGGCATTACACCTTACTTCCGCAAAACTCATAACAATACCTAGGATGCATCCATACGCCTCCCTGAAATAATCAACAGCTCATATCCCGAGCTAACATGATCTCCATCGATCATAAACATAATCTCAATCATTCATAATCATAATCATAATCACAACAAAAGGGAGACGCCGTAACCGATCACACTGTTACGGAAGTGTCATGCCATTGATGCCGCAATGGCATGCCTGTGGTACCTCCACAGGTAGTTCACTCGGTAATCCTAGCTCCTGTCTAATTTCTAGGGTTCAAGCATCACAAAAGGCCCGCATAAACATCTCAACTTTAAATAATCATTTCAATAACAAAAGGGCCACATTTCACAAAACATCATCAACTTCCATAACAAGCCATAAATATAATCAATTTCAAAATATGTTTTTCGCAAATGTTTTCAAGCAATAAAAATCGATATTTGCTTTCGATAATATAAATAAGGAAACTGACACGAGATATAAAAGTTCGACTGTCAAGTATTAGCATGCAATTCACACAACGAACAACTCAAGAATAACGCTGAAAGAAGTACGGGATCCGTACCTTAATAACAGCTCTGCAAAGTCACGACGACAGACTGAATCCGCTACGAATCTATTCGATCTATAAGAACGAACTTAAATTAGAACTCAAATAGGTTGGTCTTCTAACTACCCATTCCCGCTATTTTAATACATACTTTTATTTATAATAATTATTATTAAGTTCGGTTTACAATTATTGCTTGTTAAACTCAAGATGGTTCATTAGTCATTATTAATCGAATTGATGTTCCAATAATTAATTATATAATTTCTCTATACTTTAGTCGTATTCAGCTACATATAATTTTAGTGTATTTATTTTAATCTCAATTGAACATTTAAATTAACTTATAAGTGAACCTTAATTAAATATTAAGTCGTTAATATAATTTTATTTCATTTTGGGTTACGGTCCGAATTAATCTAATTAAGTTTTAGTAACATGTAATCAATATTAATCGTAAATATAACCGTGAATAATTAATTGATTTGTTACCCATTAATTATTTTATTTAGAATTGGTTCCAATATATTAGGTTTATTAAATGGGTTTAAAACTAATTATTAATTAATAAAAATAATGATGTATAATAAATAAAAATATAAAACTAAATTAATATATTCATTTAATATTATAATTATTTGTTTAATTATTTAGGTTATGGGTCGGGTCGGGTCGATCCATGACCCAACCCCCTTTTCTTTTCTCCCCTCCCCCTTTTTCTCGGACAACACACCACACACAAACACACGATCTCAATTTCTCTCTCTCTCTCATCACCTCTCTCTACTCTCTCTTCCCTCTGTCTTCTCTCCGGCCGGCGGCGCTGCCACTCGCCGGCGACCACCACCCTCGGCTCCTCTCTGCCATCTCTGTCTCTCACTCCCTCGCTCAGCTCCTCTCTCGCTCGCACTCTCGCACACCACGACGACAGCGGCATAACAGCGCCGCCGCCGCTACAGCTCCATCACCGCCACCACCGCTCGGTCTCCCACGCTCACACTCACTCGATCTCTCGGCTCACGACTCACCTCTCTCTCTCGGCACTCACGCACCGCGGCTGACCATGCTCATCGCCGCCGCCGCCGCCGGTTACGGAACCACAGCCCCACAAACATCACCGCCGCTCAAAACCCAAATATCAGATTTGTATATTATCTTGTGTTTTATATTTAGTTTTGTTTTCGAATTTCCAGTTAAAACCCTTTTACATATATAAGAAACAGTACATACTTTAGGTAGTGAGTATTGAATACCTTGCTTTGAAGAAACGTGAATTGTTGCTTGCTTCCTTACTGATTTCTTGAACGAACCTTGAATGGCAATGAGGTTTTCTGCAATTTTCTGAGTTTGTAACCTAACTAGGGTTTAGGGTTTGAGATTAATGCTAATAAATACATGTATAACCCTAATTATCTGGGTTGGGCTTAGTTAGGTTAATTATAATTAAAGCCCATCTTATTTTGGTTTATTTAATAGAGTTATAAAGTTTGTTACTTTAGTCCCTTTTATTTTACAAATAATGTTATATTAATGTTTAATCAATGTTATTAAGGTTTTATTATTATTAGTATTTCTATTTATTAATATTTGTTATTCTAAAATTCGGGTTATTATAACTTAACTTGGGGAACAATTTATTTTATAAAATTTAATGCTTTTAAAATTAAATAAATTTATTTATTAAAATAAATTTCTTGGCATAAATGGTCATTTTAATAAATTTAACAGGGTGGCTGTTATTCAGTTAAAGTTGACGGAATAAAAATTAAGAATGAAAGCAAAGAGTAAAAAGAAAGACCACTAGAATAATAAATATAGTTTAGGGATAATTTCCGTATACCCAAAAAAAACCACAGGGACGATACATGTATTTTACTCTATAAATCAAAATATCAATTACTTGAGGACATTGTTTCAACGCACATGTTGCATGGCTGCTAAATTTTAAACGATTAGCTTTACATTTAAAGTAATCAAAATATACCACCAACGATAATTTTCAAACTTATATATATATATATATATATGGGTGGGTTCAATGGAGAACCTTATGCATCGAAGAACCTTGGAGAACCACAATGCATCGCTAGAAAAACTGAAATGCATCACGTAGAAATCGATGCATCACGCAGGAATTTGATACATCAAGTGGAAATAATGTAAAAATCGATGCATCACTCGAGAATTTGATGCATCACGTGGAAATAATGATGCATTACGGGGGAATTGTGATGCATTTGTGATGGTACATGGAGGTTCTTCAAGGTTCTTCGATGCATGGAGGTTCTCCATTGAACCCACCTCTATATATATATATATATATATATATATATATATATATATATATATATATATATATATATATATATATATATATATATATATATATATATATATATATAAAATTAATAAAAGGGTTTATTATGAAAGTAACCAACATGTTTTCATATTTTTTTGTGTTTTCGTCCCTTCATGTTATTTTTTTCCATAAAAAACCTCAGGTCATTTTTTTGGTTCAGTGAAATTTGGACATTGACACCGGTTATAATTTGTGAACCGGGTTTTTAAAAACTGAAAAATCAGGTTTTAAAGTCTAAATTTCATTAAACCAAAAAAAAAAAATTTAACTTAAGGAACTTTATGAAAATAAATAAGGACGAAAATGCAAAAAACATGAAAACATGTTGGTTTTTTTTCATAATAAACCCATAATAAAAACCAACAAAAAAATTATATTGCATATTTAAAAAAGGTTACGACAAATTAAATTTAAAATACCACTAAGATAATAAATAAATATTAAAAGTACAAAACTAAAAATTATAGAAAAGAAGGTACATATTTGGAACCATTAATTCTTGTTCTTGCACTGATGGGAGGCACCACAACAAAACACATCTTTTGCGACGACAAAAGTCGTCGCGAAATAGTATTTGCGACGATAATCGTCGCGAAGTCAAGAATCGTCGCAAAAAATAAAATTTCTTGTAGTGAGTTCACAATTCCACGTCGAATATAAAGTAGAAACAAATGTAAGTTCAATAAACCCATAATTCTTGCTCGAACTACACCCTTATAAGTCGAGAAATGATGCACATATTTGTAAAGTTCAAATAGCATCAATAACAATATAGTTTGTTAAGGTACAAATGGAATATATACGAACATATATATAACATGACTTATAACCACTGACAAACCGAATCTATGTATGTAATTGTATTCCCATTTAAAACAACTTTTATATAAACCTTTCACATTGTAAAGAGTATAAAAGTTAAAACTCAGTATGAACAAATACTCATTGTTATACATAGGTCTACCACGTGCTCAGAAAATTTCCTTTTTTACGTTCACACAACTTTAAATGATAACTTTCTTTGTTTTCGTATAAATATGACTTTTGGTATCTTAATGTAAACACGTTTTTGGTTGTATTTTATATATATTTTTTAAATAATATTAAGAATTAAAAATGGAGTAAAATGGTAATAATTAATTAACGTTATAGAGGATCTACTTCATTAGGTTTAGAGTAGGGGGAGTTAACACCTTTTAAAAAGAAGATGCCATTGTAATAATTACTACAACGATATATAATAACGTAATTGTTTGATTCACGTAAACAACGCATTTATATGTTATGTTAAGAAAACATGTAATAGACCTTCTAATCAAGGTTATCAAGATCGAGATTTTACCAATGATGATCGGATCAGGATCGTAAGATCCTACCACAACATTACTACTTTTAAAATTTCTTTTCTAGGTATTATAATTTGTGATTTTATATTATAAATTTGTTATATAGCACTTAAAATAATATTTATACAATAAATAGAGAAACAACGTACATTAATGTATAAAATGTGTATGGTCATTAAAAAAAATCAATCAATCATACATCCTACAGTATGACACTTTGACTCAATATCCTAATTGATAAAATGGTAGATAAAAAGTTGGATCGTATTGGTAAATGATCCCATGGGTACCCAGTTAAAATGATCCAGACCGAGTAAAAGGTACGATCAAATCGATGACCAATCCTACGAACGATCTCACGATCCTACGTCCGAGTTTGCTAAAAAACGAACCTACCGATACTGCTCGACATCATTTGGTAGGATAGTAAGATCGTTCGATCCCACGATCTTTCTCGTGATCTTAACTACCATCATACCATGCTTTAACTATTTCATTAGTTCAGAAAACCATAACATATTTAATAAATAGTTAAAAGGTTTGTTGTTTATTACAATAACATTAGTCGTTTTAAAAAATTAATTTACAGGATTATGTTGTATTTATTATTTTATTTTTAGTTGATGTCTTTTAAACAAGTTTCCTGTTTTCAAGAAAATAAGTATTAAGAAATTTTAAAATATCGAGTTTGTTGTAAATTTGAATTATTAAATGTTGCAAACTTGCAACAGTCACAATAACATCGTAAAAATCATTCAAACAATAATTAACCATGGACATTAATGTTAAATACATTTTTATGATACATTGTAATTTGACGGTCGGAGAGGTTTAATAATTAATATATAATAAAAGTTTCGCACTACAAGAAATGTAGGTATTAGCGGCGACATGAAGCAATATCTTGGGTCGAAACAAAATATGAAACAAAAACAAATTTGAAATTCGAAAGCTTGGTTTTTAATGCATGTTTGAAGCTTTTGGCCGTTGATCGTTAACCTATTATATCATAAACATTGATTTTTTTTTTTGTTTAAAACCGTGACAAATGGGTTAGAATTTGCCTATTTTGAATTGTTTATATATGATTGAAAGTTTTTAAAGAGATAAAGTTAAATGATTGTTTATTATATCTCTTTATAGATAAGAGGCCGGGATATACTCCTCCCGTTGAGGCAGCGACTCCCCCCCCCCCTCCCCCCCCCCCCATTCCATCCCACCCTCAGTGTGTCGCTGAAAATACCTTGATTCGGCCTCTTAATCCTGCTTAACTTATGCGCTCTCTCTCTCTCTAAAAGAACTTGGTATCATAACTATTGGGATAGAAAGATTAGAATTGTGGTAGTACTGAAAAATTAGAATGAAAATGGTTAAAAAAATAAAAAAGAAAGAAAGACTGATTGTTGATGTCGTGCTGAGGTGTTCAAAATGATAGATTAAAGATGGATGAGTTATTAACAATCCTATCTGAAAGAAATACATCAACATGTTATATTGTGTCGTTATCCTTGTATTAAAAGGTTCCCAATATTTTTAAGACATTATATATTTATCTATTATATATTAAATATTAAAATGTTCGAGGGTGTAATGTGCCTTTTAAGTGACCACTCATTTCCGATATGAACTTCTATTACTTGATAGGTCCATAAGAAAAGCATCAAAAAGCTATAATTTTTATTATATAGCAACCGACCAAATCTAGCCAAATACCAACAAAATATTCCTACGATTTTGAAAATATAATACCAAATAATTGAGAAAAAAGAGTGATTCTTTTATATTTCTTTTGAAAATTGTTGTTTACGAAGAAAAATGTAATTCTTAATATATTTTTATGATTGTTCTTCTTTAATATTTTGAGTTGATCTGGTAAATACTGAATAAATCTTTTGTAAACATTGTCATGAAAATAAAGAGTTTGGAATGACCATTTTTTTATTTAGATGTTTTGCAATGAATTATTTTGGAAATCAACTCAAAGATTTGGTTTACTTTAATTGATGATTCAAAACAAAACTATAAAAAATGATAATTTGACGCTTTTAAAAGAAATGTAAAAAGTACAATGATATATATAACTAGTAATATATTCTAGTAACAATTTAAAAATATCAATAAATAAGTAGCGATGATATATCTTAACTTCTATATATTATTCAAATAAACAAAAATACAAAGAAATTTACATCGATTGATTTACTAGATGAAAACCATAAGATAATTAAGTCAGAAACTATTAAATTGATTACAGATAACTGTGAATTCAGATTTCAGACATTTTAAATTTATCATTTTAAAAACGAAATAACCCGTAAATTTGTTGGTCTAAAGATCGAATTATTTGGTGAAAAAAAGTCGTTAAAAACTAATGTTGTAATGCATGATCATAATCCAAACCTTAGACAAAGAGGGTCTTAATTACCAATTATAAGACTCTCTTCGTCTAAACCCCATATTCTGATCATCATCACCTTCACGACCGGCGAGACTTTCACCGTCGTCCACCATCATGGTGAAATACGGTTGCTGTTGTGGTTGCCGGAATTGCAAGTTATAGCCGTCATTCGGACGCAGCGCCACCCCAGAGTTAACCGATGCAACCCCATCGTTAAAACTTGAGGGAGAACTACTGTTGTAAGTGTTGAAAAACTGAGTAGAAGTAATCGATGACTCGTTAGACAGATATAACGGAGCTGAGGTGGCACCATCAACGCCACCACCTCTAGTAGCAGTGTGGTGGTTGTTGCCACCACCTGTGAACCGTTGAACCATGGCACGAAAGTTGGTGGTGTCGGTGTTAAGTAAAGTTGTTGGAGTTTTCCGTGAAGCCCTGGAACGTCTACGGGTGTTAGTGGGTCGAGTAACTCGGTTGAGCTGATTAGAGATGGTAGTACTATTGGTGGTGGTGGTGGTGGTGGTGACCACCGTGGCCTCGGTGGCAGCATCACCGGCCGACCAGGTTGTGGGTTGGTTGTTTTGGTAGAATTGCAACCACTGGTTATTGGATCCGGACATGGTTCCACTCATAATCGTACTCCAAAGAAGAAGAAAGACAGATCAGAGAGGATTGAAAATGAAGAATTTTGATTTGTATGAATTGGAAGAGAATAAAAATGAATTGGATGTTTGGTCGTTGGTCAAATTATGAGACTTTTCAAAGCATGATGAGGACGTGGTGCCACGTGTCGGTTGATGTCGGAGTGGAGTGGACTTTGGTAATGAGTTGTTCTGGAAGAATATTAAAGCCATTTTACACACAATAAGGTTTGGTTCTTGGAAGCAACCATGTAAACCTAAAAGCCAAAAATCTTGACTTGTTGCACTAAGATTTGTTATTAATTTTCATGGTTTTAAAAACCGGACCGAATCGATCAGCGACAACAGTTAAATCAACAAATAAGTTATATGCAAGTGAAAGGTCACGGGTTCGATTCCCGTCGGAGACAAGTTTGAATTTAAGTGGTGAAAGTAAGTTTTGAAGTTCTCATTTGGTGCAAAAGGATAGTTTAGGATTAGAAGTAAGTTAGTTTGTCGTTCAAAAAAAAAGTTAAATCAACAAATTGATTAAGGTGTTGTTCTTTTACATAAGTGATAAGTAGCTGAAAGTTGATTGCAGTGCTGATTGATAAGTGATTGACGCTGATTACTGATGACTAAATTAATAACTTTGTTCTATTGTATGTTATATATGTATTAAATTTTTAATATTTAAAATATCAGTTCAAATTAATAAATATTATAAACATAAAAACTTATTATTAGTTCAAAACACAGACATGCATAAACTATAATGTAAACACTGCAAAATATATGCTCAAGTTGAGATGCAAATCAGAGTGAGAATCCATGTCTCAAGTGAACATTTTGAGGAAAACTAATAAACACATTGCAACAAATCAGTATGTACTTCTCTCAAATTGAGATGTAAACCAGCAAAATACGAAGACGTGTTATTGCTTGAAAGGAAACATGAAAACTCTCAAATTGAGATGCAAACCAGCAAAATGCAGAGGTGCTTGACGCAGAGGTGGTTGATGCAATTGCTTGAAAGGAAACATGAAAACTCTCATACCTAATCTGGGCGGTCAGCGGCAGGGGACAAGGAGAGGGGCGGCGACGGCAAGGTTGGAAGAAGGAGAGGGCGGCGACGCCGGCAGGGTGGGGAGAAGGAGAGGGCGACGGTTGGGTGGGGGAGAAAAGAGGTTGTTGCATGAGTTTGGGAGAAAGAGGGAGAGAATGACTGATTAGGGTTGAGGGTATAATCAGCAAAAAAAAAAAAATTATTTACCGAATGCATTTTTCACTTATTACTTATTTTACAAGAACACACTTATTACCTCATTTCACTTACCGAATAAGTGATTGGGGTTTATAAGTGATTATGACCCCCAAAAGAACACCCTCTAAGTATTATTAACGAAATCAAATACTTTTATAACTTATAAAGTTTAGAAATCTTTTTTATAAAATTTAATAAACCGTTAAAATTTAAAACCAATTTTATAACTTGCTTTATACGAAATCCCAAAAGAAATAAATAGCATGCATAGCTTGACCAAATTCCATTCTATTTCAAATCCTGTCTAAACGAATATCTATGAACTATTATGTTCTTTCACACGCAACGCTATCTTAGTTTCAAATGCTATATATCAAATTACTTATTGTAGGTACGTAAATTCAAAAAAAGAAATTTAATTAATTATCCTTCTAGACCTTCATCGATTAGATGTACAATCATGATAATATTTCTTGACGAACACTAATATTTCAAATATATATGAAGATAATTCTTATTCGAGTCGATTTCAAATATATATGAAGATAATTCTTATTCGAGTCGATTTAATTTGTTGATTTAGTTCTATGATATTTTGGTAAGCTTTATTTATTTTTTAAAGGATTTAATGCATTAAATCTAAAATAATATTTTGAATTTGATATTCCCTATGTTTTCCTAAACATTTAATTTGATGCATAGTGTAAATTCATTGTATGTTATCAAAAGCAAAATGTCGGAAAGATTGATCTGAATAACTTCTAGAAGAATAGCTTATTAATTTCATGTTGTGAAAGAAATATATAAATCACGTGAAATTCATTGCGAATTGTTTTTTAATTAATTATTCAACTAAAAAATTATATAACTAAGTTGTAATTCTTAATGTTGCCAAATAACTTCGTTTTTTCTTATAAACACATTTGTGACGTTTTTATAATTTTTAAATAAATAAAACTCTAGTGGTTCGATCCACATATGTGAGCCAGTTTTTTTTTATCAAATAATCGAGCTTGAATTTGATTTTGGTTCAATCGAGTCAAGTTTATACTGAGTTCTAACTCGTGTTCCATTAAAAAAAAAAAATCCAAGATCGACTTTTCAATGGCTCATCTTGAGTTCTCATTGAGTTTTTCGAGATTTATACGAGACACCCTTCAAGAATACTTTAATATTACCTCCCATATACTGGCCAATTTTTCACTAAGAAGTAAGAACCTTCATATATGAATCATAGGTTCACTACCAAACCTTGAAACACATTAGGGGAGTCATCTTCGATCACTTGAATTAAGCCCCTATTCCCAAATCAGCATTTGATTGCATCAATGCCTTGCTCTTGAAATTTTACTTTCAAGAGCACGAGTCGATCCACATTCTGACGCACTCGGGGTATTTAACTATTCATTAGTCATAAAATACTGGTAATATACAGTTGAGGTTCAGGGTTCAAAATTTACATGTATTTTTTAACTATAAGTTCAGTTGCATGATTTCTTTCATTCATGTTGGTTTTAGACTTAGTGAGTGGAGTGGAACCCTGGAAAATGGGTATTCCATTTTTTGAAGGAATGAACTTCATTTAACTTGACCCTTCTTTGGGTCATCAAGTTCTTCTAATCAAATCTTTTAATTCCGTTGTACTTTACGGTTTCGGGATGTGGTAATGATCATTCGAACAAGATAATTTAATATCAACATATTCAATATGAAGGAGAAGCCACACAAAATTGCTACATTTTATTTAAAATGCATTCTAGCCTTACAAAAGAAGTCTTTTTTATACAGGATATTCAACAGGCCCGGCCCTTGACATGTTCAATGTGGGCTTTCGCACAGGGCCCCAATTATTTTAGGGCCTAAAAATAAAATCTGTTAGATTTTTAGAAGCTCAAAATTCTCTTTTGTATTTGCCCTTGGAATTGCAACTGCCCAGCGGCACTTTGTTGGGAAAGGAAGCGATTATTATAATTATAACATTGAGTTGTAGGTATTAAAACATTGATATACTCTGGTTTTTTTTTTTTTGTTTTTTCATTTTCTTTGCATAGTCGTTGACCATTATTACTTGGAAATGGAAAATTACTATGTGGTTCATCGGTTAAGGTAAGTTGTATTTGACTATTTTCTATTTTGTATAAATGTTTTGAAATTTTTGTAGTCAAAGGGTCTCTTTGTGATTTTTGCACAGGGCCCATGAAATCCATGACACGGCCCTGATATTCAATATTCAAAAGTAAACTAAAACAGTTAAATTCCTTGCCTGAAAATATATTAACACCAAAAAAAAAAACTAATTAAAAAGCATATGCATAGTCCATGCATCACAACCATATTTCAAGTTAGGTCACATTCTCTGTTTATTATGAATAAAACCAACATGTTTTCATATTTTTTGCGTTTTCGTCCCTCCATGTTATTTTTTTCCACAAAAGTTCTCAAGTTATTCTTTTCTTGGTTTAGTGAAATTTGGACATTAGAACCCGGTTATTCAGTTTTTTAAAACCCGGTTCACAAATTATAACCAGGGTCTATTGTCCAATTCACTAAACCCAAAAGAAAAGAATAACTTGAGGTTTTTGATGGGATCAAAATAACATGGAGGGACGAAAACGAATTAAGTGTGAAAACATGTTGGTTTTTTTCATAATAAACCCAAACTTTAAAATCTAAACTTAACACACATTTGAAACTTGCATGTTGTCCCATGAATGTGTCATTTACTCATTGTTTCATAATTGCTTCGTATGCCCTCTAACTCTAAGGGACACTGATTGAAACTATATTTAGTTTGGCTTTGAAAAAGCTTTCATCAATTAAAACTTTTGAACCTCGTTATGCATTCGGGTTACCATATTAATCTCTCAAATCGGGTTACCATAATCTATCAAATAACTTGTAAACAAATTCCTAAAAAGGTTGTTTGATCTACGGATGTATATTGTCTGGTCCAGTAGTATCTTATCTGAGAACATTTATATAAAATTGTTAGATCAAACTTTAATCTTATCAAACATATTATACATACATACAATTATCAAATGGGATTGCCCAATGAATAATTATAAGATGGCCAACCATGATTGGTTGGATTTTATTTTATTTTTTTAAACTTTTCATAACATACCCTTATCTTAGTGTTAGCTTTTATTTAACCATTTATTTTAATAGTTTTTGTTTAGTCCTCATTTAACATTTATTATTACAATATTTTCTTACACACATTTGAAATTATGATTTTAATATACATATGTTTGGAGTTGTCTTTTGAAGCTATTATGTTAATTGTATGAAAAATACTTTATTATTCAAGTGCACAATACAAGATTCTATTGAAATTGTTTTATAATTAAAATGTAACTAATTAATATTTAGATTTTTTTATTAAATATAATCATGTTTAACATTGAACATTAATATTATAACGTTGACAAGCCCTAATCGATGTATCGAAGGCATTACGGTCGTTATTAACTTTATTTGGTTTGATCGTAAATTCAACAAATTAAATTGACGATTAAACCTAATCAATGTCAGTTTTTCAATTTATGGTTATAAACACTTAATTATTCAATCGATGTTCCGATCCGATTTAATAAGGCATGGTTTGTAATTTTAGCATTGCAAAATCTAAAAAACTAATGATAAAAACTAACCAACAATATCATTTGACTTCTTCTTTGATACAAATCAGCATTCTAATTTCACTTATACTTCGATCCTGATTCAATTGGTTCGTTATTTGAATTGTTTGAAAAGTACTTTATCATTTGTTTTCTATATTTTTGATCCCGTAACGTGGGTCTTCAATGACTCGTTTATATATAAAAGCAGTATAATTTGTTATTTGTGTATTTGGAGACGTAATCATTGGACAAATATTGACCAAAGGTAAAAGGAGGCCTTTGGAGTTGTTGAATTCAAATCAAACATCATCCTTTTAAGGAAGCAACCAAAAAATTGGTCAATTCTTTCGGCCATTGCAGGTGTGAGTTGGGAAACACAACGTAATCAAGCTTTTTATCTGTTTTTTTTTTTTAGATATATCTTTTTTATTCTTTCATTTTTTTTTTAAATATTTAACTAAATAACAGTAGTATATATACTTAAATTATTTACTTTATTTCTAAATCATACAATGCTTAAATTTCTACCAATTTCTTTTACTAGATTAAAGGTGATAGTTTTAGAACTTTTAATTAGTCTAAAAAGGATATAAATGGACTAAGTGGTTGTTTGTTTACATTTATTTTAATGAAATCATTAAAAAGCCACTTAAGGGTAAAATAGTTTCTTGCTGTGTTTTCGAAGGTGGAAATAAAATAAAGGAGAGGAAAGGAAAGGAAGAGAAGGAAATGAATTTTTTTTTTCTCTTGGTTTCTTCCCACTTTTGGAAGGAAAATTTTAAAGCAAAAAAAACTATAATTTCTTTCCTTTTCATTTTTTTTCCATCCTAAAAAACAAAAATGAACACAAACTAATTTCGTTTTTCTTGATTTCCTTCTATTTCCATTCTTTTCCACTGTCACAAAATTATAAGAACACAAACTAATTAAGTTGGTGGGTGGTGCGGCTAGTTCCACCAACTCGGCTATCAAAATTTTGTACAATTGCGGTTCATGTCTTTCCACTTTAATTAAGTTGGTGGGTGGTGCGGCTAGTTCCACCAACTCGGCTATCAAAATTTTCGAGGATTCATCCCCAAAAATTTGAACGTTTTTTATTATTTCCGGTAGTTGGATCTTCGGAAATATCGATCCAGGCTTCTGCCAAAGCCTTTTCTTTGATGGAGGTCCACATTTTCGGTTTCATTGGACCCTTTCGTGTAGACCCGGTTGCCGCGGTGTTTACCGGAATCGTCTCCTCCTCGGAATCGTCGGAATCGACGGGTTGAGTTTCTCCTCGTCGTCCTCGTCTCTAGATGCGGGGTCCCGATAAGAAAATGGTTCGAAACCCTCGTGAAATTCTCGCGAGGAATATTGCGGATTGGGGGGTGATGGTTGGTAATATTGTGGATTGGGTGGGGATGGTTGGTAATATTGTGGATTGGGGGGGTGAAAAGTGTGGCACGTATGGTGCCGAATTATCCGTAAAATTTTGCGGTGGGCGGAAAGAAGGGTTTGATTGAGAAGCCGGTTGTTTGCCGCGTTTTCGACTTGCGGCGGGTTGTTTGCCGGTGTTTCGATCCATGACTTTAAAAAGTATAGAGATTGAGAGATGAAAGTGTGTGGAAGAGATGAAAGTGGTGAAAGTGTGTGAATATGAATGGGTATGAAGATATATTTTAAATTTTTTTTTATTTTCAAACGGTCTATCGACCGTTGGGGCGCAAAAAGACAACAAAAGGAGCGGGGAGGGGAAGCCGGGCCGGGGACGGGAACAGGCGGGGCCGCCTGGGGGTGATGGTGTAGCCGGCGGGGGGGAGGGGGGGGGGGTTTGAGGTGGCGGAGCTGCGCCCAAGCGGGGTGGGTATTCCCACTGCTCTAAGCATGTACCTATTCAATACGAATATGCAACTAATTAATGAAACATATAATACATAATTAATTCAAAAGAAAATTCAAACTAAATCATTACTAACAAAGAAATTAACGTTGCTATGATTATTAAGATTTTTTATTTTTTTATTTTTTGACTTTCATACGTTCTCTATCCTTTGTGATATTTCAAAGTAAATTGTAAACTTAATCATTATACTATACTTGAATATATTTCTTTCCCTTTTGTCTTTTAATCAAAATAATTTTTAGTTAAACATATATTGGTGTCTTTTATCAAAACTTATATTTTTAAAATGATTAAAAAGTATGTTACCTTCTTATATAAAAAAAATTTAGTTCCTGATCTAAAAGTAAATCAACGTTAAGTATATTATCTTTTTATGTAATTCTCCATTAATTTTATTGTTAATATTAAAAAAAGAGCAATATTTTTTTTTTCATTTTCGTGATTAAGTCATTGAATTGTTGTTCCAACTGTTTAAGCATCTCAGCATGTTTTGTCTTCTTTAAAGGTATGTGTGTAACTTGTTTAACAAGACATTGATTAACCCGTCAACATTAAAAGGACTCAAACAATCAAAATTACAATCCAATAACTTAACCGTAAAAATGATAAAAGATTGTTAATATTTTCTAATAATAAATCATTCAATAATTTATTGTTTTACCGGCCTAACATGTAGCAAGTAAAATATATAACTTTGAATAAAAGAAAGATCTAGGCATTGAAAAAAAGTCAATTACTTAATCACTAAAATTGAAAAAAAAAATAGTTGGTTTTTAATCGATATTAAGCCTTAATTTTATTATAAATTAAATAGTATTATTATTGTTACCGAATTTTTTTATAGAATTTGGGCCAATTTCGAGAGCCTAACAAAAAAAAAAAAAAAAAAAAAACTCCCGTCTTGTGAATAAATTTGTTTGTTAATGTTTTGGGGTAATCTTTATCCTATAATAAATACTTATTTAGTCATTTCATTTATTTGGTAAGTAATTTTGACTAATAAATACATTCTTTTTCAATAAGTAATAAGTGGTAAATCAGCTTTTAAGCTTTTATTAAATCGCTCGACTAGTTTTAGAAGACGATTTATTTTCTTCTTTATACGACATCTATAAAATCTAATAATCTATCATTTTTATCTTCAACTTCAATTTTTTATCATCATAATCTATATATATATATAATAAAAGAGAACACAATTTTCCACATGTCGCCTCCACGTTTCACCTGAAAAGATAAATACAAAAATAAAATAAAATATAAGTACAAACATAAAATAAAAGATAAATACAAAAATAAAATAAAATAATATTTAAATAAATAAATAATAAATATGACCATTGATTATACTATTCTTGTATTTTAATTATAGGAATTTAATATTTATATCGTTTTAATTTTAATTTCATACATTTAATGTAAACAATTATTATTAAAAATTATCCACGTATCAACGTGGGTTCATAAATTAGTTTATATTATATTAAATAATGAGTGTAAATGCGTAATAGTTGTTGAATCTATCTTTTCTATAAATACTATTAAATGAGTAACATATTTGTCATTTGTCATCACCTTAATAATGTCACGTGGCTTCATATCCAAATGACATTTGTAACTTGCATTTTTTAAAATATAAGTATTAAATTATTTTTAAATCCCTAAAATATTCCTATTCTTAAGGTTCTATTAAAATTATAACAATCATTATTTAAAAAACTATTAATTAATTATAATAATACCAACAAACTTAAATGTTATTATTGATTATCTTTTCCATTTTAGTAACTTATACTTAAAATTAATTATAATAAAATATGTTAAACATGACAAATATTAAAATTTCAATATATCAAAATTTAATGTCAAGTTTTAATTTTTATTTTAAATTTTGAGAAAAAAAATATTTATTAAAGTTACCCGTGTAATACACGGGTTAATAAACTAGTTATATTATTAAATAAATAACTAAAGTGACATGTGTCGACTTTTCGATTAATCCGCCACACGTTGAAACTTTCTTTTGACACATATTAATAACCAAAATTTAATTTAAATATCATCCAAATCTAATCTAATTCATTCTTTTATAATCTAATCTAAATAATCAAATAAATAATTAACCCAATTATAATAAATTCAAATCTTTTACGGTTAATCAATTTTTATGAATATTTATAATTTAAATATGTTTTTTTTACCCACGTAATACATAGTTATATGAACTAGTTTCAAGTAAGATAAAATCTGTCTTCTTCTTTTTTTTTTTTTAAATTTGAGAAACCTCACTTGGCCACTATCTAACTTGACAGATGAGTTTTGAAATCAGCAAACATTGAAGGTCGTGAACTAAAGATTACGTTTATGTCAAATTCTTTTCAAACTGGACGATGAAATGACATTTGATTTTTGAGGAAAAAAAATGCAATATACTTTTGTATTCAAAATTTTTAAGGGAATATATTACAAATATTTCAATCTTTTACTTGATTGTTGCTATAAAAGATTTAGAATCATTTTATAGAAAATCCAAAGTCAAACAATGCAAAAACAAGACTCATTTCTACTACTTTGAGAAACTTTCTAACATTCTTTTTACATTTAAACATACAACACAGTTTAAGTAAAATCTTTTATAAATTTTCAGAACATTTATAAAAAGCTTTTAAGTCTGGTATATTAATGGACTATATTCGGAAAAAAGGCAACTAACTTCTGCGTTAATATATACTGCACTGGTGCTGAACTTTTGCATTAAAAGTAGATGTTGAATGGACTTCAAAAAATTACTAAAATGAGTATGCTAAAAGAGAACCTCTCAAAGTTATTTAAAATGTGTTTATATAAAAAGAATGAACAGATTGTGTGATATTCTTGGTTATAGAAGTAATAGAAAGCATTTGGTTCTCGAGATTAAATTCGAAGGTTTTGGAAAATTAAATTTAATTTGTTTGCAACTTTTGATAACGAAGATAAAGACTTAAATTTTTATTTATTTACCATCAAATTTTTTGTTCATGGGAATTTAACATTACTATCAACTCATACATATATTAGATTCCAAACTACTATAGCATATCTTTACTATCAAACACAGTGATAACTAAAATTTTATGTAGAAATTCACCATGTATAATGAGAAATTTGAAGTATTTTACTATTTTTTGTGATGTTCATAATTAGGATTCGGTGGTTACATTTAAACTGTTAAACGTAGTTGCACATTGTTAGTAATCTTTTTGAAATATCTTATTTCAATAAGTAACATTATGATTAATTAATTTGGGTGGTGAAAAATGTTAATGTTGTGTTGTATGATGTTGTAGCTAATAACTACAAACTATTGGAGTACTAGAAGCTTCCTTCACTGAGTTGATTAAGAAATAAGAATCTACAAATGGACATTTAAAATAGGCAATGCTTATTCCTACACCCCTTTTTTTTTAATTATACACCCACCCCCCCCCCCTTAATTACACTTTAATTACCCCAATGATTGTATAATGATTTTGATTTGATATATAATGATTTGACAAAATAACATTTATTTAATAATGATTTGATTTAATGATTTGATTAATGATTTGATGTAAAGATATAAACAATTATTTAATAATATTAAACTTGAATTAAATCACCATTGAACAGTACATGCATTATCACTCAAGTGGTACAACATTAAGATCAATGCTACAATTAAGTTCCTTATAAGCGAGTAAACGATCTTCATACATTTTAACCCATTCGCTTTCTTTTTTTCAGCTTTTTTTTGACCGATTGTAGCCAGAAACCTCTGGCATTGGGTATCCCTCACGTAAGTCAACCTTCACGAAATGGTTGTTATGTACAAATGCGAGTGTAATGACATGATTTTCTTTTGGAGACTGCGGCTTTGACCAAAGAGGAAAATATGTTAAGCAGCGTGCATTTGTTAGATAGTGAAATATACAGTTATACTTATTTGCGATCAGAAGACCAGTGTAAGGCATCCGCATCCAGTTATGAAAAGGTGCATCACGATACTCAAAAAAGTTGAGAGATTCTTCTAAGCGCTTGTATTCACTATCAAAAATGCTTTTATATTGCTTACTATTTTTATTTAGCTCCTCTAGTAGTTCTCGACGTATTGCAAGCCATTCCTCCTCATTTCGACCCATAGCAACAGCAACTGAACGAAACCCGCAGTTTCCATCACCTTTAACATCTTGAATTCCAATGATATAAGGATGAAAACATTTAGGAATTTCGCTAATCAAATGATGATTGTAGCTCTTTGGTTCCTATAAAAAAATAGATTAGTTTATCATATCGACGATGTAAAAAAATTAAGATAATACATTTACCTGGAACTTTGGTTGATGATAATGGTATTCATCTTGTGTTTGTTCTGCGTAAGTGTATCCATATTGTAATGGATTTGCCGGTTCCTAATGTTTTATCATGTAAACCAATGTCATTCAAATGGAGAAATAAATAACATGCAAAAATGCATAATAATAATAATAACATACCTGTACTGTTCCTTCCTGATTAAAGGATTGATCAAACACTTGTGACGGTAGTGGGTCATAATTTATTAAGTTATGCATAAACGGATCTTGATCAAAAAAGTTGTTCATCCAAGACGTCGTTTGTTGATCAACTGAATCCGTGTATGCTGGTGGAGAAATGTATTCATGGTGTCGTGGCGGCTCACTTTGGGGTTGGTCGTTCAAGCCACGATACATGTAATCGCTGTGTCTTGGTGGCTCGCATTGCGGTTGGTCGTTAAAGTCACGATACATGTATTCACTGTGTCGTGGTGGCTCGTATTGAGGTTGGTCATTCAAGTCACGACACACATATTCGCTATTTTGTGGTGGCTCGAATCGTTGTTGGGGTTGCTTGCCTTTGCTGGTGCTACCTCTTGGACGACCACGATTATTTTTGTTAACAGAGGGTTCCCCAAGTAACTTTTTTGATGGTTGTATAATATCCTTAAGCTTTCTTAAAAGTCCGACCTTCCCCTCTTTAGGCTGATCTCCAAAACTTTTTTTGAACATTTCAATTTCTTCGTCACAAGTGATTTCCCTATCTTCCGTCGTGCTGATGTCAGGAATATCTAACGTCCTCCAGAATACATCAATTTCACTTAAAGGAATGAACAAGTCTTCCTTTATATAAAATTGAAGTTCATGAGCACACGGTAACCCACAACATGTACGAAGTTGGCACCCACAGTTTGCATCAGTAATTTCAACATCATCGTTTAATCGCTCGAGTTCTCCGGTGATTTTTTTAAGACCATTTCTTGAAACTTTAAATATTAACATTCTAAATATATGCGAGTTACTAAACTTGTGACACATTTTTTATTTGCTTTTTTCTAATTTATCTTTAATTGCTGTGTGTTGTAATTTTATTATATCTCCTATTCTTACGACTATCTGATCTAGTTTACCTTGAGACGAGTTCAACAAACTTTTTAAGTGGGCATGTGAACTCTCCACTCTATTCGTCGTATTATTATCAAAACTGCGACATTTATCGCACCATTAGAGCCAAATCCCTATCAGTAACAATCACAGTTGGATACACTTCATTTCCCAATCTCAGCTTTAATTGATTCAATGCCCAAGTATAGTTTTGTACTTTTTCATTTTTTAGGATGGCAAAACCAATAGAAAATGAAGTGTTAGTTGACGTCACACCAATCATTTGTACAAGTGGCATGTTATATCTGCAAAATACAAATATATTGTCTCATCATTTAAATAAAAAACCTATATATAATTTTTATCAAAATGTATAGGAAAGAATAAATACATGTTTGTCTTGTACGTTGCATCGATCAATAACACTTGTGGAAATGATTGCCAGATCCCTAAAGATGTTGGATGGCAAAAGAATAAATCTTCTAACATATTTGTTTCTTGATTTGCATTCACCTCATATAGAAAACTGTTAGCCTCCAAAGCTATCATAAGAGCCTCCATACGGGTGCTACCACGGTACACGGACCTCTTTAATTTATGTCGTTCATTGTACACATTTGATATAGACGAAAAATTACATTCATTTCGACTTTTTATAATTGTAAGAATATTACGTGGTGGGACATTAGCTTTGGTTAGTTCTGCGACCAAATTCTTTTCATCTTCATTCAAACGCATTGCGAATGCGTGTCCCTCAAAACTTGAGGCATTTGCATGAGTGTGTGTGCCACATAGCACAGTTAAATTCCATGACTTATTATCATTACGACAAGCTACCAACTCAAACGGACAACCAATTTTTTTTGTGACACTCTCTCTGCTAGAACTAGAATCTTTATACACACCGCCACGTTCGCATTGTAACCATACTTTTCTTAATTCATTTTTTTTTGATAATTTTGAACGTTTTTTAATAATGATAACACCAAGAGATCTTGCGACGTTGTTAACCCAGTTCATTAAATCATCAAAAGTAGGAAAATCCTACAAAAATTATGTACATTAATTAATAAAAACATAGCGTAGCTTTAAATAATAAATATGGAAAATAGTTCATAAAAATACCTCTGTAGCAGTGAAGTCTGTCGTGTTATCAACTACAATATCATCAAACCTTGACATTTTGATTGCAAAAGAAGAGCACTGTAGGTTTATTTCTCCACCTTTCTTTATATGTTTATTTCTCCACCTTGACATTTTGATTGCAAAATAAGATGAGCCTATATATATGTAAAATGTGGGCCCCACCTTGATAAAAAAAACAAAAAAAAGGTGATATGATAGGAGGGGGGGGGTGTATGAATAAAGAAAAGTGGGCCCCACCTCAATAAAAAACAAAAAAAAGGTGATGTGATAAGAGGGGGTGTATGAATAAAAAAAAGTGGGTCCCACCATAATAAAAAATCTTGAAAAGTTAGACTTGATTTGACAATATGTGGGTCCCATATAATAATTAGATAATCATTAGGGTAATTAAGAAATTTTTTAATATTAATTAAGGGGGGGTGTATGATTAATAAAAATTAGTGAATGGGAGGTGTATATTTAGTATTGCCCTTAAAATATCAATGACAACATCGTACAGACGTTTGATAAGCGTCCGGATGTCAGAAATAAAGTCTAATCTAAGGGAGGATCTTAAAATAGGAATCAATTCAGCTAAAGGTGAGTATACACGTGAATTGTAAGACTTAGTATATGCCATTGTTGTTTAGCTAATTTAATGTAATGCAATCTAGTTGTCTTGTTACGTTTTACGGGATTATTCAACTAATTTACCATAGTGCAATCTAGTTGTTTTTGTTACATTTTATGGACATAGAGCATGCTAGTCGTATTTATACATATTTTCTTTTGTTATTGATGGTCATTATTGTGTTTCATACTCATATATGTTGCACCTTTAGTAGGTTCGTTATGGAAAGGAATGATGGCAGCTAAAAGACACGAAGGTTGTTGAAGAACCATCAACATAATGGTCGTGACACTTTTCGGTTTGATGACAATGATTGTCATTGTGTTGGGACAATCATGGTTGTTATGTACGTATTCGGTCGGTTAGGGGTAATAAAATGGAAGAGTTGTCATGATTTGTGGAAGCGAATTACGTTACATTGCACTCATTTTGCATATGTTTGTGATTTTAGCTTACTCAACTTGGCTATTATCTATGTGTGGTAAAAAAAACACGTTGTCTTCCAAGCTTATTCTTTTATCTTTCAAGTGATATATCTACTTTACATTTTTTTTTCGAAAGGATTAGATATTATTAAAACCATCGTAATAAACTTTCAACAAAAGTCAGTTTCGATAAGAAAAACAACAGAAGAGCAAACACACAACACCAATACAAGAAAATTACTAGTTTACTACTAACTAGTTTATTATCCGCGTATTACGCGGATATTTTTAATATATATAAAATATAATAAATAAAAAGATAAAGATATAAATATTATTTTGTTAAACAAAAGTATATAATGACATATTATTATTTATTATCGCCTATTAATTTTGTATATTTCTAAATATATATGAAGAGTAATTATTTTCATATATATATTTTTAAACTTTTATTATATTATCTTATAATTAATAAGTTAGTAGATTATTAGATTTTGTTTGATTTGAATTGAATTGAATTTAGAAGTGGATTATATTAGATTTGGATAAATTTAATTAATAAGTTAGTAGACTATTAGATTTTGTTTGATTAGATTTGATTTGATTTGAAGATTTGGATAAATTTGATTTAAATTTCTTTATTCTTTTTAAAATCTATAACTGCCACGTGTCGATTCATGGTGACGACACGTGGCTTCACAAAAAATGAGTATAGTTACTCTTTTAATAGTATAGATAGATACTACTATGAATAGTGATTTGTTAAAAGAACTTCTATTTCTTTTCATTTCATATACAAGTAATTATTCCTTTTATAGTTATTAAAATATATAAATTAACTCAAATTAATTATCTTTTCAGTAATTATTCTCAACCATCATTGATATGAAATACTTGATTGGTGTGGTACATTTTTCTTTTTAAAATGTAATGTTTCTTAAGATTTACAACTAATTCTTTACTTATCCACTTATTAGTAATGATTAAATGATAACCCAAGGTTAGTGATCAAGTTTTCTAACTTTATTGTATTCTATAATGTTTTCGAGAAAAATTATAGATTAAATTAGCAAAAATAATAATATATTTTTAAACTTTTATCGATAATAATATATTAAATTTTGCAATAATAGCAACACGCTTCTTTTGTAGCCAATATTAAGAAAATAGTTTCTTATTTATTCAATAAAACGTCTCATCATTTTTCTATGAATCCTAACAATATATTATTAATATCAAATTATATCGATTAAATATATATTTAAAAATAAAAATTTTAAAAATAAATACTATATATAGAGGGATTCAATGGAAAACCACAATTCAACTGAAAACTTGTGAAAACCGCACTGCACCACCACAAATGCATCAAAATTTCCGCGTGATGCATCAAAATCTCACGTGATGCTTCAAATTTCCCGTGTGATGCATCGAAATCCCGCGTGATGCATCACCTTATTTACGATCATGCCACCGCGTTTTTCATGAAATGCACTAAATCGGACGGTATGTGTAGGTTTCCATAGTTTTTAGGTGCATAGTGGTTTTCCATTGAACTCACCCCACTATATATATATATATATATATATATATATATATATATATATATATATATATGTGTGTGTGTGTGTGTGTGTGTGTGTGTGTGTGTGTGTGTTCAAGTGAGTACTACTCGTTATGCAGCGCACCAGAAGGTACTACTTTTAATAGTAATTTTTTTGATTTTTTTTCATGAACATGTTGTAATTAACATTACACAGATGATATATAAATTTCACGCAAATTTGAACACTCTAAGTGCATGAAATCACGCATCACATAAATGTATGTTCACATATATTCAAAATTATGTAAGTGTACGTTCACATCACTTTTTAGGAGCTAGGAGATGTGAATGTATGTTAAATTTACTAAAAACATGTTTATGAAAAAAAAATTTAATTTTTTTAAAGATGGTACCTTCTGGTGCGCTGCATAATGAGTGGTATTCTCTCAAACCATATTATATATATAGATAATAATATTATAATAAATAATTATATTTTTTATAAGAACTAATATTTATATAATTTAATTATAATTTACGTACGTTTTTTGTAACTAATTATTTATGAAACATTATTCGTAATTTAAAAAACTAACATATATAATTTGTTGGGATAGATGGATAGTTATAAGGCTGATGGGAGTACCGGAGCCGCTGCACCGCGGCTTTGCCACATCACCCCCCTCCCGGCGGCTACACCACCCCCTCCAGGCGGCCCCGTGCAATTTCGTCTACGCCCCGGCTTCCCCACCCCGCTGCAGGTCGCTTCTCTCTTCTCCTTTCACCCCCTTCTTTCTTTTTTTTTTTCAAACAAAACATGCATATATACTTATATATATATATATATATATATATATATATATATATATACACACACACACACATATATTTATATATTTTTAATTTGTTAATTTTTTTATTTCAGTTTCGTAAATGTTTGTATTTTTTTTATTTCAGTTTCGTAAATGTTTTTATTTTTTTATTTTAGTTTCGTAATTGTTGTTTCGTTCGTAATACGGAAGATGGAATTAAATATTTTATGTAATAGTTTTTAAATATTTTATGAAATTAATTATTTTAATTCTAGTATTTGTTTTGTTAGTTAAAATTAATTAAAACGTTAAAAAAATTAAGAAAGATGGAAAGGTTAAGAAAGGTGGGTATTTCCTAGTTAGAAAGGTGGGGAAAGGTGGAGAGAGATAAGCTGATGTGGCGCTGACGTGTACAGAAAGATGAGTTTGGGAAAGGTGGGTACTCTCCACACTCTAAATTATGTTGTAATTTATTTTTGATACTATGTATGCAGCAAAATATATCATAGTTGTGTTTTTGGATGTTGTGCCATGAGAGAGGGTCCAAACTCCAAAAAAGTGTTGTGCTCAAAACGGACGATCCGAAGAAGACACCTCTCTCCTCTCTCTTTCTCTCTCTCTCTCTCTAGAACCTTCGTGTTTTAGGTTGATGAATTCATCATCACCTGTTTCTCTTTCTCTCTCTACTGCATAATGAATTGCTATCAACAAAGGGAGGAAAAAAGTTATGCTCTTTTTGGCCTCTTTTTTGTAGTTAGTTTCTTGAACTAATTTTTAACTGATATAATCAATCTTTCAACCGACCATCTTTGAGCTGAATTTGATAATGGATGGCTAGTTTTCTTTAGGCTCCTCAATCAGGTAATCTCTTCCTTCTTTTTTTGCTGAAAATACGGTTTTTTTCTGGTTCTTATTATTTCTGTTTCCTATTTTCAAGTCAATTTCTGGATTTGATCGATAAAATTTGCAGGATTTTTCTTTTGGGTTTAGTGTCAGTCAGTGAGTCGATCCATATCATGGCTGTTGTTGAGAATGGTGCGTCGAATAACCATGTAGAACCAGATGACCTTGATCAGTCAAAATCATCAATTTCAAAATCGAGGTCAAGTGATGACAACTCTCAGCATCTGACTTCTGATCAGCAGAAGAATATGACATCTAATGGAAATGGTACTCTCTTATATGATAATGGTGTCTCAAACAATCATCATCAACATCAGATGACGGTGAATGGTGGTGTTGATCATCATGATCAGGAGGAAGAGGGTTTTAAAAAGGAAATGAGGGATTTGGCTGAAATGTTGTCCAAATTGAATCCTATGGCTGCAGAATTTGTGCCCCCTTCGCTTTCAAATAACCATATTAGGCCCCTTTTAGTACCACCCTCTCCCGCTGCTCCCTTTGGTTATGCTGCCATCAACAATTTTCTACTCCAAACTAACACCGCTGCCTACACCAATGCCAATTCTAATGCAACTTCTGTTAGACGGGTATGCTCAATTCTATCATCATCATCCCTATTGTTGTTTCAGCTTTAATTGTTTCATATTTCTTGGCTTATGATAATTCTTCAGCATTTTTTCGTATATCGTTATGGAATATAGTGTTAGGATGTGCCTTTTTAAATGATTATCAGGTGTTTTGATGACCTGTTGTTGCTTATGATTAGTTGACTATTAAGTGATCAAATAATTGGTAAAATACTAGCTGCAACAAAACTGATTGTAAAATAGTACACTAAATTTGCTTTATGGAGTACCTTTATTTTATCATTAGTATATCTATTAGTAATTTCTTAACTTATTTAACTTTTCCAAACACCCAACACAAACAAAAGAGATTATTACTACCTCAATAAGCTAAATCCCTTCCAAGCACCGTCCCCTGCACCACATTTTATTATACCTGATTCTTTGATTACGATGATTCAATATACATAATCACTTTACATCCAAACACACCCTTAATAGAAAAGTCAACAAAAGGTTGTTTTCTGTATATTCCCAAGATAGAACAAAATACAAGTATTGGATTCTTTCTGTCTTGTTTTCTTTGGTGTTTGTGGTGCTGATTATTGTGGGGATTTATGGTTAGAAGAAGGGTAACTTTAGTCATGCTAAACGGAGGATGAATAGCCGAACTAGCATGGCACAAAGGGACGATGTCATTAAGAGGACGGTTTATGTATCTGACATTGACCATCAGGTAAAGTGCTATTAATATTAGCTGTCTGAAATTATATATTTTTCTTGGATGGCTGTCAGTGATAAATTCCTAAGCACAGTTTCAAGTTATTTAATCTTGTGGGTTGGTCAAATTTAGGTAACCGAAGAACAACTTGCAGCCCTGTTTATCAATTGTGGACAGGTATTATGCCTTTTGTTTTTTCTCTTTACCGATTTTGCTTGTAACTAAATGTCTAAAACTTGTCTTTCGTATCTCAAAAGGTTGTAGATTGCCGTGTATGTGGTGATCCTAATTCTGTTCTTCGATTTGCCTTTATAGAGTTCACGGACGAGGGTATGCCTATATATATTTTTGCACTATTTGAGTAAAACATTTTATTTTTTTTTATTGAGTTACGTTGCATTGTATATAATATGGTTGCAGAAGGTGCAAGGAACGCATTGAGTCTGGGTGGAACTATGCTTGGATATTACCCAGTTAGGGTACTGCCTTCAAAAACTGCTATTGCACCAGTAAACCCAACTTTTTTGCCCCGGGTAAGATTATTTCACATGTGTTTGTGACTTGTGGAGCTGGAATAAATTATGCATATGTGGATAAATGGATTTGCTGATAAAAACTTTATTTTTATATTGTTTTAGTCTGAAGACGAAAGGGAAATGTGTGCAAGAACTATCTATTGTACCAACATCGATAAGAAGGTAGTTCAGAGTATCTTGTTCTGTTGTGTTTGATAACATTGGTATCAGAGCTAATTGTGCTTTATTTTATTTTATTCAGGTTACTCAAGCAGATGTCAAACTCTTCTTTGAATCACTTTGTGGCGAGGTGTGATTATCTGCATATGAGATCTGAAAAAGCTGTTCTTTGATGTATTGTTTAACTATATGTTATGAAATTTCTCATTATATAGGTCTACCGCCTAAGGTTGCTTGGAGACTATCATCATTCAACTCGTATTGCATTTGTGGAGTTCGTGATGGTAAATTTAACCTTTAAGTGGATTTGTTGCTTTGAATTTGTGCTTATATTTTGTTTGAGTAGATTTTGTATCCAAATGGAAAGGGGCATATGATTTGATTCTAATAAAGCAAGTAAGGTTTTGTTGCTGTTTTAATTCCCACTTCATTTTGACACCTAACATGCCTTTATCATTCCTTCTTGCTGTTTTTCTGGTATACATATGGTTTACATGTAAAACTGTGCAGTTCAATAGAAACTAGTTTCGAGCCAGGGCTGCGTTATATACCAAGCAATACTCGTGTGTTAAACGTATGTCTCAAAACTTGAGGCTAAATTTTCTTGAATATAGTGAAAATGATGAGGATCATGGCATTATAGCAAGGGTTATTAGGATAATTTTCAATGTTATTTCTCTAATGACTAATAGGATAATTGTAACTATTTTTTCAATTATATTACTTGATATATATACAAATTTGGGTAAATATTGCTGCCAATGCCTGAATTCATCGTTGCATGACAAAAAGAAACAAAAAAGAATACTACCAATAGTCCACTTTAAGGTCATTTTTTTTGATTTTTTTGGAAATTGTTGTACCCAGCTATCAACTGATGCATGTGATTTCTATTAAGTGTATTTTGTGTAGAAACATTGAGAATTAAAGAACTCTAGAAGCAAGTCACCAATTGGCTAAGTGAGTTCCTATTTACGATAGGTGATGCTGCATTACACCTAGATATCATTGGTTACAGCAGCCTTTGGTAAACTGGGACATGGAGTGAAAAAAAAGGGGGAGGCGCCGTGCGGGGGGGGGGGGGGGGGGGGTGGGGGGCGCAAAGCAACATGTGGAAAAACTTAAACCCTGCTCTCCTTATTTTCATATTAATGAAATTATATTACAAGGTTTCTTGCAAAAGATAGGGTGGACAAAGGATACTCCTTGCCATTTTGTGTTTACTTTGCGCTTTGCAGGGCGTGTGTGCTTCAAAAAAGTTTAGGTTTTTCTCTGAAAGTTCATGATATCATTAATAATAATATAGTTGTTTTAACACATATTGAAACACAACAGGATATCATAACAGGCAATATAACAGGCAATGCCGTTTATATGCTAGGCATTTATAAAACTGAGGAGATATTATTTAACCTCAAATTATATAGTAGAGAACCTTGGAGATTGGCCTAATTTGGATGAGATATGGATGCTGAAACTATGTAGCATTCGAATTTATGCCTATTATTCATTTATTCACGGGGACCTTAAATTAATGTGTACCTTATGGGTGGAAAAATCTGATGGTGGAAAGAGAAACCCTAACTGCCTAACATACCTAGATAATATACATGCACATTTTCTTCTAGATTCTACTTCACAACATGACTGTTCTTGCACTTTTATGTGACTAGGTACTCACAAACAAATAGGCAATATAATAATAGACCTTCAGATGATAGAAAAACCTCCTGAAACCTTGTATTTTTGTGAGCATACAGTTTGCATCTGCAACATCCATGGCCTGAATTGAAATATAGTTCCTTGTTGCACCGTTGAACAACCAACCCCAGGCTAGTGTAGCGAGCAAGCATAATATTCCTGATAATGTCCCCTAGTGGTGGTTTTTATTCTTTTGGGCATGAGACACTCATCACGATATTATTGGCATTCAACTACCCTTCTTGAGAAGTCCACCTTCGTTAATTTCCCTCTAGGGGCGCATCATGACCCATGGCAACAATCCAGGGCCAGAAGGTTTCTCGTCACTTCTAGTAGAATCAGACTACATGTCAGAAGCTAAAACTAAGCAAGGACTGTACAACATTAAGTATAAATTGAATTGTGAAATGAAAAAATAATACTCCACAGCTCCACTATTTATACATAATCAAGTAGGCTCCTCCCACGTAAACAATCCCAGAGCCCCAAGTAATCTGTGCCCCCCAAATCAGTTCATTACACAGGTTGAGAACCTTAGTTCCAATATCCAAACTTCAAAACCATTTCGTGGAGGTCAGACTCAGAGGTTGAGCAACTTAGCCCTGATATCCGAACACTAAAACCCTCGTTGAGGTTGGAGATCAACAAACTTAGCTTGAATGCTGAACATACCAACCTTTTTGGAGGTCAGAGATCAGGCGCTAAGCCCCGATTTCTGCTCAATAAAACCATTCCTCAGATCGGAGACCAAACAACTTGGCGCGCTCAATAAAACCCTTGCCCGGGTTGGAGATTGGCTATCTTAGGCCCAATCTATGCTCAATGCAATTCTTGCTCAAGCTGGAAATCCCTCAATGAGGGAAAATGGTGTACAAAAGACTGACTGGATGCCCAAGCATTCACATATAACAGAGGGTATAGGCCTCCAGATTCCTAATGACTATGGTCTAGTGACCTGAATGATATCCTGACCTCTCTTTTCTTATGGTCCAGGAGCAAGTTCAATAATATTAAACCTTCCTGAATACTTAATGTACTTGGTCTTGCCGAATTCTCCAAGTTGAGGTGCGTTATACATGGCATGTAAGTTCTAACATTCAATTCGTTCTGAAATTACCCTAATAACCCGCTTTCTTTTTAAAATACCCATGCTAACTTAAGCATTGGAGTGTTTTCAGGAAACCCCCATTCTATGAGTCTTGGTGACGATGGACTAAAACCGATAGATGACGGGTAAGGTATTTTGTGAAGGGTATAAGCGAAGTTAACTCTGGAATCCTTCAAAATTAGTCTATAAAGCCCTAACGACTACCCAATCGCTAGACAAGACTGGATAAACGCACCACTCAAGAGAATCCACCCATGAAATTAGAGAAAGACTAGATTGTATGAGAAAACACTCGATTATTGTTTAGTCAAAACTATCCGTTACAATCAGCTTGTTGTCAATATGTAGTGAACGATAACGCAGTAAGTATTATTACCCACACACCAGTAAAGACATATTTTAGGCTTAGGATGAATCCAAAAAGTTGTATAAATTCATCCAGGACTCTTCCATGCCATTCGACTCTTCCAAATCAATCAAAAACTTGTTAAACATAATTTGAAGATGAACCAACTAACATGGAGCTGGTGAAAACCACGCTTTTTTTATGCACAATCAGCCATGAACGATGCCATTCAGTGTCGTTCTCTTTACATTCATGGGGGTGAAATCGTATCACTTAGCAGGTGATCTTCTTATTTCCTTTCCCAAAGTTCTATGTTTTGAGTGTATGCTAAGCCTGAGGATGTGGATGAAAGAACTCTCTAGTACAAGATTGAGCATTAATGAAATGTTTTATGATGTTCAAAATAAACTTCCAAACAAAAATAAACACGAGAATATTTAGATCTTTTTGTAACTGTTATACGTGGCACCTTTGGCTCAACTAGTCAAAGCGTACAAATATTATACCTCTATAAGGGTGTGACGCACAAAAGGAAATGATAGCTCCTAGCCTTCTAGCAAGGTAATCAAACAAGTAACAACATATCTCATGTCTCATTGCATGAATTACTGAACTAAGCTAGAAAATACATCAATACAGTCATTTATCTATGCAAACTTCTTATGATAAGGTAGATAGCTTGTGGTTTTCGCTCAATCACTTTTCTTTGTCTAGGTGGAACCACTTCTATTTTATTGGGGTTTTATTTCTTCTTGTTGATTTGTTATGAAGTCCATTTTATTTGTTCATTTCCAGCCACAAAGGGGTGGTTTGGCGGATGAGGTTTGGGATTCTCTAAAGGAGGTATTGAGCTACTCTTGCAAGGCTTCAACGCCACTTACCTTTAAAAGAATGCAACATAGCGTGGCTCCTCGTCTGAATATAGATATCCTTAGCTGGGTTTTTGTTTGTTGGTTTTTGAATGATCCATGATAATGATCAACCAAAAGAAAGAAAAAAAGTTCTTATCTAATCTAAATTAAGTCAACTACTTGTAAGAATGTGATCGGTTTTTGTGTTGATTTAGTTCGTATTATAGAATTTCAACTGCACTGTACCAAAATAATAATAATGGTAAATTGAAGTGTTGCAATCTTGGTTTTTGGATCTTACAGGCTGAGAGTGCAATTGCAGCTCTGAATTGTAGTGGTGCAGTATTGGGATCATTGCCAATAAGGTACTCAGTCTTTACATTGCAGTCTTTGGATTCCCTTCATGTCCTATTCGGGCATTGCTATATATACACCCGCCTCTCCTTAATTTTTACTAATCACACACCCCCTTACTCACATAATTTTTGTTAATGATGCGAGACCCGATGATTAAAAATTAATCTCCTCTCACATTAAGAAAGGGGGTGTGTGATTAGCAATCGAGGGGGTGTGCAACTGTGCATATAGAATTACCCTATTCTTTTGACATATTTATTGGTCTATGTTGATGCAGGGTGAGTCCGTCGAAGACCCCAGTTCGTCCACGTGCACCTCGCCCTATGGTGCACTGAATCGACCGTCCGTATCTTATCTACGGCCCGTAGCCATATCTAAATATACATATGTAGGTAAACAGGAGCTGTTTTAAGGTACTGCCTTTGGCATTTATGTTTTCTGGTTTCTGTCGGAGTCCAAATACGACCACGAATCTGTCTTTATGTGTAGAGTTTGGATGGAAGTTTGAGGCTTAATTTGGTTTAGTATTTTATACCATGTTATTATTATGTCTGTGAGACATGTTTGATGTATTTAAAAGATCACACCTGATAGGGTAAAAATCCTTTACTGCTTACTACTCAAACTTACACACCATCAAAAGAAAGAAAAAATGAGATTCAAAAGGGGAAAATAAATTGACAATGTGCAGGTGTTTTATTTCATTATACTTTCTACTGTTTCAGGAGGTTTTTAATGAATACGAGGTTAAATACCTGTGTATTACATGGGTTGCTTTATAAAAAATAAATGTTAAGATATATAAATTAATTTTAAAATAATATAGTTTATTAGATTTTAGTTAATTATTTATTAGATTAGTTAGATCTGATTAGATTAGTATAGATGAGAATAGATTTGAAATATATATTAGTGAATGACATGTGGCAAAAGAAGCTACTGATATGTGGCAAACTAAACGAAAGCCTGACATGTGGCAATATATTTACTGGATGGTAATGTAATTTTTTAATCTATATATCAATGAATTCTTAGGTTGATTCCGGAGACAGAATCCTTTTTAAGTTGGATAAGTTATAATAACCGTAGAAATTTAAACACATAAAATTTAAGAACACAATGCTAATCCAAATCACAATAATAAACCTAATAAGTTATCGAAGGTCACACTTTGCAATCAGTGATTTCGAGGACGAAATCAATTTAAGTGTGTAGTGTTATATTAACCCAAAATTGTTAAAACTTAAGAACTATTAAAAAAATGTTAGCTTTTATTTTAATTAAACAGTATTTTAATTAAATCAAAAACCAAATGGACCTAATTGATAAACCAGATAACTTAAAATTAATTAAATTCAATAAAAAGGGAGGTTAATTGATAATTATCAAATATTAGATTTAAATAAAAAGGAAAGCTTAGCAGATTAGCATCAAATCTAAATTAAATTGAGCTAATCTCAATCCAGATGATAAGGTTAGACTAATGTCTTTGTGAACCTATCTGAATTCAAATGGTTATCTTGAGATGAAAATGGTTAACACATCAACCTGTTTAGGTAAATGAAGGCATGCATTCAAGGTGGTAAAAAAAACATCGTTTTTTGATACAAATTTACCTTAAAAATTGGAAATATATTTGGTACGAGGTAGTATGACATATATGTTCGTAAAGTTCATTGACTACATCAGCTTTGTCGGGTTCATTTGAGTACGCAAAAAAATTATTAACATAAATCTTCATAAGCTTCATCGACTCTGCCGGTTTCACCAGATTCATTGTGTACACCAAATCACTAACATTTATGTGTATAAGGTTCAGCGACCACACAGGCAGGCTTTAACAGGTTCATGTATGTTCATAAGGTTTATTAACTACACCGGCTTCGTTGGGTGCATTGTGTACACAAAATCATTAAGATATATGCTTATATGATTCACCGACTACATCGTTTTTTACGAGTTCATGGAGTACATATTAACATATATGTTCATAAGGTTCATTGACAACACCGACTTTGTCGGGTTCATTGTAAACACAAAGCCATTGACATAATTGTTTGTAAGGTTCATTGACTATGCCAGATTCGTCGGGTTCATTATATACACAAAATGACTTAATCACAATGTTGAAGGAGTTAAAAATTCAAATAACCCTATATGATGAATCTAGGGACGTCAATAAAAACATGTGTGTATTTAGGGACGTCCGAAGGCCGATGAAATCGATATATATGCGATATAGTCTCGTGCGAAATTACCACACCTTCCGACGTCTTGATATAAACCGAATATGAAAAATATGAACAAGAAAAAGATCAGATATGGTCGGTCACCTTCAATAAATTGATATAAATCGAATGAATTGTGGAATATATGCAGAAAGTTGAGAAGAAGATGAATCTGCATAAAAATGACATCCAACATGATATATAGAGGGTATTTGGATTCGCGTTTAAAAAATGTTGTAGCGTTTTGGAAACTAATAATTAGATAATAGTTGTAACAAAAAGTGTTGTCAAAAATGTAGTGTTTGGTTTAACTTCTGTTGTTTGCTATTATAATTATCAAATAATTAGTTTTTAAAGTGTCTGGATTTGCGTTTTAACTTGTAAAATGACCAAATAATCACTTGTTAAACAAATAATCTACATTTTTTAACTTATGAAAAAGCGTGGTAGGATTAACGCTAAACACAAATAATTATTTATTGTATGCAATCCAAACACTTTAAAGCAATTATTTGCGTTATTGTAATGCAATAAACTAATAATCACATTCATAACGCAAAACCAAACACCCTCCTAAAATAAGATTAAGGGTCCGTTTGTTTTTTTAAGTGTTTAGACGTCTAAACACTTTTTATCGTCTGTTAGATAAGATGTTAAAAAAGGTCTAAAATCTGTTTAGATTAGAGGGTTTGTTATTAATTTAATAAAAAGTCTTATTACATACAACTTATCAAATTTATAGTTTTTAGCATTAGAAGAAGACATAAGAGTTTAGATAAAAGCAAAATTTCAAATCTGTTTTAAACAGACGACGGTCAGACTTTAGACGTCTGATTTGGAAAAAAAAAAAAAACAAACAACATTTAGCCACTTTTGTCTGACCGAAATAGAGGTTAGAGGCAAAATAGACAAAAGAGGAGAAAACAAACGGGGCCACTGTGGCCTCCTAAAAATCAGGAAATTGGTTAGAGACAGGGCCGTCCCATGGATTTCCAAGGCCCTGTGCTTGTAAGTACAACATAGTCCCTTAAATATTTTAAATAGTATATTGGTCATTTAGAGACTCAACTTTAATAGGCATAGTGGAGTTCGTTAATAATAAAAAAAACTGATTAATGAGAAATTATAATAAATAACACGTATCAAAATGAATTTGGCATGAATTACATATTAACGCACCGATACACAACATATACATATGAAATACAAAAAGAAAATTATTGGTGTAAATTTAGATTTTTATTATGACCGTGAGGCCCTACGAAATTATGGGGCCCTGTGCGGTCGAGCCTTTCGCACATCCTAAAAGACGCCCCTGGTTAGAGATATATCAAACACAGAGAATATCTATTTTGTTAATTACATGATCACTCTTATTAGCAGTTTTCTTAATAATTATTAATAAATATAATAAAAATGAGTTATCACAATATTATTGGTTCACATTATTCACAAACGATGTAGTCGGTATATATATATATATATATGAATATGGTTCGTGTGAGTACCTAAAAAATGCAGAGTACCGTGAGTACCTGTGAACACACGGGTTTAAGATGTGAACATGCTTCGAAAAAAAGTATTTTTTAAAAAAAAATTTCATATTCATTTAGATACAAATAATATAAGCATATTTGTAAAAGAATTACACACATTCACACTTCGTAGTCTCTTAAAAGTCATGTGAACGTGGAAAAATTCATGTGAATATGCTTAGCTGTGAACATACGTTCACAACAGTGCAGTTCATGTGAACTTGCACGTTTCACATAGTTATAGTGTGTGTTTATGTGTGATTTTTTGCAAGTAGTCTTATATTATTAATTTAAACATGATTATGAAAAAAAATTTCAAAAAAAATAATTTTAAGCGAGGTACCTCCGGTACTCCGCAAAACTAGTGGTACTCATTTGAACCCAAATCATATATATATATATATATATATATATATATATATATATATATATATATATATATATATATATATATATATTATTGAGATTATCACATAACCTAATTTTGATATAGAGATTCCGATTTTCATATTTTTTTTTTTTTGTTTTCTTAATAGTTTTGTTAATAAATAAACAAACATGCCTTGGAAATTTTATATTAAAATTCAATCCGAGTTTATTATTATTACTATTTCGGATCATTGAAAAAAAAACGTGTGTTAATTTGCGCTAAACAAATGAAGAAAAAGACATGATAAAAAGGGTGCTCGTCTTCCTGGAGTCATCCCCAACATCTGTTCGTGTACAGCGTTTATTTTTATTATTTAATTCTCGGATGATGAATTGCAGGTTTTTCTACTGAATTTCATCGACGACGCTCATAATTGAGGTGGGTATTGCACTATTGCTCATCTTCCTCCATGATCGGATTTTAATGTAATCGGAGCTTTAGATTGTTATGCATTTCAGTATGTTGTTTAGGTTTTGCAATTCTTTGAACGTCAAGATTTTTGGGAGACAATCTTTGTGCAAAGATACTAGTTTGAAGGGTTTATCAGGGTACGTTTTTTCTTTCTTTTTTTTTTTTTGTTGGAACGATTGTTATTTTCAGTATCATGTAGTGCACACCACGTGCTTGATAGAAGTTCCTCAGGCAACGATACGCTATCTGTTCCAGAATTGAGGTTCAATTTGTATAAAATGATGATTTCTGAATCCATTGAACAATGCCTCGTTGCTTTGCTAACCCAACATTCTACTTTGATAATATAATGTTAATATCAGCACAGTCGTAAAGAATTTATGTTTTCCAACTTCTTAAGAATTCTCCAAATGGTGCATTTTCTCATGTTGTGTTAAAATTGCTGTTATCATCTTCACTGATCCCTGATTAACTAATCAGTTAGGCATTCGAACATCAAGCTAAGTGTTTATTGGTGCAGGTTCTTTTGGGACATTGGAAAACGAAATATGTGTTATCGTCTTAACTGATCCCTGATTAACTAATCAGTTAGGCATTCGAACATCAAGCTAAGTGTTTATTGGTGCAGGTTCTTTTGGGACATTGGAAAACGAAATATGTGTGAAGATAGCAAGGCTAACACCAAGGTTCTTTTTTGCGGGCCACACTTTGCAGCTTCACATAACTACACCAAAGAATACTTGCAGAAACATCCATATATCCAGGTATTTTAATTGATGAAATAACATTAGATGGCAAACAGGACTTCAAAATTTCTTAATATAATTAACCTCTGTTTCCTTAATTCAAAGGTTGATGATCTTTCATTCAATAGTATACCTGACCTCATTGGCAACTATGATATCTGTGTGGTAAAAAGCATCCGGCTTAATTCAGATCTTATCGCTCGTGCAACTCGAATGAAGCTCATAATGCAGTTTGGTGTTGGTTTAGAAGGTATTTAATCTTTTTTGTTTATTCTACCTGCACCAAAGCATCGAAACCAGATTTCTGACCTCCTTTAGCTTTAAGAAGTTCAACTACTTCTGCAACTTCTGCAACTTCATATATTTTTTAATCTTATATTGAAGGTGTTGATATAGCTGCTGCTACTAACCATGGAATAAAAGTTGCTAGAATTCCTAGTGGGAAAACAGGGAATGCTGCTTCATGTGCCGAAATGGCCATCTATTTCGTGTTAGGTCTTCTCCGCAAGCAAGTAGGTTCTCATATCATACCTTGTCAATTTATGTTCTCATCTATGTTAATCAAGTAGGTTCTAGTGGTTGCTTCCTAAAATTTTATAAGTTTGCATCAGTAGTTATTATATACTTATAATGCATTTGCTTTGGGACCTATTTAGTACTTAGAGTGATGGGAGTACCCGTCTTTCCTAAATCCCAGCTTCTAGCCACGTTAGCGTCACATCAGTTTTTCTCATTCCATCTTCTACATTTTCTATCTCGGAAATACCTATATTTCCTAACTAAATACCCATTATTTATTAATGTAGAGAGAGATGGAGAGGAAGAGAGAGAGAGAGGGGGGGGGAGTCGGGCGGGGTGAGGTAAAGCGGAGCCGAGAGGGACAGGGTGGTGTTCCCGCCAGGCCGGATGGGATGATGGCAACCTCGATTGTTCTTTGGAGTGGGCATTCCCATGGCTCTTAGAGTGATGTGAGTACTCGTCTTTCCCAAATCTCATCTTTCTAGCCATGTGCCACATCAGTTTTTCTCACTTCATCCCCTCCACATTTCTATCTCAGAAATACTCATCTTTCTATCCCAATACCCTTATTTATTAAAATGTAAAGAGAGAGGGAGGAGCCTGGACGGGGTGGTGTTCCTGCTGGGACAATCCCGATAGTTCTTCGGGGTGGGTACTCCCATCTTTCTATTCCAATATCCTTATTTATTAAAATGTAGAGAGAGACAGAGGGGGAGGAACCGGGACGGGATGGTGTTCCTGGCGGGACAACCCCGATTGTCCTTCGGGGTGGGTACTCCCATGGCTCTTATATTTTGAGGTAGTTGCTTCAAGTAGACTTGGACATCTACAGATCTTTGCGTTTCTTTTGGCCCATGAATCAACAACCTTGTAAGTTCATGCTTTTGGTGTGTTGGTTCATTTGCAATTTGCATTTCTAATGCACATAACAATGAAACCCAATTTATTTGAATTGCTAAGATATTATTTTCTTGAGTTAGTCTCTTTTCAGTTATGTCTCAATTTTATTCGGATTTGGCATGCCATGCATGCTATTTGCACAACTGACAAGCAGTTTGCATGCTGTTGTTCTTATTGGTGCCAATTACTAAGGTGAAGTGGGGAATTCTCAAGTAGTAGAAATTTATTGACCATTAGGTTGCTAACTTGCTATAAATGGCACTATGTAAAGCAAGGCATATTGGCTCAAGTGCAGAGCCACCATCTTTTGAAACATGTAAAGTTCGGAGGATGCTCCATGAAACGATATCTGTGTTGAGGTATTCAGCCCATTTTTAGAAGAGAAAAAAATTTAGTAATATGTTGGTAGTGTGACCACCGTATGCATAGTTAGTTGTAATGTCCCTGAATCACAGTTTTGTCTAGCTCGTCTTGTGCCAAGGATGTAATCTTCATAATTCTGTCTCCTATATGTTTTTTTTTTCTGTACACATGGGTTTCTGCGAACTGCGATATTCTCGCTCTTAAAAAGGGTACACGACCAGACATAATGTTATTAGACATTAGTGGGTGTGATGAGTCACTTTATGTCTTACGCTCTTCCCCTTGTACGATTCACAAGTATGCAGTTCATACTCTGAGATATCACAAAGGTGCATTTTGGCAAACGCCCCTTTACATCATTAAAAGACACATCGAATCGTAATTTGTTGGGTATGCCAATGCAAGCCATGCAAGATGTCATACTATAGGAGACCAATTATACGATATTGTGTATATTCTGGTGGGTTTTTTTTATGGAGAAGTAAAAAGCAAATTGCAACCTTATTTAACAAGTGCCGACTGTGAGTACTTTATAGTGGCGTTTACGAGTTTATTTCTTAAATATAAATTTCAAGTTTTCAACCATTTCTTGATTTGTGGTGTCATTCTTGGCATGTACGAGTTGCAAGCTGACTTGGCTGACATGCTTGATACAATATTAGGGAGATTTCTTGGAAGGGTTGATGGAATATTTTGACACTTCAGCCAGCCATGTATATGTTCTAGAACCAGATCTTTCATGAACAGACAAAACATGTTGAGGTTGATTGTTGCTTTATATCTGAAAAGCCAGTTTCACTTTGCTAAACAAAGTGCGTTTCTGACTTACTAATGAAAATACTGCAAAGTTAATAGGTTAGTTATATGTGTAACAAGTTGGGTATGTACACTAGATATGCTCCAACTTGAGAATAAATGTTAGATCTTAGCATTTGATCATATTGGGCTGAGTATATTTTGTATTAGGATGTGGTCTATCTTGACCTGTGGACCACACTGTACTCTATTTCATGGTGTCTCCTCTCTTAAAGAAAAATAATAGACCTAATATTTCAACATTGTGTGTGTATGTTTATATATTTATAGACACACGTACATTTATGTGTATATGCACGAACACACACACAATCTCTGTATTGTTGGGCTTTGTTGCAAAATTTAGTCTCTCACTACAAGATAAGTTTGAGATTTGGAGGGTGAATTTGAATGTCAGCATGTGTTTACTATTCTCTCTCTCTCTCTCTCTCTCTCTCTCTCTCTCTCTCTCTCTCTCTCTCTCTCTCTCTGTCTCCCTCCCTCCCTCCCTCCTTTTCCTTTCTGTTTGTTTATGTGCACTCAATTTTTGGTTCTGCAGAATGAGATGCAAATTGCTGTAAGGCAAATGAAACTAGGAGAACCAGTGGGCGATACATTGCTTGGAAAGACTGTAAGTCCTTGTTGCCAGTCTTATGTCTCATACTTTTAGAATAACATGTCAAAATTATTTTGCATTCGGACAATGAACTGTTGTAAATGGAAGTAATGTTAATTGTTGAAGCAGATTCTCTTTGTTTAGAAAAGAATAAAGATAAAAACACAATGTCCAGACATTTTAAAGGCTAATGCATAAAGTAGCAACCTACTTTTGCTGTATTAGTGTTAAAGGCGATGTGTTCTTTTTACCATTCATAGCAACGTACTTTCACATTGCAATGAAGCAGATTCTTTTAAATCTAGCTTGTTAAAATCCATCTTTGGTTGTATCAAATGCGTCAAAGCCTCAGATTATTGCATCAAATTTACCTTGACCTTGAACAACTTTCACATGTAGATACTTATAAAATTTATACATGAGGATTAATCTTATTCTGTAGGTTTTCATTTTGGGATATGGAAATATTGGCATCGAATTGGCAAAACGGCTTCGTCCATTTGGAGTTAAGATTCTGGCTACAAAACGAAGTTGGGCTTCTTATGTTCCAAATAGTTCCAATTCTACAGGTACCAAATGACGTATGATTTACTGTAATTAAATTTACTATTTTAAATATCTCTTCATTATGAACATTATCCCCTTTTTTTTCAGAACAAACATCTAAAGGTGCTACACATGAGGATTTAGTTGATGAGAAAGGTTGTCATGAAGATATATATGAGTTTGCAAAGATATCTGACATAGTTATCTGCTGCTTGACGATGAATAGTGAAACAGTTGGACTCTTTCTTTCCCTTAAACTTTTTCGATGCAAAATTTTTAGTTTTTGCTCAGTGGGGTTACATTTCTTCAGTTAATGGTTTTTCATCATTATTCAGGCCGGTATCATTAACAAGAAATTTGTATCTTCAATGAGAAAGGTTAGTTTCTCTAACTAAAGACTAGTTGATGATACTTACTTTCAGTGAGTAGTGAAACACTATCTCATTCTCTCATTCTCTCGTAAGCTGAGCATAGTTGGAATACGCTTTCCATTCTATATTAGTAGTTTTTGAAAATATTTTCTGAATTTTTCCTGCAATAACAAATAAGTTGTCATCGATATTGAAATTTGTCACAAGACAGTGTGTTGCAATTTAGGTTCTGTTTTATCTTTAATGGGTCAAAGGGATAAAGTGAGTATTTGGGTTATGTTTTAGCTAAAATGGAAAGGGTTCAAATTGATCGAAAGCTACCCGAATTGGCAATGCGTCAATGCGTATTTCTAAATTCTAATGCCTAAATTGGTTTATTCCATAAATTAGGTTAATCCATAATCTATAATCTATTTGTAATCTGTAACTGTATCTGAAAATACTAATGAATGAGTAAAAGATTGTCACGTGTCGTCTTCTCCTTTGATATGTTATGTGTCATCATCTATTTTTGTAATGCCATTTACTAAAAATTAATTTACATTGTATTCAATATAAATCGAATCAAATCAAACTAATTTAATGATTAATTAGCTAAAATCAAATCAACTCTAATTTCTTATAGTTATTTTAAATATTAAAAAATGTCTATTTTTTTAAATAAGCTCATGTAATACATGAGTATTAACCTAGTATTATAATAATATGGAAATTTGTGATCAGTACTATATTATAATGCACGTATATATTAGGTTTACTATAATGGATAGATATAAAGTTGTAAAATTTACATTTTGATTAATATTTATACTTTATTTAGTATATAACATTAGCATAAGAAATTATTTAAGCAATATATCATTACAACAATCTTGTAAAGCCTTTTTATATGCCTGATATTAAATATACCTGCTACTGTACCGCTGCATAGTGCAAGTACACATCTAGCCGTATTTAAGCAATATATCATTTCACAAAGCCCGTTAATGTGCCTCCTCTAATGGACCTGGTGGATCTTAATGTTAAAAAAGGTCAGGATGAGGAAATGTAACAAGTTTTCTTGGTTTTAAAAAGCTCGAGGCCCACCGTTGCGAAAAGGGTTCTGGAGCCTGAGGCGTGAGGCGCGATATGAGGCGCGCGCATAACGTACGTGAGATGCACTTGTTTTGGTATCATAATTCGTATATAATAACACATTAATACTACTTTAACAACTAAAAATGTAAAATACCAAGATCTAGAATACCAAAATACAGAAAATACACACAATCTTCATTACAAATTTGAATTACTTTAACAATTAATTAAGGAGGGACTCATTTTTTTTTTTTTCCGAGCCAAATTTAATGAAACGACAAGGAGGCGCTCGCATCAGCTTGTGTTGCGCAGAGCTTTGAGCCTCAATGAGTCTCGCGCCTCACTAAGCCTGAGGCGCGCTTTTTAGAACACAACAAGTTTTATATTTGTTTTACAGTGGTTTGGCTAAAGGCGAGACAACTTGTTACTTATATTAAACTGGAACTGTGATGATGCTGAAGATTATCATTGATCAAGTTTTGGTTTTTTCAGGGTTCCCTACTGGTCAATATAGCTCGAGGAGGTCTCTTTGATTATGAGGCTGTTCATACTGGCCTTAAATCGGGTCATTTGGGAGGCCTAGGGATTGATGTCGCTTGGACCGAGCCTTTTGATCCAGACGATCCGATTTTGAAGTTTCCAAACGTCCTTCTCACACCTCATGTTGCAGGTGTTACAGAATGTTCATATAGATCCATGGCAAAGGTTCGTTTCTTGCAAAATGAGGATTAAATTGTTACTACTTCTTCACTATGTAATACATATTTTTTATAGAATTTAGAACATATGTTACAAGTTTTGTGATTGTTACCGTGTTAAATTAAACAGGTAGTTGGTGATGTTGCGATTCAGTTTCATTCGAGAAAGCCTTTGACTGGAATCGAGTTTGTCAACTGATGATGTAACTCGCTTTCTCCTGGTTAACAATTGGATCTAGAGGCACTTTCTGCTTGTTATCATTATGCATCAATGCGTTGAAATATGACTTGAATATTATGAACCCGAGCGGTATCCGGCCGACCCGACAAAGTGTCAAAAACCCGAAAGTGATTTTCTAAGGGATAAGTTTTTTCTATGTACTCGTTTAACTCTAATAAAAGAATACCCCCTCCTGCCCGTGACATACGTCATATCAACCGAATCATGTAAATCTTGTGTAAATCTTGTGTTGCTTGTTTCTCACCTGGTCTTAACTTTATGTGATTGACATTATCCAACATTTATATTTCTTTTGAGTGCCAGAGTTACTGAACTTTCTAAAATGGCAAATATATACCAAACATGCAAAGTTTCTTGTTTCAAAAGCATATGACTTAATATCACATTCTTTTTAAAAATTTAAAAAGATGCTTTTGATGAAGAATCAAAATAGCAACAATTGAGATCCAAATTGTAAGATATTGAAGGAATTGAACAAAAGTGAAATAGATGAATTGAAACTATAAGGTAGAACACAATCAATCCACAGATCGGATGATTGCCCAGGGATGATCCCTTTCTCAAAGGTAGGGGTGAGCTCGGTACCGGACCGTACCGAACCGGTAGCGATCCCGAAAATACCGAAACCGAATTATTAGTTTTGAAAGAACCGAATACCGAACCGTATAATTTTATACGGTGCCAGTTCGGTTCCGAATACCGAATTTTAGCTAATTTAAAAACCAAATACCGAACTGAGAGTACCGAATACCGAATTTTAGCTAATTTAAAAATCGAATACCGAATCGAATATATTAATTCGGTACCGGTACCGGTTCGGGTTCGGAAAATGGTACCCGTCACTCACCCCTACTCAAAGGTATACCAATGAGCCAATCTCTAGCGCAGCTAGGGCCTAGGATAGACATGGCAATGGGGCGGGGCGGGACGGGGCGGGGATCTCAGTTCCTATCCCCATCCCCGCTTCTTAATCCCCGGCCCCATCCCCGTCGGGGAATGAGTTTCTATCCCCATCCCCGTCCCAATCGGCCCGTCGGGGAATCAGGTTTTTCAAGTTTCTAAAATATTATTGAGTTTAAACTATAAGTAGTAAATTAGTAGAAAAATTTATGTAAATAAACTTTAAAACAAATCAATTCAAACATATTTGAGTTATTTACATATATAATTTATAATTTATAATGAAACTAAAATAAAGAAATGTTTGCAAAAGATTTATAAAACCACTAAAATTAGTATTTTAAACTATAGAAAAGCCATATACAATAATATTTAGTATATTATAAAAAATGTAATGAATAATTTACATTGTAGAGTTAAATATACATAATAATCTATATTTAAAAATAAAACATAATCGGGGTCGGGGTCGGGGTTTAAAGTGTCTCCCATCCCCGTTAATTTAAATCAGGGATTCCCCGTTCCCGTCCCCATCCCCGGTCAACTTGGGGATTCCCTGGTCAAATCGGGGTCGAGTTACGGGTTCCCCGCCGGGTATGGGTTTATTTTGCCATGCCTAGCCTAGGAGACTAACCAAATCTGAAATATCAAAACCTACGAAATATGTGATTCCTTCCTCTATTTATTAACTGTAACATCCCAATTTTGAGATAATTGCGTGTAATTATTTTAGTGGATAATTAAATAATTATTATCGTGTTGGGCCAATGAGATCCCGAGTAGTGGATTGATACGTGTCGGGTTGCGAGTTACGTGTCTCCGGGTTATAAATTTAGTGGATTAACTATATATTTGGGTTCGTGGAGTTAAATGAGTTAAAAGGGTATAATTGGCGAAAAAGTGATATCGGGTCCGGATTTAGTGGGTTCGGGACCGGAAAAAGGATAAGACGTATATATCATCTTATCCTCTTCATTTTTCCTTATCCTTTCCCTTTCCTAATCCCAGAGAAAAAAAAAAGTGTATGTGTGTGAATTGTGTGAAGACCTCCAGCAAGAAATCAAATTCAAGCCTTGAATTGGGTGTGGAAACTTGGATTTAAGCTGTTCTTCTTCTTCTCTCCTATTATTCTTGAAGGATTTGAGGTAAGCAACTTGGTTTGAGGATTTAAATTGTATTATGTGTTGAATCCTTGTGGGAATTGAATATTTGAGTGATAAGAGAGTTTATATGCTGCTGTGGGATGATTATGTATGTGTTTTGAGAGCTGAGTTCGTAATTGAAAGGAGTTATAACTCCTTGGCAGAGCTGAAAATCGCAGGTCATCTATGGGGTTTTCGCGGGGTCGCGGCGCGACCACCAGAGGGTCCGCGGCGCGACAAGTGGCCTGCAGAAGAAATCCGAAATTAGTCTTGTGAATTGAGTTTGGGTCGGAATGGTGTCGGGTTCCTTCGGGGTTGCTCGGGATGGGTTTTGTGTATATTCAGAGTCTTGTTGGGAGTGCTTTGAGTCGAGTTTCGGGTCGGGTTTTGGGTATTGATCGGGTTTCGGTTCCGTGGGGTTGTCGGGTTGAATAGAGTTCGGGGTGTTGTGATTATGTGTTTAATGTAATTCGGGACTGTGTTTAACCGATTGGGATTGTTTCGGGGATTCGGGCCTGTTATGGGTCATATTTTGGTTGGGTCTTCGGGATCCGGTTGGGGTTATGTGTCGAGTTAATTCGATAAAAGGGGTCGTGTTTGGGTTTGTTTTTTATTGGAGTTCGTGGGTTTTATTGAGATTGTTTGAGTCCGTGTTGGATATGGGATCATTGTGAGTCGGTTATATGTATTGGCTGGGATTGAGATTAATTGTTGAGATCTGTGTGATTTCAGGGACGAGTCAGCGAGCCGAGCCGAGTCAGAGATTCCGGGATTAGTGGATCGATCAGGTGAGTACCCGAGTTCTTTTCTAAACCGCGGGACTGTTTTACGAGTCATAACTGTGTAGCTAGCTTCGTGTATGTGTATATTGTGTATTGTGAATGAGACAGGGACGTGGGCGCCAGGTATGATTCTATTTCCCACATATGTGATATATGTGTGCATGAGATGAGATCCAGTCCGGGGGTCCGTGATGAGTTCCTTACGGACGGTGATTCGCGATGTGAGATCGCGTGGGTTGACTGTCCCTAACAGTCCTTGGAGCGTGTATATACGGCAGGGCCTGTAGCCGGTTCGCGCCCGTGCTACAGGGTTGTGGCTAACCACCGGTGCGCACGGTCGTTAGCTGGGGAGGAGTCCCCTTCAGTGATATTGTGTGCAGGGCTTCGGATCTCATGCTGAGTGTTCATTCCTGTGTTATACTGTTGATTGCCAGGGACAGAGACAGAGCTTGTGTTGTGTGTATGTGCTACGTGTTCGCATGCTATGTGTTTACTGTGCAGAGTCTAACCCTCGAGTACTCACGAGCCTTCGAGCTTACGTATTCGAGTCTTCCGTGTTCAGGGTTTCGGTGAAGGGTACAGTAGCTGGGCTTGTTGATCAGAGACTCGTCGTTATGTGAAGACTATTGCAGCAGCCTGTGTCATCAATTATGTTAGTGTTTGTGTCTTATGGATATTGTTAATCAGTAAATGATGTGTAAACAATATTATGCGAAAGTTTTTAATTAATGGTGATTCCGAGTATCCTATGACATATGTGCATAATTGAGCTATTGAGATGTGCCACCTGTGTATTGTATTGACGTGGCATTTCCGGGATCGGGGAGGGTGTTACAGCATGGTATCAGAGCTTGTGGTTTGAAGTCTGAGTATCATTAGTGGATGCTTAACTTAAACCTTGTTTCGATCCATGGGGGATCCATTGCGATTGATATTAGTGGAGTTAACTAACCTGTGGCTTAGTGTATAACGCTGGGTGAATTACCTATGGTTCTCAATTGTTTTGATTTGTGCAGATAGTTATGGCAGGTCAGGGCGAGGGATCCAGCGCGGGCAAGCCGGCAGGGGACGAGTTTATTCGCAAGTCAGAGCTTCTGGAGGTATTGACAGAGTTTTACAGGCAACAGAGAGAGCAGGAGCGGGAACAAGATCAGGGGATGGGACCACGTGCTGGGGGTGGTCAGGATACGGGTACGGGTGCCTCTTCATCTACGTCTCGGCGAGGGGGTTCGTTTAAGGATTTCATGACCGGGAACCCGCCAGAGTTTAGAGGCGGGGGTGAGCCAGGGATGGCTATGGCATGGGAGCGTGAGGTGGAGGTTGCCTTTAGAGTTGCGCACGTGGAGCCGAGAGATATGGTCGGTTATGCGACCTATCTGTTGAGGGGAGGGGCGTCACAGTGGTGGCAGTCTATAGAGTCGGCAATGACATCTTCTGCGGCGTATGCGATGACGTGGGATCAGTTCAGGGGTGTGTTCGAGCTACAGTATATCCCGAGAGACGAGAGGCGAGAGATGGAGCGGCGATTCCTTCACCTACAGCAGGGAGAGATGACAGTGCAGCAGTATGTGGACCGGTTCAATGAGTACTCCCAGTTTGCAACTCATTACGTCGCCACTGAGCAGCGAAGAATCGATGCGTTTGTTGATGGACTGCGAGCGGATATCAGAGAGTTCGTTGGGATGCACGAGACTTCTACTTTTGCCAGAGCATTAGAGATGGCCCGCATAAGGGAGCGAGAAATAGCCAAACAGAGGGAGGAGCCATCTTTTCAGAGTCGACGTGCGAGGACTCCTGAGCGGTCCTCGAGAGACCGGAGGCATTCCAGAGACGATTCCAGAGAGCGGCGTTCGGGACAGAGTTCGAGAGACAGGCGAGATCGGGATAGAGACAGAGACAGGGATAGGGAGCGGAGGTCGAGTGGACCAGGGCGGAGCCAGCGATCAGATAGTCAGAGTCAGAGGCAGAGTTCGAGATATACAGGGCAGAGTCAGAGCAGCGTAGGGCAGAGGCCTCGAGATGGGGGCGATAGGGGAGACAGTTCAGCTGGAGATCGAGAGTGCTTGAGATGCAACCGTCGCCACAGTGGGCCGTGTGTGCCTAGGTATTATCAATGCGGCCAGCGTGGGCATGCCGCCTCCACGTGTACAGTTCCAGAGCCATTGTGCTTCCGTTGTGAGAGACCGGGGCACAGAGTACGAGACTGTCCCGAGCCGGGACCAGCGGTTCAGGGTGCGAGTTCTAGTGGGGCCAGAGTAGAGCCGTCGTCATCCAGTCGTCATGATGCTAGGGTGAGGGGTCGAGTCTTTCAGGCGACTGCAGAGGAAGCTCGAGATGCTGTGGACATGGTTTCGGGTATGTCTTCCTGAGTTTGATTTGAGTATGTGTCACTTGTGGGGCGAGTCATTGGGTTATGTCTGCGATAAGTATATGTGTTCTGTTGCGTGCGACTGTTCTGTTATGTCTGTGATTATGTGGTTCAGTGATAGAGATGTGGAAGGGTTGTGTATGGGTTATATGGGATTGTTATATCTGGGTATGTGTGTGTGCGAGTGAGATATATCGTGGTAAGATGGGTTATCAGAGTTCTGGGATTGGGCATTGTGCTATGTTGGATGGATTAATCCTGTTGAGCTATGTGAGCTATATGAGTGATTATTGCGAATTTGTTGTGATGTGATAGTGGAATGATCCTATTGATAGTGGATTATCATGTGATAGTGGATTATCCTATCGATAGTGGATTAAAGTTCTTGTGTGTGTGTCTATATCTGGGATATTGCGTTTTATGAGATGCGTTTATCTATTGTGGTGAAAAGAGTTGAGAGTTCTGTTGTGATAGTGGATTAATCTATTGCGAGTGGATTTAATCCCTTTATGAGTTTAACCATGTTTTTGGGCCTGCGTTAGTGATGTGATGGAGATGTCTTTATGTGTTGTGTTAGTGGATAATCTATACAGAGTTATGCGGGTATGTGATGAGGGAGAGTAAAAATCGATGGATTGAGATGATATGTGAATCCGGTGGCTTATGAGGTAATGCCACATGAAGATTCTGTGAATAGAGGATTTATCAGTTGCCGATATGTGAATTAGGGGATTTAATTGAGCTATTAGTGGATTGATCATATTTTAGTGGATTTACTAACTGTGAAGTAGAGACGTGTTTTAGTGATGAATATACCATTCAGAGTTCAAATGCGAATTTATCGAGAGTTATTGGTATGTCGAGAATTGTGAGTCAACATTTCGGGGATTTGATTTAGAGATGTGTAATTGCGAATGGGCTTGCGATAGATTCCGGGGACGGAATCTTTTTAAGAGGGGAGGATTTGTAACATCCCAATTTTGAGATAATTGCGTGTAATTATTTTAGTGGATAATTAAATAATTATTATCGTGTTGGGCCAATGAGATCCCGAGTAGTGGATTGATACGTGTCGGGTTGCGAGTTACGTGTCTCCGGGTTATAAATTTAGTGGATTAACTATATATTTGGGTTCGTGGAGTTAAATGAGTTAAAAGGGTATAATTGGCGAAAAAGTGATATCGGGTCCGGATTTAGTGGGTTCGGGACCGGAAAAAGGATAAGACGTATATATCATCTTATCCTCTTCATTTTTCCTTATCCTTTCCCTTTCCTAATCCCAGAGAAAAAAAAGTGTATGTGTGTGAATTGTGTGAAGACCTCCAGCAAGAAATCAAATTCAAGCCTTGAATTGGGTGTGGAAACTTGGATTTAAGCTGTTCTTCTTCTTCTCTCCTATTATTCTTGAAGGATTTGAGGTAAGCAACTTGGTTTGAGGATTTAAATTGTATTATGTGTTGAATCCTTGTGGGAATTGAATATTTGAGTGATAAGAGAGTTTATATGCTGCTGTGGGATGATTATGTATGTGTTTTGAGAGCTGAGTTCGTAATTGAAAGGAGTTATAACCCCTTGGCAGAGCTGAAAATCGCAGGTCATCTATGGGGTTTTCGCGGGGTCGCGGCGCGACCACCAGAGGGTCCGCGGCGCGACAAGTGGCCTGCAGAAGAAATCCGAAATTAGTCTTGTGAATTGAGTTTGGGTCGGAATGGTGTCGGGTTCCTTCGGGGTTGCTCGGGATGGGTTTTGTGTATATTCAGAGTCTTGTTGGGAGTGCTTTGAGTCGAGTTTCGGGTCGGGTTTTGGGTATTGATCGGGTTTCGGTTCCGTGGGGTTGTCGGGTTGAATAGAGTTCGGGGTGTTGTGATTATGTGTTTAATGTAATTCGGGACTGTGTTTAACCGATTGGGATTGTTTCGGGGATTCGGGCCTGTTATGGGTCATATTTTGGTTGGGTCTTCGGGATCCGGTTGGGGTTATGTGTCGAGTTAATTCGATAAAAGGGGTCGTGTTTGGGTTTGTTTTTTATTGGAGTTCGTGGGTTTTATTGAGATTGTTTGAGTCCGTGTTGGATATGGGATCATTGTGAGTCGGTTATATGTATTGGCTGGGATTGAGATTAATTGTTGAGATCTGTGTGATTTCAGGGACGAGTCAGCGAGCCGAGCCGAGTCAGAGATTCCGGGATTAGTGGATCGATCAGGTGAGTACCCGAGTTCTTTTCTAAACCGCGGGACTGTTTTACGAGTCATAACTGTGTAGCTAGCTTCGTGTATGTGTATATTGTGTATTGTGAATGAGACAGGGACATGGGCGCCAGGTATGATTCTATTTCCCACATATGTGATATATGTGTGCATGAGATGAGATCCAGTCCGGGGGTCCGTGATGAGTTCCTTACGGACGGTGATTCGCGATGTGAGATCGCGTGGGTTGACTGTCCCTAACAGTCCTTGGAGCGTGTATACACGGCAGGGCCTGTAGCCGGTTCGCGCCCGTGCTTCAGGGTTGTGGCTAACCACCGGTGCGCACGGTCGTTAGCTGGGGAGGAGTCCCCTTCAGTGATATTGTGTGCAGGGCTTCGGATCTCATGCTGAGTGTTCATTCCTGTGTTATACTGTTGATTGCCAGGGACAGAGACAGAGCTTGTGTTGTGTGTATGTGCTACGTGTTCGCATGCTATGTGTTTACTGTGCAGAGTCTAACCCTCGAGTACTCACGAGCCTTCGAGCTTACGTATTCGAGTCTTCCGTGTTCAGGGTTTCGGTGAAGGGTACAGTAGCTGGGCTTGTTGATCAGAGACTCGTCGTTATGTGAAGACTATTGCAGCAGCCTGTGTCATCAATTATGTTAGTGTTTGTGTCTTATGGATATTGTTAATCAGTAAATGATGTGTAAACAATATTATGCGAAAGTTTTTAATTAATGGTGATTCCGAGTATCCTATGACATATGTGCATAATTGAGCTATTGAGATGTGCCACCTGTGTATTGTATTGACGTGGCATTTCCGGGATCGGGGAGGGTGTTACATTAACAATCCCTCTAACAAACTTTTACTCATTTACCCATTTTAGTATTTAACTACTCATTTCCTATCAGCTTTTCATAGCCCGATAGATAGAGATAGGAACTTCACCCTACCGTAAGGCAGTCTTAAGATTCTCTTCCCAATTCCCTAAAATATAAGTCTTAAGTTTTATTATTGTTTCTTTTGTTTTCAATTCTATCTACCAAATGTAACCTAATGAAATTGATTAAAAACTAAATTATTCTATAAATTAATGAAGATGATATTGTTTATTGCATAAGAGAATTTAATTAGATACAATTTGTGGTTTGGTCATGAAGAAAATAATTTGCTATTTGGTTTATTGCTTTATTGCATATCCAACATTTCCACAACGAACCCTAGAAAATTTTCAAATTTTGTCCGTACTATTACAATTTTCATACATCCTAAAACTTTAAAAAACTTATAATTAAAATCATGTTTTTATGATAAGATTTATTAAAAAAACAGTAACCGAAGACATATATTTATATTATAAAATATATTTATTTTTTATTTTAAAAAACTATCCCATTAGAATATTTGATTTATTTATTTTACGGTTTTTTTATATAAATTTAATTATAAAAAATTATTTATATAATCTTTCATTTGATAAAATATTTTTACATTTTTATATTTTATATGTTGTCATCTAACTATTTTATTACATTAAAATACTAAAAATAATTTAAATTAACAGAAAACTGAAAGTATGTTTGTGTTATTAAAATAGTTATGGTTGACTATTTATGAATAAGTTGGATATAAAATTTAGAATTTTATAATTTAAAAAAATCTAATTTGACTACACCACACCTAATCTCCAATCATGATAAAGAAGAGTTGAAATCCATATTTATATGTTAAGTGATCATTGATGTTTTAGATATTTTTTTTGTTTATATATTAAAGAAAGTTCAAATACATGTTTATATGATAAAGATTTTTGATTTTTCAGTTTTTTTTGTTTATATGTTAAAGAAAGTTGAAATACATTTTATATTTATTAACAAACTTGATTATTCAGATTTGTTTATGTTTATATGTTAAAGAAAGTTGATATAAGTATATTATTTTTATGTTAAAGTTTTGTATATAGATTTATATATATATAATATAGATTCAGTATACAAAAAATAGACTTGTTAGTTCAGTAATCAATAATCATTGTCAGTTATTTATCAATCAGCACTACAATCAGTTTTCAGTCGCTTGTCACTGCCAAAGATTTGAAATATTATTGTCGCACGTGCTATCACGTGCGTAACTTTTCTTCAACTACGCCGGCCACTACCCCTCCTGAAACATAACAAAATCAATCATAATCATATGCCATTAACTGCGACGAAACCCTTCGATCCTCTAATCCGCCGATTGAAATAGAAATGGCTACTCCAACTTAGTTTCTTGTTCCTCAAAATGGATTTCGTCGAATTGGAAGCAATCGAAGGCCTACGATGGTCATGGAATTCATGGCCAGTTTCAAAATCCGAATCAAACAATCTGGTAATCCCTCTATCAATAATGCAAACTCCATTGATGAATTTCAATGAGCTTCCACTCTTATCCTACGATCCATTGATCTGTTCTCGTTGTGGCTCTGTCTTAAACCCATACGCTCGTGTCGATTACCCTTCTCGAATCTGGGTTTGTCCGTTTTGTTATCAGAAGAATTCTTTCCCAAGATCGTACGCCGAAATCGGCGAAAACAATATTCCCGCTGAGCTTTTCCCAACTTACAGTACTGTTGAATACCAACTAGGTCATCTGGGTTTGATGACTCCGACTCCGACCCGAATGAATTCCAATCCCTTTCACAATTGGGGAACTGGTAATGGTTTAGGTTTAGCTAAGTCGAATTCTTCATCTTTTTCCTCATCTTCACTGTCGAGTTTGGATCATCAGCGAGGAGTTGGAGGGAGGGGATTGAATTTGAATGGACCGGTGTTTGTGTTTGTTGTCGATGCTTGTTCAAGTGAGGATGAGCTTCAAGCACTTAAGAATGAGTTGTTGTTAATTGTTGCACAATTACCAGAAAATGCAATGGTGGGATTAATCGTATTTGATTCGATGGTGAAGGTGTATGATCTTGGGTTCACCGAGTGTTTACGTGTGGTTCTCTTCCATGGCGAACGCAAGCTTTCATCAAACCAGGTATATTACTTTGTCTCTGTCATTTGCATTATGTAATTTGTATTCAAGATTAGCGTAAAAGTTAATGCTTTTCTTTACATTGCATCTTTTTGTCACATGGTTTGAGTAATTGCATAATTGGGTACATAATTTAGCTCTTTTGGATACTAAAAATCTAGTTAAGATCATTGATATACATTTACGTCAATCTTTAAGTTTGCTTCGTTGTGATGGGAATGTTTTAAAGAAATATATCAGCATACATATCGAATTGGTGGCATGATCTATCGTAGATTATATTGATTACTTAGTGAAGGCTAGTTTTGGTAGATTAATGTAACTAGTTGATAAATAGAGGGGCTGGGTAATGAATCGGGGAAGCTTGTTATCTTTATCAAATAGAATTGAATCGTTGTGTATCATAGGAGAATGGTCTACCTCTCAAAAACTATTTCGTTAGCCTTCTTTATTGCTAGATTGTTCCGTTTACTGTTTTTGAATTTGATCATATTGAACTCTGATTATACACCTTGACCAATTTGACATGCTGAGTATGTATAGGCTGTTTGCCTATTTGATTTAAGGATGCTTCTATATTATGATATTGTTTCTGTTTGGAGTAATATGAAGAATTACATAAAACATATGGGCAGGCGCTGTAGCCTCAAAATGTGACTGGGAATGCAAACCAAAGTGGTTCATGACATATTTTTGATTGTAGAATCACTGCATCTGAATTTTCTTTATGCACATGATAACATGCTTGAGTTCTTTATCCTTGAATCATGCTGTTGTTCTCTTTCATGATCAGGGTGTCAAAGACTGGAGAATTTTCTTATAAACATTGTAATTGCAGCCAGTGATTTAGGTGTTGTTCTTTTGCATAAGTGATAAGTGACTGAAAACTGATTGCAGTGTTGATTGATAAGTGATTGACGCTAATCACGGATTCCTGAATTAATAAGTCTGTTTCTTTTGCATGTTGAATCTATATATAAATCTAAGAACAAAACTTGAACACAAGAATAATACGCTTATATCAATTTTTTTAACATATAAACATAAATAAATCTGAATAATCAAGTTTGTGTGTGGGGCTATTTTAGACCCTTTGTCATAAGATGGTTTAAGTGTTGATTGAGGTCTGATCAATGATCATCACTTTTAATCTTAAAAGTAAATTTGCTGTTTCTTAATTTGAAGACAGTCGGTTACGTATTCTTAAATGATAAGCATTAGGATTAATTGTTCTTGAAAGACTTCTAGTTTTTCGGGGCATTTTGATCATTTACTCATGCACCGGAACTAAAATTACATTCATGTCTCTGTCTCCACATGTTTGCAGTGTTTCTTACACGAGTTACCGTTTGTCATCTTTGTTGTCAGATCATTGATTTTCTCGGGATCCATCATGCAAAGCAACAGCTCGGAATAACACAGGGCTTACAAAAACATGGTTTTGTTTTACCGGTTTCTGAATGTGAGTTCAATATAACCACGGCCATCGAAGACATCCGCCATTCTTCACCCCTTATACCGGGTCATCGGCCTCCACGGTGCACTGGTGCTGCAGTACTAGTTGCCATAGCTCTTATAGAAGGATGCTCGGTCTCCACAGGATCCCGTATAATGGTATTTACATCTGGGCCTGCTACCATGGGACCGGGGATGGTTGTGAGTCAAGATCTGAATCAGTCGATCAGAACTCACCGAGACATAAGCAGTGGTCACACTCCGTTCTATTGGAAGTCATGTGAATTTTACAAAAAATTGTCGGAGAAATTAATGGATTTATCAATTGTGCTTGATCTCTTTGCTTGTTCTCTGGATCAAGTTGGAGTAACAGAGATGCGGGCTGCGGTTGAGAGATCTGGCGGGTTCATGATGCTGGCAGAATCATTTGAATCAGATCAATTTAGAAAATGCCTGCGTCATATCTTCAGCCGTGATGAAGAAGGGTTTTTGAATATGTGTTTCGACGCAACCATCGAGATAATTACCACAAAGGATGTGAAGATATGTGGGGCCATCGGTCCGTGTGTTTCGCTTAAGAAAAAGAATGGTTCCGTTAGCGAGAAGGAGATCGGTGAAGGTGGAACCAACATATGGAAGCTTGGAACGATGACGGATAAGACCTGCATTGCGTTCTTCTTTCAAGTGAGTGAAGAACAGAAAGCACAGCCTGGGACTGCGTTTTTTATCCAGTTCATAACTAAATACCGACACGGAAACATGGGAATTCGCAAACGGGTAACATCCGCTGCAAGAAGATGGGTTAGTGGAGGTGCACCTGAAATCGCTGCCGGGTTTGATCAAGAAACTGCAGCTGCAGTCATGGCTAGACTCGCTGTCCATGAAACCGAAAAGAATTTCCCTAGAGAGGTGGTGAGATGGCTCGATAAAGAGCTAATTAGTTTTGCGTCAAAGTTTGGAGACTACATCCCGGAAGATCCATCATCCTTTCGTCTTTCTTCGAATTTCTCGCTCTATCCGCAGTTCATGTATCACTTACGAAGGTCTCAGTTTATCGACGTATTCAACAGCAGCCCTGATGAAACGGCGTTTTTCCAGCTGATGTTAAACCGTGAAGGGGTTGTTGGTTCGTTAATAATGATACAACCGACTCTTTCCCAGTATTCATTCGACGGGCCTCCAATTCCGGTTCTTCTAGACGTTTGCTCGTTGTCTCCTGACGTAATCCTGCTATTTGATTCCTACTTTTACGTGGTTATCCACTACGGGTCGAAGATAGCGCAGTGGAAGAAGCTGGGGTATGACAGGGACCCGAACCATGAAAGTTTTAGAAAGCTGCTGGAAGCGGCAGAGGTGGAGGCAGAACAGCTGGTGGCTCAACGGATCCCGGTTCCGAAACTGGTGAAGTGCGAGCAGCATAGTAGTCAGGCTAGGTTTCTGTTAGCGAAGTTGAACCCATCGGCTACACATAAGTCGAGTTATGTGGATGGGTCGGAGGTTATAATGACGGATGATGTGAGTTTGCAAGTGTTTATCGAGCACTTGCAAGAGTTGGCGGTTCAGGGTTGATCGAATGTTGTTGTATAGATAGGTTTATGGTCGGATACGATGATCGTATAGGGTACAAGTCACGGTGTTGTATAACTAACTATGTTTGAGCCAGTTTTCTGTTAAATCGGAAAGGGTGTTACTTCATGCACCATACTCTATAAGAATTAATCACTAGGTTAATTAACCTAGATCATTTTCAATGAAAAAGAGGAACCATACACTCCATCATAAACAACAATTTAGTTAAATTATAGGCCTAAATTATAGCAAGTATTGTGCATAAGAAATTAGAGTATGGTGCATAAAGAAAAAGCCAATCAGAAAACATAATCTCCGCTAGTTGGTTGTCTCTTTATGCGCACTCCTTGGTCGTTATCGGTTTTTGGTTTGGTTTTTGCGGCATACAAATATAAAACCAGGTTACCCAAAATGACAAGCAACACTAACGAGTTCATTGGTTACCCAAAAACGAGTATGTTAACGTGTTACAATGAATTGGATACATGACTTGTACAAGGAGGCCCATACGCGCTTTAGGGCATTAAACCATCGAGAGACATTAGTTTTTCAGTTCAGTAAGAGGGTGTTCGGATTTGTGTTTATAAAGTGCTGTAGCGTTTTAGAAACTAATAATCAGATAACAGCTGTAACAAAAAGTGTTGCTAAAAATGTAATGTTTGGTTTACCTTCTGCTGTTTGCTATCATAATAATCAAATTATCAGTTTTAAAGTGTTTGGATTTGCGTTTTAACTTGTAAAAAGAACCAAATAATCACTTATTAATCAAATAAATTATATTTTTTAAGGATTAATTCTAAATGCAAATAATCACCTATTAACGTATGCAATCCAAACACTTTAGACCAATTATTTGTGTTATATTGTAACGTAATAAGCTAATAATATCGTTCATAACACAAAACCAAACACCCTCTAAGTAATATATCAAGCGTTGTTTTGTTGTTCAATATTCAAATCTAGGGCACTAACAAACACAAATAATGATATGATCATGTTCGTCCATTTAACTTTAACTAAACAAATAAACGAATATAATTGAACACGAGATTCTCTTTTCATGTTCATTCGTACTCGTTTATGTTCGTTCGTTTAACTTGTAATCGAACATAAACAGTCGTTGAACTAACATAACGAACAAAAATAAATGAACAAATAAACGTAGGGGTGGACAGTTTTTGGTACGGGGTCGAGAAAACTGAAAACCAAACGAAATCGAATCCGTTTACCAAACCAAATTTAAATTTTGGTTTCTGACCAAGCTGGTTATAAAACGGGTTTTTAGATTGATTTCTCTTTTAGCTGATAGCAGAACAAACCGAATTACCAAATATGTATGTATGTATCTGTGTTTGTGTGTATAATTTTAGAATTAATTTAGTTTAACGTAAAACGTTTTATATATATTTAACTTGATATTTTTAGAATTGCATACTTAATATTGGACTATTTAAAATGCTTGAAAGTTTTACATTTGTAGTTTGGTCTTTGATTGTTTGTAGATTATTTTGGATATTTAATATTTGGTTTATAAACCAAAACAAACCGAATTCGAATTCGGTTTATGGTTTCGTTTATATAGATCTGAATTTGGATTGATTTGGTTTTTTCAAACCGAGGAAACCAACGAACCCATAAACTAAACCGTTGATCACCCATACTTAATCGAACACAAACGAACAAACATAAATGAATAATCAAAAAATAGAAACAAACGTAAATAAACAATTAAACAATCATAAATTCAACGAACGAAACATGTGTTCATGTTTGTTCATTTAATTAAACGAACACAAATTTGTGTTCATGTTCGTTCGTTTAATAAATCATGACCGAACATAAAGAAACTTCTCGTGCGTACGGTTCGATGAACGATCGATTCGTTTACATCTCTGTTAAGATCTTTATTATCATCGACAATCTTAGACGATGGAAACAATGATATCAGAAAATGAAACAAGTGGTGGGAGATTATTAGTATCAAAATATACAAGTTGTACTAGAAGAAGCAACTGTAAATACATTTTACTTCTCAATCAAAGATTTCTTGTCTAATTTTCTAATCACACAATATAAGAAGTAATCAAACATATTTAAAATAGTATGTTGTATGAAAATGTTTAAGATCGATCAGACTCATATAAATATTATACATGATTACTAAAAATTAATATATTAAAAAAAAGATAAATGTAAGATAATGTTATATAAAATATAGGGGTTATTATAAAAAAACCAACATGTTTTCGTATTTTTTGTGATTTAGTCCCTCTGTGTTATTTTTTACTAAGAAAGTCCACAAGTTATTGTTTTCAGTCCAGTTTTGGGAAAAGTTTTTTTTTTCATAATCAACATTGTCTTTTTCCACAAAAACCCAACATGTTTTCACTATTTTTTTTCACGAAAAGTCCACAAAGTTAGAGGCTTTTTTTAAAAAAAAATAAGAAAATTTCTAAAGATCACAAACAAATATATTGCTTAAGGATTTTATTGGTAAGAAATAACACGAATGAATTAAATTGCAAAAACATTAAAAACGTTTTGGTTTTTTTCAAGACGTTGAAACTATTTTAAATATGAGTCCAATATTATATTTATTATTTATTGCATAGGTACTACTAGTGTGTGTATATAATAATATATTTTGAAGAACATTAAACAAACATTAAATCTTTTTTCTATGGGTAACAATGACCAATAAATAGTTTTTTTTTTAACGGCTGGTGTGGTGGTTATCGCTAGACTCAAGTGTCGACAGATCCCGGTTTGATCCCCACCATAATCCCCAAGTTAGATTAAAATCTCCATAGTTATATTAATTCACCTGAATGGAAAAACCTTAAAATCCGGCCTCGGTGAAGATAATGTACATTTAAATAATTTAAAATAAAAAAAAATAAACCAAACCCATTACCTCCCTCCGTTATATCGTGGGTTTGTTGGAGTACTTACTTAAAATTCAAGTATTTGGTTGCAATAATAATTGACTTAATATCCACCAATAATTAAAATACGTTTTATAAGATAAGATAGTTATAATCAAGCTTTTACAATTTTTAAATTAATGGTATATTATTATATAATTTATATATCACTTGAAAAATGTACATCGATCAATGATGTGCACGATTTCTAGACCAAGACACCTACGTTTTTTCACAAAACGTCATCAAAATCCATTATAAAACTTAACTTAGAGCTTATCCTTGTGAAATTTAATTGTTTTACACGTACAATAGATGATACAAAACAGTTTTATAATACATGTAACAAAATGTAATGTATTTTAGGTTAGTTTCTGTTTTTGAATGTTAAACTACATATTATTTTGATAAAATGATAATATTTTAAAAAGTTCTGCAAAAAATAATATATAATCATGTGGTGACACTTTTGACCCTTTTGGTAAGTATGTTTAGTGAGAATTTTGTCCCATATATTTTTATATTTTATAAAAATAAATTCAAATGGTTCTAATAATATGTTATATTACCTTTTATTATCATAATAAAAATAAATTCAAATGGTTCTAATAATTAAAAATCACATCGATCTGTATTATATTATAATATTAAAAATTCTTTAGCTTATAAAAAAAATCAATTCGTTTTACATCTTGTCTCTATATGATTGTCTTGAATAAATAAAATTAGTGATGACGATGCTTTTATTTTCATCGAGTGGTTCAAACTAACTTGACATAATTCGTTGAGCTACATTAATAATTAATTAATCCAACTCAGCATTTCAAAACGGAATTTAATATTAGAATTAAATTAAAGAAATATTATAAGGATTATAAGGATTAAAGGCTTGAGATTCTTTAAATATTCGTAGGCTTTAATTTTTTGGATCATATGTCTAAACAAATATAATGATATACGTACTATACGATTGGTTAAAATATTATTAACTTTTAAAGTTCTAATCATCATGTCTAATTAATTTATTTAAAGTAAATAATTACTATTATACACGGGAGAAGTGGGGAAACGTTAGAATGAAAATTGTAGTAAATGAAAATAAAACATGTAGTAAAAGTTATTTTATGACCTACATTGCGCCTTCCACCTCCGCAACTATGTAACACCCCAACAATTAAAATGGTAATTAACTTTGTAAAATAATTGTGATTGTACACTTGAGAACAATATTATAAAGTTTAATGTTAGTATTATCACTACTACAAATCGAAGCTAGTGCAACACTTTTAATGTAACACATTTAAAAATTGTTGTTTTTTTATTTAAGTTCGTTCTAAAGCAACACATTGACAATAAATGTTGCATATAATGATTTAATGCAACACTTTTCTTTAAAGTGTTGCCATTTTTACTAAAAAATGTAACAATTTTCTAAAGTGTTGCAATTTTTACTAAAAATTGCAACATTTGTTTAAAGTGTTGCATATTTCAATAAAAAAATGCAATACATTTTTAGAATGTTTGTGAAATTTCTTGACCAACTTTTCTTTAGCTTCTTTCCTGTGCAATGAATGCACTCTGTGTTGTTCTTGTAGATGCTAGTACTCCTTTAAAGCATATTGAAACTACAAAAACAAGTAAAAGCAGCTGGTGAAATCTAAAAATGTGTTGCATTTTTTTATTGAAATATGCAACACTTTAAACAAATGTTGCAATTTTTAGTAAAAACTGCAACACTTTAGAAAATTATTGCATTTTTTTAATGAAAATGGCAACACTTTAAAAAAAGTATTGCATTAAATCATTATATGCAACACTTATTATCAATATGTTGCTTTAGAACGAACTTAAATAAAAAAGCAATAATTTTTAAATGTGTTACATTAAAAGTGTTGCACTAGTTTCGATTTGTAGTAGTGTATGTCATTGTTGAGACTTGAATTCTTCTCTTTCTGTGCGGCTTTCTTTATAGGGATCCTGCCGGCACGGTACTCCGTTTCCAGCAAGTTCGTGAAGGTCCATCAATTTTCAAGGGGATGTTGTACGTGATAACAAAAATAACGGTTGTAAACGACACGTCATTTAGGAAGACTGTTTCTTTAACTTTTTTCTATCATTAGCATGTTAACATATGTATTTCTACATTTAATAGTAACTTATATAAAACTATGCATAAAAAGTTCAAAGTTGAGTTAAATAAAAAAATAAAACTATTAAAAAAACAAAGGAATATTATATTTCACCATTGGTTTGTATTTTTTTTTTTTTTCAAAAATAATAACAAAAACAAAAATAGAAAAAAAAAAGTCACTTTCCTTTGGTCATGGAATATGCTAAAACAGTGGCTCTTATGAGTTATATGATCCGTAAAATTAAACTTCTTGTGATAGCCAAAGAAGGTGCTGTGTTGACTGGTGAGTCATGAGTGAACTCATTGAAGGATCAAAGTTTGCGTTTGTTAATTTAAAATTAATAGATTATAAACTAGTAAACTTAATTAAAGAAACTATATTAATTATTCTCGAATTTAATATAAATATGTAAACAACTTAATTGTGTATTATAATTCTTTATTAGTTGTACATTAATTTTTCAGTTCAACAAGTAATATAGTAAGCGTTGTTTTGTAGTTCAATATTCATGTCTAGGTCTCTAAACAAACACAAACAATAATATCATCATGTTCGTTCAATTAACTCTAATCGAACAAATAAACGAACATGCATGAACAAATTAATTAAAAATATTAATTCAATATACTTAATTAAATATTAATATATTTTAATACGTTAGTTATATAAATTAATTAATATAATATATTAATACTTTAAACATAAAATTTAATAAATTGCCTATATTAAATTCACACTTTAATTTCCAGACATAAATTTAAATTTTATATTTGGAATTTGGACATTTAAAATCACATCTTAAATTTTAGATATGATTTTAGGTATTAATATGATGCTCAGCTTTGCATTTAACTCATTGTCAATAAATTGGTTGCATGCATCTTCCCCATCAATTTATGATTTTCATTACCAATTTATTAATTTGTCTTCATGTAACTTAATATTGCTCCTCAACTTCGCATTTATTTAACTCATTTAGTCAACTTTTAAAACTTTAAGGTTGTTAAAATGACACGACTAAATATGTTCTTACAATACCTAAAAATATTTAATTTATTATGTGGAACATATTTATATTTTATCAATTTTTACAATAAAATCATTTTTAGCAAAATTTATGCAACATATTCGAACATGCATGTCATAAAAAATGCAATTATGTTTTTTCTTTTTTACCAATTTATGCAACGAAAATATTTTTAAGACGATTTATGTAATAACGTTTGAACTTGTTATAAAAAATGCAATTACATTTTTTCTTTTTTACCAGCTTATGCAACGAAAATATTTTTAAGACGATTTATGTAATAATGTTTGAACTTGTTTAAAAAACGTACAACATTCATCTTTCCTATTTATGTAATAACGTTTGAACTTGTTATATGTCATCGCTACTGTATCCTCTTCCTGCATTGACCGTGTCAATTAACATCATCATAAATTCTCTTTTTCCTCGGTTCTTTCCTTTCGTGTTGTTTTAAAACCTGGACGTACATATGTTGTTTTTTCCGCTTCTTGTAAGCGCGCAGTAAAATATCATACACCATTTTAGCTTTTTAGGCGCAATATAGCATGCCCATGCGCAGGTTTGTAACACCCGGCCCGGTCATAATGGTAAATAGTAATTCGTGAGTTTCAAGGGTTAAAACGACACTAAAAAAACTCTAAAACGACAATTCTTGCTTCCACAAGTATTTATAGGTATAATATAATGTGACATTTTTAAGAATATCTTGTAAAATCCTGTGACGCTTAGGTGTTAATGAGTTATTACCACTTTAAAATTATAATATATAATTACATCATGGGAAATAAAACTAAAAATATAAAAATGTATTTTTACAACAATATATGAGATGAAAAACTAGTTTATGCACAAAATATTAAAATCTACAGATCGACTAAAATAAACATGTTTAATAGTTATTTATCTAAAATTAACAAAAAGTCAAAAACCGTAGTCATAATTAAATTTTCTCTAAATTATTTTTAAACGTTAAGCATTATTTTATTTTTAATTTTATAGACAAGTAAAAGAATATAATATAATCTTTTTTCTGCTTTAAAAAAAAAAATCCTTTTTCGAATTTGGAGGAAAAGCCCAAACAGGTGGGTATGCTTGCTTACGAATCAATTCGTGTGCCTTTCTTACCACTTCCTTTTGTTAATAAATGTTAAAAATACATAGGGTTCGAATATATAAAATCAATTGACTTGAATATCTTATGATTATGTACGAAACACTTATCGTAAAAAAATGATCCAAAACATATAATATCGTGTTAAGTTTTAGGAAAGTTTTAACTTATTACAACAAAAAAGAGTCGGTTAACAAGTGAGACAAAATTGTAAAAAATATATATATATAAAGATCCACTTGATATGAAAAAAATCGATAACAAAAACTTGATATATGAAAAAGATGTAGTTATTTTATAATATAAATCGTTTTACATTGGTTGATTGTGGTTCGAACCAGTGTTATATGTGAATAATATGAAGTTTTTGTTAACGAAAAAATTAATAGAATAAAAAATCACAATTATTTATTAAACCAATATATTAAAAAGGGTTAAAATCGTACAAATGCAACATACTTTTCTCAATTTACTTAAATGACTAAGTAACATTTTTATTTGATCGGTTAGTACTTGTACACCAAATAACATGTCGATAAGGTACGTGTAACCAGTAACTATGTTGATATGTCAGTTTTTGTTGATTCAAATGACAACGTGACACGTTTCTAATAACATGATGCTTATGTGGATTTACGTGAATTTTGATCTATATAAATAATTTAGAATATACACATAAGCATATAGATCCTTTTAATAATTCTAAAAACACAAATATAAGATAGTTACTGGTAGTTATTGTAACCGGTGATCAAAAGTACAATTTCAACAATATATTTTAAGTACAAGTACCAATGAGATAAAAAATAACTAGATTAGCCATTTGAGTAATTTCATCAAAATAACATACATTTGTACGATTTTAACCCTATTAGATTTATTAATTTATTAATCAATTAACATTATTTTTAGCCTTGATCATGGGGCATGAGCCATGAGGAGTTGGGAAAGGCTATTTCTTCACGCAACACCTCTAATTTCTCTACACCACCTCTATGCATTTGACCTATAAATATTTATCTTATGATTGGACAAAAGTGTGTAAACAAATTAAACTATAATGATGAGTTATGAAAAAAAGCATATTTTAGGTCAATTATAAGATGTAGATATGGTGTATGAAGTAACACCCGTCGGGAAACATTTGGTAAGAGTAGGTTTCGCTGTTTTCATGGAAGTAGCCTACTGAGTACGGACTTTCCTTTTATTTATTTATTTATTTATTTGTCACCTATTTTTTTCTGAGTAATTTATAAAAACAGCCCTCGAAATAGTCCTTATTAGCAGTTTCAGTCCAAATACTTATTATTTTGCATTTCTTTGTATGGCTATTGAAGGTTAGTTAACAAACTATTTCCTCTTGTTATCTAACATTAACTAACCTCAACAAGAAAACAATGTGTTGTGCGTCCATCTATACTATATAAAATAAGAAAACCACTTGAAGTTTCTGGACCATTGGATGGAAAGAAATCAATAGTCCAAATTAATGACAACTCATAATTATTTATGAAATGTCTCTTATACCCTTAATTAAAATCAATAATTATACCTATGCCATTTTTTAAATTCATTTCCAAATTTACTAACTTAACTTAATTACATTAAATTTTGATTTTAATTTTTCATTAATGAATTAATATTTACCTAAAATAAATATGTGTCATTATTATCCTTAATGATCATAGTTAAATTCAAATGTAAAAAATTTGGATTTAATTGTAAAAGTGTAGTAAATAAAGTTAAAAAATTTTGGTTGATTATTTTGGTAACAAGATTTAAAATTTAATTGATAAAACTTTAATTGTGAATATGATAATTTTGATTGTTGATTTTCAGATATTCCATTTTTATATTTTATCATTTTCAAAATATATACACATTCATATAATTGAAGTTTTTTGTTTCTTACATTGATATTTCATATTTGAAGTTAATAAAAGTTAAAAGAAACATTTTTTGCAAACACGTATTGTAACATCCCAATTTTGAGATAATTGCGTGTAATTATTTTAGTGGATATTTAAATAATTATTATCGTGTTGGGCCAATGAGATCCCGATTAGTGGATATATACGTGTCGGGTTGCGAGTTACGTGTCTCCGGGTTATAAATTTAGTGGATTAATTATGTATTTGGGTTCGTGGAGTTAAATGGGTTAAAAGGACATTAATTGTGAAAATGTGATATCGGATCCGGGTTATTGGGTTCGGGACCGGTCGAGATAAAGACGTACGTATATGTTTATCCTTTCTCTTCCTTATCCATTTGTGTGAGAACCTCCAAGATGTAGTGTGTGTGTGTGTGTGTGTTTGAGGAAGCTCCAGCAGCCAGAGATCTTCTCCAAACTCCAGATTAATTGAGGAAACCTTGGATTCAGCTTCATCTTCTTCCTTATAGGTGTTCTTGAGTTCTTGGAAGGTAAGGAGCTTCAATTTATTGGTTTAAATTGAGTTACATGTTGTTATGAATTGAGAATTGGTTTGAAAGCTCAAAGAGGTAAGTTTTGTATGATTTTGTATGCTTATTGAGACTGAATTCGTGTATAGAAGGAGTTTGATACTCCTGGGCAGAGCTGAAATCGCAGGTCGGCCATGGGGGTTTCGCGATGTCGCGGCGCGACCACCAGAGGGTCCGCGGCGCGACAAGTGGCCTGCAGAAGAAATCCGAAATTAGTCTTGTGAATTGAGTTTGGGTCGGAATGGTGTCGGGTTCCTTCGGGGTTGCTCGGGATGGGTTTTGTGTATATTCAGAGTCTTGTTGGGAGTGCTTTGAGTCGAGTTTCGGGTCGGGTTTCGGGTATTGATCGGGTTTCGGTTCCGTGGGGTTGTCGGGTTGAATAGAGTTCGGGGTGTTGTGATTATGTGTTTAATGTAATTCGGGACTGTGTTTAACCGATTGGGATTGTTTTGGGGATTCGGGCCTGTTATGGGTCGTATTTTGATTGGGTTTTCGCGGTTCTGTTGGGGATTGCAATTGAATTTGAGTCGGGTTTATGTTCATTATGAGTTTGCGATATGTGTTCGTGGGATTTGTATTAACAAGTAGGATCCGTGTGTAATTTCAGGGACGAGTCAGCGAATCGAGCCAAGTCAGAGATTCCGGGATTAGTGGATCGACCAGGTGAGTACCCGAGTTCTTTTCTAAACCGCGGGACTGTTTTACGAGTCATAACTGTGTAGCTAGCTTCGTGTATGTGTATATTGTGTATTGTGAATGAGACAGGGACGTGGGCGCCAGGTATGATTCTATTTCCCACATATGTGATATATGTGTGCATGAGATGAGATCCAGTCCGGGGGTCCGTGATGAGTTCCATACGGACGGTGATTCGCGATGTGAGATCGCGTGGGTTGACTGTCCCTAACAGTCCTTGGAGCGTGTATACACGGCAGGGCCTGTAGCCGGTTCGCGCCCGTGCTACAGGGTTGTGGCTAACCACCGGTGCGCACGGTCGTTAGCTGGGGAGGAGTCCCCTTCAGTGATATTGTGTGCAGGGCTTCGGATCTCATGCTGAGTGTTCATTCCTGCTTTATACTGTTGATTGCCAGAGACAGAGATTGAGCTTGTGTTGTGTGTATGTGCTACGTGTTCGCATGCTATGTGTTTACTGTGCAGAGTCTAACCCTCGAGTACTCACGAGCTTTCGAGCTTACGTATTCGAGTCTTCCGTGTTCAGGATTACAGCGAAGGGTTCAGTAGCTGAGCTTGTTGATCTGGGATCGAGGATTATCTGGGAAGCTTTGTGTTAGCTTTGTGTAATGATCTGATCAGTATTATTTACGTTAGCAGCTTTTGGGCTTATGTAATTAGCGGATTATATGTTAACAGTATTTATGTGAAAAGTTTAAATTAATAGTGATCCGTGTTACCTTCTGACATATGTGCATAATTGAGCTATTGAGATGTGCCACCTGTGTATTGTATTGACGTGGCATTTCCGGGATCGGGGAGGGTGTTACAGCATGGTATCAGAGCTTGTGGTTTGAAGTCTGAGTATCAATTAGTGGATGCTTAACTTAAACCTTGTTTCGATCCATGGGGGATCCATTGCGATTGATTTTAGTGGAATTAACTGACCTGGCTTAGTGCATAACGCTGGGTGGTCTATATACGATTCTCAATTGTTTCGGTTTGTGCAGATAGTTATGGCAGATCAGGGCGAGGGATCCGGCGCGGGCAAGCCGGTAGATGACGAGTTCATTCGCAAGTCAGAGCTTCTGGGAGTATTGACAGAGTTTTACAGGCAACAGAGAGAGCAGGAGCGGGAACAAGATCAGGGGATGGGGCCACGTGCTGGGAGTGGTCAGGATACGGGTACGGGTGCCTCTTCATCTACGTCTCGGCGAGGGGGTTCGTTCAAGGATTTCATGACCGGGAATCCGCCAGAGTTTAGAGGCGGGGGTGAGCCAGGGACGGCTATGGCATGGGAGCGTGAGGTGGAGGCTGCCTTTAGAGTTGCGCACGTGGAGCCGAGAGATATGGTCGGTTATGCGACCTATCTGTTGAGGGGCGGGGCGTCACAGTGGTGGCAGTCTATAGAGTCGGCAATGACATCTTCTGCGGCGTATGCGATGACGTGGGATCAGTTCAGGGTTGTGTTCGAGCTACAGTATATCCCGAGAGACGAGAGGCGAGAGATGGAGCGACGATTCCTTCACCTACAGCAGGGAGAGATGACGGTGCAACAGTACGTGGACCGGTTCAACGAGTACTCCCAGTTTGCGACTCATTACGTCGCCACTGAGCAGCGAAGAATCGATGCGTTTGTTGATGGACTGCGAGCTGATATCAGAGAGTTCGTCGGAATGCACGAGACTTCTACTTTTGCCAGAGCATTAGAGATGGCCCGCATAAGGGAGCGAGAGATAGCCAAGCAGAGGGAGGAACCATCTTCTCAGAGTCGACGTGCGAGGACTCCTGAGCGGTCCTCGAGAGACCGGAGGCATTCCAGAGACGACTCCAGGGAGCGACGTTCGGGTCAGAGTTCGAGAGATAGACGAGATAGAGACAGAGACAGGGACAGGGAGCAGAGATCGAGTGGATCGGGGCGGAGCCGGAGATCAGATCGGCATAGTCAGAGGCAAAGTTTGAGATATACAGAGCAGAGTCAGAGCAGCGTAGGGCAGAGGCCTCGAGATGGGGGCGATAGGGGAGACAGTTCAGCTGGAGATCGAGAGTGCTTGAGATGCAACCGTCGCCACAGTGGGCCGTGTGTGCCTAGGTGTTATCGATGCGGCCAGCGTGGGCATGCCGCCTCCACGTGTACAGTTCCAGAGCCATTGTGCTTCCGTTGCGGGAGGCCGGGGCACAGGGTGCGAGACTGTCCAGAGTTGGGATCAGCGGTGCAGGGTGCGAGTTCCAGTGGGGCTAGAGCTGAGCCGTCGTCATCCGGTCGTCATGACGCTCGGGCGCGAGGTCGGGTATTTCAGGCGACTACAGAGGCAGCTCGAGATGATGCTGATATGGTTTCGGGTATGTCTTTCTGAGCTTGCTTTGAGTGTGTGCCAATCGTGGGGCAGGTCATTGGGTTATGTCTGCGATAAGTGTATGTGTTCTGTTGCGTGTGACTGTTCTGTTATGTCTGTGATTATGTGGCTCAGTGATAGACATGTGGAAGGGTTGTGTATGAGTTATATGGGATTGTTATATCTGGGTATGTGTGTGAGAGTGGGGTATATTGTGGTGTAATGGGTTATCAGAGTTTCGAGATTGGGCATTGTGTCATGTTAGTGGATCAATTATATGAATAATTATTGCGAATGTGTTTGTGATTGTGGGATTCAGTGACAGAGGGGCGGGATTGTGTGTGTGGGCTGAATGGGGTCGTTATGTTGGGGGTGTATATGTGAAGTCAATGTGCTAGATTCGGGTTTATTGCGATCTGGGCTTTCGAGTTCTGAATTGTGCTATGTTAGTGGATTAATCTTGTGGAGCTATGTGAGTTATATGAGTGATTATTGCGAATGTGTCGTGATGTGCTAGTGGATTATCATAATGATAGTGGACTTAAATTCTTGTGTGTGCCATCCATATCTATGATATTGTGTTTTATGAGATGCGTTTGTCTGTGTGATGAAAAGAGTTGAGAATTTTGTTGTGATAGTGGATTGGCCTATCGAGAGTGGATTTAATCCCTTTATGAGTTTAACCATGTTTATGAGCTTGCGTTTCGTGATTCGACGGAGATGTCTTTATGTGTTGCTGTGAGTGAATTTGAAGACCTGTTGTGTTAGTTGATGATCTGTATAGAGCTATGCGAGTATGTGATGAGAGAGAGCGAAGATCGATGGATTGAGATGATATGTGAATCCGGTGGCTTATGAGGTAATGCCACGTGAAGACTCTGTGAATAGAGGATCTATCAGTTGCCGATATGTGAATTAGGGGATTTAATTGAGCTATTAGTGGATAGTCTAATTGAGTTAAAGATTCGAGGGAGTCGACTTGTTTTAAAAGCTGAAGTAGAGACGTGTTTTAGTGATGATTATACCATTCGGAGTTCAAATGCGAATTTATCAAGAGTTGTTGATATGTCGAGAGTTGTGAGTCAACATTTCGGGGATTTAACTTAGAAATGTGTATTTGTGAATGGTTTGCGATAGATTCCGGGGACGGAATCTTTTTAAGAGGGGAGGATTTGTAACATCCCAATTTTGAGATAATTGCGTGTAATTATTTTAGTGGATATTTAAATAATTATTATCGTGTTGGGCCAATGAGATCCCGATTAGTGGATATATACGTGTCGGGTTGCGAGTTACGTGTCTCCGGGTTATAAATTTAGTGGATTAATTATGTATTTGGGTTCGTGGAGTTAAATGGGTTAAAAGGACATTAATTGTGAAAATGTGATATCGGATCCGGGTTATTGGGTTCGGGACCGGTCGAGATAAAGACGTACGTATATGTTTATCCTTTCTCTTCCTTATCCATTTGTGTGAGAACCTCCAAGGTGTAGTGTGTGTGTGTGTGTTTGAGGAAGCTCCAGCAGCCAGAGATCTTCTCCAAACTCCAGATTAATTGAGGAAACCTTGGATTCAGCTTCATCTTCTTCCTTATAGGTGTTCTTGAGTTCTTGGAAGGTAAGGAGCTTCAATTTATTGGTTTAAATTGAGTTACATGTTGTTATGAATTGGGAATTGGTTTGAAAGCTCAAAGAGGTAAGTTTTGTATGATTTTGTATGCTTATTGAGACTGAATTCGTGTATAGAAGGAGTTTGATACTCCTGGGCAGAGCTGAAATCGCAGGTCGGCCATGAGGGTTTCGCGATGTCGCGGCGCGACCACCAGAGGGTCCGCGGCGCGACAAGTGGCCTGCAGAAGAAATCCGAAATTAGTCTTGTGAATTGAGTTTGGGTCGGAATGGTGTCGGGTTCCTTCGGGGTTGCTCGGGATGGGTTTTGTGTATATTCAGAGTCTTGTTGGGAGTGCTTTGAGTCGAGTTTCGGGTCGGGTTTCGGGTATTGATCGGGTTTCGGTTCCGTGGGGTTGTCGGGTTGAATAGAGTTCGGGGTGTTGTGATTATGTGTTTAATGTAATTCGGGACTGTGTTTAACCGATTGGGATTGTTTTGGGGATTCGGGCCTGTTATGGGTCGTATTTTGATTGGGTTTTCGCGGTTCTGTTGGGGATTGCAATTGAATTTGAGTCGGGTTTATGTTCATTATGAGTTTGCGATATGTGTTCGTGGGATTTGTATTAACAAGTAGGATCCGTGTGTAATTTCAGGGACGAGTCAGCGAATCGAGCCAAGTCAGAGATTCCGGGATTAGTGGATCGACCAGGTGAGTACCCGAGTTCTTTTCTAAACCGCGGGACTGTTTTACGAGTCATAACTGTGTAGCTAGCTTCGTGTATGTGTATATTGTGTATTGTGAATGAGACAGGGGCGTGGGCGCCAGGTATGATTCTATTTCCCACATATGTGATATATGTGTGCATGAGGTGAGATCCAGTCCGGGGGTCCGTGATGAGTTCCATACGGACGGTGATTCGCGATGTGAGATCGCGTGGGTTGACTGTCCCTAACAGTCCTTGGAGCGTGTATACACGACAGGGCCTGTAGCCGGTTCGCGCCCGTGCTACAGGGTTGTGGCTAACCACCGGTGCGCACGGTCGTTAGCTGGGGAGGAGTCCCCTTCAGTGATATTGTGTGCAGGGCTTCGGATCTCATGCTGAGTGTTCATTCCTGCTTTATACTGATGATTGCCAGAGACAGAGATTGAGCTTGAGTTGTGTGTATGTGCTACGTGTTCGCATGCTACGTGTTTACTGTGCAGAGTCTAACCCTCGAGTACTCACGAGCTTTCGAGCTTACGTATTCGAGTCTTCCGTGTTCAGGATTACAGCGAAGGGTTCAGTAGCTGAGCTTGTTGATCTGGGATCGAGGATTATCTGGGAAGCTTTGTGTTAGCTTTGTGTAATGATCTGATCAGTATTATTTACGTTAGCAGCTTTTGGGCTTATGTAATTAGCGGATTATATGTTAACAGTATTTATGTGAAAAGTTTAAATTAATAGTGATCCGTGTTACCTTCTGACATATGTGCATAATTGAGCTATTGAGATGTGCCACCTGTGTATTGTATTGACGTGGCATTTCCGGGATCGGGGAGGGTGTTACAGCATGGTATCAGAGCTTGTGGTTTGAAGTCTGAGTATCAATTAGTGGATGCTTAACTTAAACCTTGTTTCGATCCATGGGGGATCCATTGCGATTGATTTTAGTGGAATTAACTGACCTGGCTTAGTGCATAACGCTGGGTGGTCTATATACGATTCTCAATTGTTTCGGTTTGTGCAGATAGTTATGGCAGATCAGGGCGAGGGATCCGGCGCGGGCAAGCCGGTAGATGACGAGTTCATTCGCAAGTCAGAGCTTCTGGGAGTATTGACAGAGTTTTACAGGCAACAGAGAGAGCAGGAGCGGGAACAAGATCAGGGGATGGGGCCACGTGCTGGGAGTGGTCAGGATACGGGTACGGGTGCCTCTTCATCTACGTCTCGGCGAGGGGGTTCGTTCAAGGATTTCATGACCGGGAATCCGCCAGAGTTTAGAGGCGGGGGTGAGCCAGGGACGGCTATGGCATGGGAGCGTGAGGTGGAGGCTGCCTTTAGAGTTGCGCACGTGGAGCCGAGAGATATGGTCGGTTATGCGACCTATCTGTTGAGGGGCGGGGCGTCACAGTGGTGGCAGTCTATAGAGTCGGCAATGACATCTTCTGCGGCGTATGCGATGACGTGGGATCAGTTCAGGGTTGTGTTCGAGCTACAGTATATCCCGAGAGACGAGAGGCGAGAGATGGAGCGACGATTCCTTCACCTACAGCAGGGAGAGATGACGGTGCAACAGTACGTGGACCGGTTCAACGAGTACTCCCAGTTTGCGACTCATTACGTCGCCACTGAGCAGCGAAGAATCGATGCGTTTGTTGATGGACTGCGAGCTGATATCAGAGAGTTCGTCGGAATGCACGAGACTTCTACTTTTGCCAGAGCATTAGAGATGGCCCGCATAAGGGAGCGAGAGATAGCCAAGCAGAGGGAGGAACCATCTTCTCAGAGTCGACGTGCGAGGACTCCTGAGCGGTCCTCGAGAGACCGGAGGCATTCCAGAGACGACTCCAGGGAGCGACGTTCGGGTCAGAGTTCGAGAGATAGACGAGATAGAGACAGAGACAGGGACAGGGAGCAGAGATCGAGTGGATCGGGGCGGAGCCGGAGATCAGATCGGCATAGTCAGAGGCAAAGTTTGAGATATACAGAGCAGAGTCAGAGCAGCGTAGGGCAGAGGCCTCGAGATGGGGGCGATAGGGGAGACAGTTCAGCTGGAGATCGAGAGTGCTTGAGATGCAACCGTCGCCACAGTGGGCCGTGTGTGCCTAGGTGTTATCGATGCGGCCAGCGTGGGCATGCCGCCTCCACGTGTACAGTTCCAGAGCCATTGTGCTTCCGTTGCGGGAGGCCGGGGCACAGGGTGCGAGACTGTCCAGAGTTGGGATCAGCGGTGCAGGGTGCGAGTTCCAGTGGGGCTAGAGCTGAGCCGTCGTCATCCGGTCGTCATGACGCTCGGGCGCGAGGTCGGGTATTTCAGGCGACTACAGAGGCAGCTCGAGATGATGCTGATATGGTTTCGGGTATGTCTTTCTGAGCTTGCTTTGAGTGTGTGCCAATCGTGGGGCAGGTCATTGGGTTATGTCTGCGATAAGTGTATGTGTTCTGTTGCGTGTGACTGTTCTGTTATGTCTGTGATTATGTGGCTCAGTGATAGACATGTGGAAGGGTTGTGTATGAGTTATATGGGATTGTTATATCTGGGTATGTGTGTGAGAGTGGGGTATATTGTGGTGTAATGGGTTATCAGAGTTTCGAGATTGGGCATTGTGTCATGTTAGTGGATCAATTATATGAATAATTATTGCGAATGTGTTTGTGATTGTGGGATTCAGTGACAGAGGGGCGGGATTGTGTGTGTGGGCTGAATGGGGTCGTTATGTTGGGGGTGTATATGTGAAGTCAATGTGCTAGATTCGGGTTTATTGCGATCTGGGCTTTCGAGTTCTGAATTGTGCTATGTTAGTGGATTAATCTTGTGGAGCTATGTGAGTTATATGAGTGATTATTGCGAATGTGTCGTGATGTGCTAGTGGATTATCATAATGATAGTGGACTTAAATTCTTGTGTGTGCCATCCATATCTATGATATTGTGTTTTATGAGATGCGTTTGTCTGTGTGATGAAAAGAGTTGAGAATTTTGTTGTGATAGTGGATTGGCCTATCGAGAGTGGATTTAATCCCTTTATGAGTTTAACCATGTTTATGAGCTTGCGTTTCGTGATTCGACGGAGATGTCTTTATGTGTTGCTGTGAGTGAATTTGAAGACCTGTTGTGTTAGTTGATGATCTGTATAGAGCTATGCGAGTATGTGATGAGAGAGAGCGAAGATCGATGGATTGAGATGATATGTGAATCCGGTGGCTTATGAGGTAATGCCACGTGAAGACTCTGTGAATAGAGGATCTATCAGTTGCCGATATGTGAATTAGGGGATTTAATTGAGCTATTAGTGGATAGTCTAATTGAGTTAAAGATTCGAGGGAGTCGACTTGTTTTAAAAGCTGAAGTAGAGACGTGTTTTAGTGATGATTATACCATTCGGAGTTCAAATGCGAATTTATCAAGAGTTGTTGATATGTCGAGAGTTGTGAGTCAACATTTCGGGGATTTAACTTAGAAATGTGTATTTGTGAATGGTTTGCGATAGATTCCGGGGACGGAATCTTTTTAAGAGGGGAGGATTTGTAACATCCCAATTTTGAGATAATTGCGTGTAATTATTTTAGTGGATATTTAAATAATTATTATCGTGTTGGGCCAATGAGATCCCGATTAGTGGATATATACGTGTCGGGTTGCGAGTTACGTGTCTCCGGGTTATAAATTTAGTGGATTAATTATGTATTTGGGTTCGTGGAGTTAAATGGGTTAAAAGGACATTAATTGTGAAAATGTGATATCGGATCCGGGTTATTGGGTTCGGGACCGGTCGAGATAAAGACGTACGTATATGTTTATCCTTTCTCTTCCTTATCCATTTGTGTGAGAACCTCCAAGGTGTAGTGTGTGTGTGTGTGTTTGAGGAAGCTCCAGCAGCCAGAGATCTTCTCCAAACTCCAGATTAATTGAGGAAACCTTGGATTCAGCTTCATCTTCTTCCTTATAGGTGTTCTTGAGTTCTTGGAAGGTAAGGAGCTTCAATTTATTGGTTTAAATTGAGTTACATGTTGTTATGAATTGGGAATTGGTTTGAAAGCTCAAAGAGGTAAGTTTTGTATGATTTTGTATGCTTATTGAGACTGAATTCGTGTATAGAAGGAGTTTGATACTCCTGGGCAGAGCTGAAATCGCAGGTCGGCCATGAGGGTTTCGCGATGTCGCGGCGCGACCACCAGAGGGTCCGCGGCGCGACAAGTGGCCTGCAGAAGAAATCCGAAATTAGTCTTGTGAATTGAGTTTGGGTCGGAATGGTGTCGGGTTCCTTCGGGGTTGCTCGGGATGGGTTTTGTGTATATTCAGAGTCTTGTTGGGAGTGCTTTGAGTCGAGTTTCGGGTCGGGTTTCGGGTATTGATCGGGTTTCGGTTCCGTGGGGTTGTCGGGTTGAATAGAGTTCGGGGTGTTGTGATTATGTGTTTAATGTAATTCGGGACTGTGTTTAACCGATTGGGATTGTTTTGGGGATTCGGGCCTGTTATGGGTCGTATTTTGATTGGGTTTTCGCGGTTCTGTTGGGGATTGCAATTGAATTTGAGTCGGGTTTATGTTCATTATGAGTTTGCGATATGTGTTCGTGGGATTTGTATTAACAAGTAGGATCCGTGTGTAATTTCAGGGACGAGTCAGCGAATCGAGCCAAGTCAGAGATTCCGGGATTAGTGGATCGACCAGGTGAGTACCCGAGTTCTTTTCTAAACCGCGGGACTGTTTTACGAGTCATAACTGTGTAGCTAGCTTCGTGTATGTGTATATTGTGTATTGTGAATGAGACAGGGGCGTGGGCGCCAGGTATGATTCTATTTCCCACATATGTGATATATGTGTGCATGAGGTGAGATCCAGTCCGGGGGTCCGTGATGAGTTCCATACGGACGGTGATTCGCGATGTGAGATCGCGTGGGTTGACTGTCCCTAACAGTCCTTGGAGCGTGTATACACGACAGGGCCTGTAGCCGGTTCGCGCCCGTGCTACAGGGTTGTGGCTAACCACCGGTGCGCACGGTCGTTAGCTGGGGAGGAGTCCCCTTCAGTGATATTGTGTGCAGGGCTTCGGATCTCATGCTGAGTGTTCATTCCTGCTTTATACTGATGATTGCCAGAGACAGAGATTGAGCTTGAGTTGTGTGTATGTGCTACGTGTTCGCATGCTACGTGTTTACTGTGCAGAGTCTAACCCTCGAGTACTCACGAGCTTTCGAGCTTACGTATTCGAGTCTTCCGTGTTCAGGATTACAGCGAAGGGTTCAGTAGCTGAGCTTGTTGATCTGGGATCGAGGATTATCTGGGAAGCTTTGTGTTAGCTTTGTGTAATGATCTGATCAGTATTATTTACGTTAGCAGCTTTTGGGCTTATGTAATTAGCGGATTATATGTTAACAGTATTTATGTGAAAAGTTTAAATTAATAGTGATCCGTGTTACCTTCTGACATATGTGCATAATTGAGCTATTGAGATGTGCCACCTGTGTATTGTATTGACGTGGCATTTCCGGGATCGGGGAGGGTGTTACACGTATTATCTGTTTTTAATAATACAATATAGTAATATTTTTTATTTAATATCAAACAACTAAGTATTTTTTTATCTTTAATTTAACTAGCTTTCAGTTTTTTTTATTTTAATTATATATAAATTTTATAATAATTTATTAAAATATAAAACAATATGTATTTTCTAAATCAACCCATGTAATACATGGGTTGATTAACCTATATATTATAATAAAACAAAACAATTCATTTCATATGTCACTTCTACAATACAAGAAAATTTTATTTTTCCACGTCTTTTTCCAAATCTAACACCTTAACTTAATTGCATTAAATTTTGACTTTATTTTTTTTTCACTAATTAATTAGTAATAAATTAGATTTTGTAACATTTAAAATTAATAATTACCCAAAATAAATATCTATAATTATTATCCATAATAATCATAATTAGATCCAAATGTAAAAATTTGAATTAGTTGTGAAAATTATTATTATTATGTATAATAAAGGAAAACATCAAATGTCACGTGTCACCTCTACGTTCACCAAAAAGATAATTACAACTTATAAAAAATAAAAGATAAATACAATTTAATATTTTTAAAAACGATAAATATACTCTATTTTATAATCTGTAGATAATAAAAAATAAACACAATTATTATTTTTGTATGTTTTTATTTTTACTCATATACATTTTATATAAATAAATTTAATTAAAAATATCCACGTAATACATGGGTTATAAACTAGTTTATTATTTATAATAACATCTTTATGGTAAATATGAGTGAACAACTTTAGCAAACAAAATCAAGACACACACACACAAAAAAGAAGATATCAACGATTCATAGTTCTAGAATTTAAATTACTCAGATCGACAAGCATAAAGATTCAATGCATAGAAAACTTATCTTAGCCTTTTAGGAATTGATTTATGTTATTATTTATATATTTGTTTCAGATTATTTTGGTTTTGTGGGGTGTGTTTGTCTGGTTATAGTTTGTGGACATTTTGTTTTGATTATCAATGACATTTTGTTTGTGTACTGACAAGATAACGATTTTGATAAACCATCTAGAGATATGTGGAAATACGATGAAAAAACAATAAAGTTGTTAGTGAGATTGAGTTGGTTAGAAAATAATATGTGAGAATATTATTTTGATAAACAATCTAGAGATATGTGGAAATACGATGAGAAAATAATAAAGTTGTTAGTGAGATTGAGTTTGTTAGAAATACTGGTTGGAGTTGGTGAAAAGAAAAATGAAACAAAAAATGCTCACCATGTTGGCAAATAAAATCATATGGTCCTTTGATCATATTCAATCACTCTCTTAAATCACAATGTTACTGAAAAGCTTAATTTTGCTAAAGTAATTTGAATAACAAACCAAATGATGTGGCCTGTGAAGAAAGATTGTCTAAGGACTGAAAAAAGAAGAAGAAGCTATGTGTGCCTATGAAGTGTGAAACAAGAGTATCTAAAAGTCAAGAAAAAACGAGGCGAAGGGCAGGTTTTTGCACGAGCTGTGAGTAGGGATGACAATGGATAGGATATGGATTGAATGAAGTCATATCCATATCCATTAAGTTTTTCATCATCCACATCGATATACATATCCATTAAAATTTATTTCATCCATTCATATCCATATCAACTGAATGAAACGGGTAAGTGGATGTCCGTTGGATATTAGAAAAACTTTTTTAAATTACTATAGTACATAGTTTCAACAATTGTTGTCACTCGCAACACATAGTTTGATTTAAATAAAAGATTAATCCAAATGTACTTTAGAAATCATTGGGTTTTTGAATAGAGACCACTTTAGAAATCTAAGGCTAAAATGTTTGGACTCATTAGATTTTGAAATTTTGGAGTTAAGATGTCTAATAAGAAAAATGATAGTTAAATAGAAGATTAGATTAAGCTAATGGTTTGAGCTTTGGTCTTTGGCTCAATTCTTACCATAAATAAATAATGTTATCACAAAATAATATGAGTTATTACATTTCCAAATCTAATTAATTAATTATGCAATAAAAGATTACAAAAATATATATAGATTTATATAATCTCATAACATAAAAATGTAAGAATATATTAATATCGGGTAAATAGATATTGTCCATGGATGAGAAATCTTCGTCAATATCCTATCCAATATTCATCCATATCCGATATTCATCCATTTAACTTGGTCCATATCCATCGATGATTAGGGGTGAGTTCGGTACCGTACCGAACCGAACCGGTACCGATCCCGAAAATACCGAAACCGAATTATTAGTTTTGGAAGAACCGAATACCGAACCGTATAATTTTATATGGTGCCGGTTCGGTTCCGAATACCGAATTTTAGCTAATTTAAGAACCGAATACCGAACCGAAAGTACCGAATACCGAATTTTAGCTAATTTAAAAACCGAATACCGAACCGAATATATTAATTCGGTATCGGTCTTTGGGTTCGGGAAATGATACCCGTCGCTCATCCCTATCAATGATCATCGGAAGAAATAAAGTAAATTTCAAAAGGAAAGGAGGAAGAAAGATACAAAATTGAAAGATGGTTGATAAAATAATAAATTGCATGAGGTGAGGGCAATCTAGTAATTATAAGTAATTACAAATCAGTCCAGATCTTTAAGAATATGGCAGCTTGATGAAAAAAGAACCAATAAGAAAAAGAAAAGGGATCTATCTCATAAACTCATACGCATGTCAGCATATTTAGGGAAGCACCGAAACACGAAATCTGAAAAATACCATTTTTTTTTTGAAAAAATGTGATCTCTTTCGTTCTTTCTTCCTCCACAAACCCTAATTCGTTTGCTAAATTGATTAGGGTTTTGTTCTTTCGCTCATAAATTATACATCCCGACACTGTTGAGGCGAGCGGTTCATGCAGAACAACACATGATTTGATAGAATTAGTTAATTGAAACTGGGGATGATTGTTAGAGATGCCTCGAGACGTGTTAGCGGTGCAGACGGAAACGGAAACAACGCCCGGGGACGGCGGTGTTGGAATGCTGGTGAAGAAGAAAGGGACTGCGAGTGCCAGGAGTTGGATATTGATCGATTCTAACGTGAACGAGACAGTAATGGATATTGATAAGTATGCAATCATGCACAGAGTTCAGATTCATGCTCGTGATCTACGGATTCTTGATCCTCTTTTGTCTTATCCTTCAACAATTCTTGGCCGTGAAAGAGCAATCGTTCTTAACTTGGAAGTGAGTTCATCATTACCAATTTTGTTTTTTTGTTTTGATGTCTATTATGGGATGTTTGGATGTGAACTTTGAAAGTGATTACTAGAAATCAAAAAATTCGAATCAAATACTTAGCTGTAATCGTGTTTGAAATTGTTCCAGTAAAGTTTAATGATGATTTTTGATAGTTTGTTTTACAAATCATGGTTATTCAAGAAGCAAAAGACAAATCACATGTAAAACAAGAGTGTAGAAAGTAACAAATTCAGTATCTGTCCATATCTGATAATTACATTGACTTAAAATCACAATAATTAGATGATCAATTTAAAGGGTTTTTTCAAATTCCCCCTGTGTACCTGATGTGTCAGCTTATTATTCAACTTTTCTACTTCAAAAGATATGTAAATTCCTAAGTTTTTTGTAGGATTTTGCTCAATATGCTAAAATTTGTGGCAATTTTACCAAAAATAAACTCTTTGTTTCTATCATCTAGAAATTATGATGGGTTGTCTCAAAATCAAGACAATGTTTTTTTCGTGAGGAAATTTTGAGCTAAACTCATCTTGTCTGAAGCAGTCTTTATGAACTATTGTTGTACTCATTCTGAATTATTGTTAGCTATGTTTTTTGGGTCATAATATGTCTTTTTTGTCTTATTGCATGGCATCTTATACAATGAACTTCTAGCCAAACACTTTGATTAAACTTTGTTTTTGCAGTTAAATTTCACATTCTAACATGTTTGACTTAAAAACCCAGTATTTTTTCTTTTAGTCTTGTTCTTTAATTCTAATTTCTATTACAAAAAAACTTACATCTATTTCGACCTTCATTCCAACGAAATAGATGCATTGATGTTTTCACTCAGACCAGGCCATGCATTCTTTCAAGTTCATTGCATTTTGTCATAAACAGAACAAAACAGATGTCATGTTCTGTTTTGTATATCTTTGTTATAGAGATCACTACATTACACATTAATAATTTAGATTATTGTTGAAATTTTTGCTGATTTGATATTGTTGGTTTTTCTACTAATCATAATATCTGATGGTTTATTGTGGTGTGTGGCAGCATATCAAGGCTATTATCACTGCTGAAGAGGTTAGAATTTCCATCAATTTTTAATCCTTTAGCCACTTTTCTTGTTTTTGAATGGTTTCAGAATTCGTTATCAGGATTAATAGCTTTAACATAAATTTGTATATGTAATATATAGGGGTATATGTAGTTTTTATGTATAAAATTTCAAGGGGGGCGTCCTCACCTGCTAGTCCCTCTTCCCTCAAAGAATGGTATCGTAGATATTTGGATTCCTGTTAGTGTTCTTACTGATGTTATATATATCATAGACTTATTGCATTAAAAGTATTTGCAAAGGTTTCTAAACCCAACTAACCACATTTACATCACAGATTTACAAATGACATATGGAGTTCCATTATTTTAGTTGCATGTATTAGGGAAAAAGGTTTCACCCAAATGTGCATGTATCACTAAATTAGAAGCTATGTGTTGCGTTTTGTTTGATTGTTTCTAGCATGTATTACATGTTTTCCCTCTTAAACGTAAGTAAGTCACAACATGCACTATGTCCCTTTTTTTCTTACTTGTAATATTCAAATTTAGGACGCTGTAAATTGCATGTGATAGGCTTTGTTTATGTGTGTAAGGAATTGTTGACACAAGAACCATGTGATGTAAGGGATCCCTATCATTATTTAATCAATTAGCTAATTCCTTGTTTTTTCTTGGATGGGATTAGGGTAACAATTATGGGTGAATGAAACATGTGTTAACTATGCTACTTTAGATGCTTTTGATAACGGTGACAGTGGGTGACATGATTTTAACATGAACGTCGGAACTTTGGGTAGGTTTTGCTTCGAGATCCTTCAGATGACAATGTAATACCCGTTGTAGAGGAACTACGGCGGAGATTACCTGTTGTAAATGCCAATCATGGAGAATTGGGTGGGCAACATGATGTTGACACCGGGGAAGAAGATGGTATGATATTATGGAAATTTTCACCTTCTTTTTTGTTTGTACAACTTCCGCCGGTCTTTATTGTTTTGCATTTTCCAAGGTTTGAAAAAAATGCTTTTTATTCGTTGATCACATGTGTCGGTTGCTTAAATGATTTCTGCAGAATCTCCCTTTGAATTCCGAGCGCTAGAGGTTTTCCTAGAGGCCATCTGCAGTTTTCATGCTGCTCGTACTACAGAACTAGAAACTGATGCATATCCAGCCTTGGATGAACTTACGTCTAAGGTATGTGTCTTTCTTGGAAACCTTAAGACGATTATTTCAGAGTATTAGCCGTGCATTTTGTGAGGAAAGTCTTCATTTCGAGGAAGAACGAACCCATAGCAATTTTTTTAAAATTGATAATTAATAAGGTATTTTTGGGTAGTATTTATCATAACAAGAATGTATGAAAGTGACATCTGTACTTTGTAGATTATCATGAGAAATCCTTAAATCTTATATTCCCAAATGAATTGATGAACTACAAAAAACAAGACGCGTCGTTAGACTAATCAAACTGGTTCACTAGATGAAGAACTGTTGTCGTTTACAATGTTCTATGCAGAGCTCTTAACAAACATGCTAGGCTTTCAATTAAGCTAAAATAAAATTTTGTTATTTTAGTGCATCCCCTGAACTAAAAATTTTGGTTGGATAGTCAGTCCATTACTTGGTCAGAAATCCTAATTCTGCATTTCTGCCACAGAAGTCTGTCTTCATTTTGAAATGAAATAATCGTTTTATTGATTTTGCAATGTTGTTCATGTTTTGTGCATACGACTACACGAGTTTGTTTGTGGTTCTATCTATCTCTTTCTACTTTATTTCTTTGTCATTCTATACATATATAATTGTAATACCAAGATTGATTGAACAGATTAGTAGCCGTAATTTGGATCGGGTTCGTAAACTGAAAAGTGCAATGACAAGACTGACTGCTCGCGTTCAAAAGGTATACATGACACTTAATCCATTACGCATGACTGTAGCCATAAATCATCATATTAGGAAACTGTTTTAGCGTTCATTTAACATTTGAGCTCGTTTACGAAGGTCTACTTGACAACATGACACAATAAACAATTATCTTCATAGGTGTTATCAAGTAAACTGTTTAAAATTGATTTCAGCTGCATTTTCTGAATTTTATCTAAAAAAGAAGGGTGTATAGCGAGAATGCATTTTCTTTAACATGGTATTTCACTCGTTCTATGCTGTTGCCACATTTTCCCTTTATGAGTCACGTAATTTGCAACATTTTCTTTTCGAGGCAATGTCATTTTGGCACAATTAATCATTATGACAGGTTTTATGTTCATTTTGGTATGCAAGATCCACATGACAATTTGAACTATTTGGTTACTGATTAAGGTTTATTACAGGTTAGGGATGAACTAGAACGACTGTTGGATGACGATGATGATATGGCGGATCTTTATTTATCAAGGAAGTTATCTTCGGCTTCACCAGTAAGTGGCTCGGGTGCTGCTAGTTGGTTTCTCGGGTCACCTACTATAGGTTCAAAGATATCTAGAGCTAGCAGGGCAAGCGTGATGACAGTTCATGGCGACGAGAATGATGTTGAGGAGCTTGAGATGCTTCTTGAGGTTTGCCCTTATGCCATTCTTTTGAGGGGGTGCCTGGGTTTGCGGTTTGGAGTTGCATGCCTGCTTATGAGTTTTTTAAGCGTATCACGGATTGTTTGTCATTGCGTTTTCAAAACACGATTATGCACTTTTTCGGGCTTCAAGCATCACTTTGCAGCGTGGTTTTCACAATCTGCTCCTTAATTCTGATAAACATTTCTAGACACCCTCTATCATTTCTCTCGATTGAAAAGTTTTGATGCGTGATATTTTTTTATTTCCAGGCTTACTTCATGCAGATTGACGGAACGTTAAACAAGTTAACTAGTGTTAGTGATCCTAATTCCTTAAAATCTCTCTCGAGGCTTCTTTTCTAGTGTGTTTTTGGTTACTTTGTTAGCATGACTTATGGTTTTCAATATGGAAAAAGATGATTAGTAAATCAATCTTACAAAATAATAAATAATAGATATATGGGTACGTTTTATGATAACAGTGATCAAACAACTGAATTTGGTACACAATATCCATCTATTTTGCAGTTGCGTGAATATATTGATGATACGGAAGATTACATCAACATCCAGGTACCGAAACCAGTGAGATTGTTTAAATTTCTTTGAGTCTTTTAATCGTGATCCTAAAGCCACTATCATTCATTATTCTTACTGCAGCTTGACAATCATAGAAATCAGCTAATTCAGGTTCGTTATACCCCGATGCAATATTCATTTTCTTGCTGTTGCCTGTTTTCTTCATCTCATTTCTGTCTGTATTCATGATCGCAGCTGGAGCTCTTTCTAAGTTCGGGAACTGTATGTATGTCGATCTATGCATTGGTTACAGGCATATTTGGCATGAATATACCTTACACATGGAATCAGGATCATGGCTACATGTTCAAATGGGTTCGTGCAGAAATTTTAAAATCAAATTCTTGCTCCGAGTGTCGTGAATTGTGATTTGTTTTAAGCGTTGACATATTGTATCCGTGGATCTTGGCAGGTTGTAATTCTGGCGGGCGTGTTCTCTGCAGTTCTATTCCTACTCATCGTTTCATATGCTCGTTTAAAAGGGCTAGTTGGATCCTGAACTCCAGAAAGCCGAAACCTTGTTAGGTTTGTCTTCTTATGAATACCGATTCTAACTTCTGCACATGTTCTTTTTTATACGTTTGGAGGTACTAATACTTAGAGTACACTACAGACTGACTATAGATTTCAATTTTTAGTTTCATTTCCCCTTTTTTTTTTCAAGACAAAATAAGGATAAAGTTGAGGTTGAACATAATGCTTATGGGTTATAAAATTGATGAAGTTTTTAGAAATAACTTATGGGTTATTTTCTTCAATTTTTAGTTTCATTCCCCTTGTTTTTGGTTACTTGTTAGATATATATATCAATTTAAGATGTTATTTTTCTACTGTCTTGAATGGTGCCACACAGGGTTGTCCCTTGTATTTTGGAGGCCCCGTACACATGCATATGACATACAAGGAGGCCCTGTACACATGCATATGACATAGGCCCTTAATTACGAAAAATTTAAATGGTAGATTACTCATTTTGTAACCGAGTTTTAATATATAAATTAGATTTCGTGAATGACAAATTTTATGTGTTTGTATATTTAATTAGACTTCTAAAATGGTATATAATGTGCTTAAAACGAAATAATGACTAATGAAAAATTAATATTCAAAGTACTTCGTTTGATACTCCGATCATTTTTACAACTGTGAGGCCCTACAAAATCGGAGGCCCTATGCGGCCGACTTTCTCGCACACCCTAAAAGACGAGCCTGGTGCCACAATGGTGCGAGTATAAATAGAATGGCATACTGAAAACTGATGGGTTCACCACTAATGTCTAGGAGTGTACAATGTTTCAAAACCAGATGGTATGGGTACCAGTTTGGTTATGTTTTGGTAAGGACCCAAGTTTTTTCAAGTTTTACAATGAGAAAGTACAAAACCAGACTAAAACAAACCGGACCGTTTGGTATTGGTTCTGGACTTCTGGTTCTAGTATGGTTCCAGGGGCGGATCCACGTTGGATGAAGCGGGGGGAAAGACCCCTAACGATGTGCGTAAATTTGACGATTTTTAGCATTGTGTTCCGGAAAATTAACACGACGAATACCTTATAGAACCCCATGCCCCCAACGAAAAATTTTTCTAGATCCGCCACTGTATGGTTCATCAGTTTTATGGTCCCATTTGTTCTACACAGCCTACTGATGTCTGTGATTGTTTAGCAGTTTAGGTTCATAGGTTGTATAAGGTCAGCTGTGTATGTTTGGTCACAACACTTTTCTATGAAACAGAAATGCTCATTTAAAATTTTTTATGGTACTCAACTTTTATTTATTATTTTAATTAATTGTAAAGGCTCATTCAGAGCCTTTTATTACTACTAGTTATGTACTGGACAAATAACATGCTCCCATATAGTCTAAGGGGGTGTTTGTTTACTTATTAATGGAATCATTAAGAAGTCATTCAAAGGTAAAATAACCTCTTAATGATCCCATTAAGAGGTAAACAAAAACTTAACACTTTCACGATCAATTATATAGGTATTACATTTGAGTATAAAGAAATAAACTTCGTTTAGATATGATTTACCTATATCAATTTGAAGTAGTTTTCATGCCACAATCAAAAGATGAAAGCCCATCTATCAAAAGAAGATTACAATAGATTGAACTAACAGATGGCTCACCATCAATAACACATTTTTCTTCTTTCTTCCACCATCATTGTGCTTATCCGTAATTCCTTACAGTTCTTTAACCTCCCTACAAACATTTTAATTAGGGTTAATATTGAAAAAACCCTATGAACTTTAATGAATTTTTCGATTAAGTCACTGTATTTTTTTTTCCCGAGTGTTTAAGTCCCTAGATAATTTTTGTCTTATTCAAAACTATATATTTGACCGGTTTAGCAGGTCAATAACCGATAAACAGTACAGTGACCTAAACAAGAAAAACAAAAGTCCAATGACTTAACCGTGAAAATAAGAAAACAAAGTTGGTTTTTTTAATAATAAACTATTCGAGGAATCAATTGTTTTACCTGGTAAGCAGGTAGCAGGTTAAAATATATAGTTTTGAATTAGTCAAACTTTGTTTAGGGACTTAAATACTCGGAAAAAAAGTTCTGTGACTTAATAGATAATTGCATGAATGTCTGTGGGGTTTTTTCAAATATTAACCCTATATTTTATACACCAATTATCTATTAAAATATCTTCATAATATTCGGGTTGATAAACTAGTATATATATAATATACAAATATTACTTATAAGATTTATATATACTCATGAAAGCATTATATGATGATGTTAAATCGTTAATAATAATTATATTACATATTACATTAATATTAATATTACAATCTTTATTATTTATGGTTTTTATAAATCGTTTTTTTTTTCTTTTGTTTTTTTTCTCTAAATTTGTTGTACTTTGTAATCTTGCTATTCGAGACCTTTTCATTATCGATGCTTTGGTCATTATAGCGGTTTAATCTTGAAGAATTGGACTGGTGACAAAGGTTCAAGACTTGGTTTCGATGATTTTAGATTTAAATAAAACTTCACACACTTTAATAAAATTTAAAATATAATAACTAGATAAAAAGTAAGCCCGAATTTAGATAAAATCATGTTCATCATTGTTGGTAAATGGAAAGAAGTTCAGAGAGGAATTTAAAATTTTTGTAGGTGAAAATTGTGAAAAAATGGTTTTTCTCATAACCAATAATTTTAGAATAATTTGGCTTCAAGATTTTTTTTCAGATCTACCATCATTACATGTTAATACTTGAATTTAGAATAGTAACTAATTTAATGTTTTCTAGTTAAGAAGCAATGAATAATTGTACATTTCTATTAAAAAATGTATTAATATGTTTTGTAATTTTAACTTTCGAATTAATATGTTTTGTAATTTTAACTTTCGAAGAAATTACCATTGTTTTGATGAGAAAAGCATTTGTTTTAAAACACTTTGTTAAATATTTTATGTGATTAATGAAAAATAACATAATCATTTAATTTGTAAAAGTCATGTTATGAGCTTTAGATAAACTCTTTATCAATAAAAGAAATATGAATCGAACACATTAGTTTTTATCTTTCATTAATCAAATAGCATCTTAAAGTCAATTGTTGAAGATTACAAATAGCTCGAAAACAACAATCAAACCAAATATATGATAAAAACAAGCTCGAACTACAAATATTTATCCATAACATAGGGGGATCAAATTCAACCGAAAATTCAGCTTAAGTGTCCATAATTTGTAATTAAGAAATTCAAGTCGTAGAGAAAATAACCTTCGTCATACAATAGGGCCTTTGACAGTGTAGATAGTTTTAATTATTGTAATAACAAACAACATTATTGCCGCTATCAACATGATTACCGTCCAAGGATTTGTGCGATGAGTCTTTTTTAACACTCGAGGCCAATAAGCTTTATAATGGCTATCCAACCTCGCAAACTCTTTGGCGTATAGGCATAACACGGACTCAACCGGACCTTCTCTAGTTATGTTGTTAATAATGTCGACCGCCTCCTCATCGCTTCCCAGATAGTTAATAAACAACTTGGCTTGTTTCAAGCACCGAACATCTTGTGGCGTGTCCACAAGTTTGTTCATTATTCTAAGATAGGCTAACACATGACTATAGCCAGGTATGGATTCCTCGTACGCAATTAGATTACGTAACACTAGTTCCGTAAAATCATGTACTTCCAGAACCGGCATTTTTAACGTGGGTTTACATGAATACCACAGAAACCAAGAAACTCGTGGTAGATTAACCTCCATGCCCATCGCCCATGTTTGATGGTCATTTGGAAGAAATACAAATCCAACTTCAATTCCGCCAAGTCAGATGCACAGTGGTAGTTTTCAGCGTTGAAAACTTCACGAATCAAAAATCTTTCAGAAGGCTGATATGCATTGTGTAAAACTCCTACAAGATGATCGTGAGCATCATCGGCATTGAACGATGTTATAGTAAACCCCCCTTTAAATAAGTTATAATATTTACAAAGCCCAGCCAAGATTAAGCCAAAACTGGTGCTGCTTCCAAACATGAGACAACGAGAAGTTTCAAAAATTTGTACAAAAAATGGAATCTGGTTTTCAAGAAGAAATAAATCAAAAACAACGTATTTGGTGAGTTCGGGTTTCTCCACACCCTTAGAAAGATGCTCACCAACGTAAAGAATGAAACAAGCATCCATAACCATCATCCGAGCTAGACTACTATCGGAACGACCGGCTAAGTCTCTTACCTCGTAACTTTCCTTAATGCGGTCTAATAAACTGTTGACGATCTCCAGACAAGATTGTAATTGTAGTTCACCAGATTGATCAGTAGAACGCATCAGAGACCATTTATGAAATTTTAATACTTTTCACACACACACACATATATATATATATATCATTTCTTTCTTTTTTATAATTTAATATCCAAATATAACATTTTATTTTTTATTCCTTTTGTTTTAATCATTAATTTTTATATGTATATTTATTGTTATTATTAATGTTATTTTTTTTAATATATTACTATGATTATTTATTTAAAATTATTATACGATGTAACATCCCGGATTTGAGCCTGGTACGTGGATTTAATTTATTGGCTCATTTATTTTAATATTATTGCGTTGGTCCAATTAAATTCCGTTTCGTGGATTTAACGTGTCAAAATTGAGTGATACGTGTCTCCGAGCTAACAATTAGTGGATTAATTATCTCCTTGAGATCGTGGATTTAATTGGGTCCTAATGATATAAATTGTGAAAAAGTGATATCGGGTTCGGATTTAACGGGTTCGGAACTTGCATAATTGAGGAATTAGATATATATGCATTCCTGTGACCTTATCCTCTTCATTTCCTCCTATCTAAATCCTAAAACCCTGAAGTGTGTGAAGTGTGTGTACGTGAGAGAATTCTGAAGCTTCAAGGATTCTTCAAGTTAAATTGATTGCTGGAATTTGAAGCTTCTTCTTCATCACCTTCATCTTGTTAGAGCTCTTGAGGATTTTGAGGTATGAGGTATTAGTTTTGAAGGCTAAATCTTGTGTTTTATGTTGTGAAAATTGTGTGGTTTAGTTTATAGGATATAGAGGGCTGTTGTGTAGTGTTTGTGTATGTATTTTTGAGTTGAAAATCGAGTATGGAGGGTGAAATCCCTCTGGTTCAGCTATGGAGTTCGAAGGGCAGATTCTGCTGTCTGGCAAAAGCGCGGCGCGCAAATGGAAAAGCGCGGCACGTAAATCAGTCTGCTAGAGAATTTTGGTTTAGTTTTATAAAAGAGTTGTGGGTCGTTAATTGGTCGGATTCCTTCGGGATATTATTGAATTGAATTATTTGGGATTTTGGGTCTCGATAGGAGTTCCGGAAAAGGGTTTCGGGGATCGATTGTCCGTTCGGGAATATGTTTCGGGATTAGTTTAATTGTGATAATTGTGTTGGATTGAGTTATGTTTGATTGAATTGCGTGGCTATCGAGTTTGTGATAACATGTGAGACCCGTGATGTGTTCAGGTGCTAGCCGATCACGTGCCGAGCCGCATTGAGAGTTCGGGTTTCGATTGCTTTCGGGTATCGGTGAGTACTCGAGTTCTTTTCAAACGCACGTGCATTCTTTCGAGTCATCTGTGTGGTTGTGATATATATGTGTATGAGACTGTGATAGCGCGCAGGTATGAGCTTCTCTACCCTATACGTGCTATATGTGTTGAATTGCAGGTGTCCGCGATATGTGATCACGCAGGCTGACTGTCCCTAACCAGTCACGAGATATGAGGCTGTATATATACGGCAGTGATATTGCCAGGTCGCTCCTGTGCCTATTGAGTAGCTAACCGCTGCTGTGTGCGGCCTGTTAGCTGGGGAACGTGGTCCCCTTTTTGAGCAGAGATATGTGCTATGCATCGAGTTGCATATGTGTGCTGAGATATATGTGTTGGGTATGCTATCTGTGTTTACCTGCAGAGTCTAACCCTCGCGTACTCACGAGCTGTCCAGCTTATGTTTTCGAGTCTTCCGTGTCTCAGGCAGCCATTTTGTGGGACCGCAGTCGCAGCCGCAACAGCCGAAGTGATTCAGAGGTCTAGGGTGTTGATGATTGCTGATGCTAGACTTTAGAGTTGTTATCTGTATTCTGTACTTGATCAGCGATGTGTTAACTTTGTATTAAAGTTTTAAATTATCAGTATTTTCCGCTAATCCTGTGACATGTGCATTATGAGATGATTGCGATTTTGCCACCTGTGTATTGTATTGACGTGGCATTTGTGTGAGAATTCTGGGTGTTACAGCTTGGTATCAGAGCTTGTGGTTTCAGTATTGAGTATCAGTGGATGCTTGTGCTCTTACCGTGTTCAGATCTGTGGGATTCTTCCCTGAGACTGAGTTTAGCGGAATTAACTGACCTAGCTTATTGTATAACGCTGGGTGATCGATCTGCTATCTTACCTTTGTGATATGTGCAGGTAGTTATGGCAGATCATGGAGAGGGTTCCGGGCCTGAGAGACCAGCGGGAGACGAGTATGTCCGCCGGTCAGAGATGTTATCAGTATTGACCGAGTTCTACAGAGAGAGGGACAGAGAGAGAGAGCAGCAGCGACAGAGAGCTGATCCGCCGCCAGTTACTAGTGTTGAGACAGTGGTTGGAGCATCTTCTTCTTCTGTGCGAGGTGGGTCCTTTAAGGATTTTATGGCGGGAGCCCCACCTCAGTTTCGAGGCGGTGGTGAGCCGGGTGCGGCTATGGCTTGGGAGAGAGAGATAGAGGCCGCATTCCGCGTTGCCCATGTCGATCCTCGTGATATGGTCGGCTATGCGGCTTATCAGCTAAAGGGAGGGGCTTCACAGTGGTGGAAGTCCATTGAGTCATCCATAACTACAGCTGCAGCGTATGCTATGACATGGGATCAGTTCCGTGCTATCTTCGAGTTACAGTATATTCCCCGGGATGAGCGCCGGGAGATGGAGCGTCGTTTCTTGCACCTCCAGCAGGGTAGCATGTCGGTTCAGCAGTATGTGGATAGATTTAATGAGTATGCCCAGTTTGCACCTCAGCACGTGGATACAGAGGTCCGTAAGGCCGATGCCTTCATCGATGGGTTGAGATCTGATATTCGGGAGTTCGTTGGGCTTCACGACACTCCTACGTTTGCGAGAGCTTTAGAGTTGGCTCGTGTCAGAGAGAGAGAGATCGAGAGACAGAGGGGTCAGCCTCCGACCCAGAGACAGAGGACAGAGACGTTTGAGCAGTCCCGTAGCTATTACCGAGAGCCTCAGGATTTTCAGAGAGAGAGACAGCCTGAGCAGCAGCAGGTTCAGGGTTCAGGATTTCGCAGAGACAGAGACAGAGGCAGAGATCGTAGGTCCAGGAGGTCTGGGCAGTATCAGGGATCAGGGACGGCCAGTCAGAGTCAGGGGCAGACTTCCCGTTATAGTGCTCCGAGTCAGAGTCAGAGCAGCGTGGGGCAGGGGTCCCAACCATCAGGGAGCCGGGCAGATAGTTCAGCCGGGGAGAGAGACTGTCCGAGGTGTCGCCGTCGCCATTCTGGTCCTTGTACATCAGAGCAGCCCCGTTGCTATCGCTGTGGTCAGTATGGCCACACATCATTTACATGTACTTCGAGGGATTCCCTGTGCTTCCGCTGTGGGAGGCCAGGTCATATTGTGAGAGATTGTCCGGATGCGCCGCCAGCAGTGCAGGGAGCGAGCACCAGCGGTGCTAGAGCAGAGCCGTCGACTTCGAGCCGTCGTGAGTCAGCACCCAGAGGCAGGGGCAGAGTATTTCAGGCTACGGCAGAGGAGGCCCGCGAGTCTACCGATGTGGTGTCTGGTACGTACATTCTGAACGGGCTTAGTGCTCGTATTTTGTTTGATTCTGGAGCAGATCGCTCGTATGTATCTGTTGTATTCTGTGCCTACTTTTCTGTGCCTGCTACTGTGTTATCTGTGCCGTTAGTTGTTGAGAGGGTAGACGGTAGTACTGCTTTAGTGAGTCGGGTATATAGAGATTGTGTCCTTGAGGTAGATGCTCACCGGTTCTCGATCGATCTACTGCCGATAGAGATCAGCAGCTTCGATGTGATAGTGGGTATGGATTGGATGACAGCCAGGCGGGCCGATATTCTGTGCGCGAAGAAGATGATCCGGATACCCATTTCAGACAGTGAGACAGTGACAGTATATGGCGAGAGGCGCCGAGGCGAGATCGGTATTGTGTCGATGGCAAGAGCTCAGAGATATGTTGCGAAGGGGTGCGAGACCTTTCTGGCTTATGTTGTTGACGCCAGATTAGAGAAGAAGACCCTAGCGGATATACCTGTAGTTCGAGAGTTCCCTGAGGTATTCCCAGAGGAGTTGCCTGGGTTACCGCCAGATCGTCAGGTCGAGTTCCGTATCGACCTTATCCCTGGAGCGGTGCCTATTGCGAAGACGCCTTATAGGCTGGCACCTACTGAGATGAGAGAGATGATGTCGCAGCTTCAGGAGTTGCTGGATCGTGGATTTATCCGTCCGAGTTCGTCCCCGTGGGGAGCTCCCGTGCTATTTGTGAAGAAGAAAGACGGTTCTATGCGGATGTGTATTGACTACCGAGAGTTGAATAAGGTGACGGTGAAGAACCGTTATCCGCTTCCACGTATCGACGATCTGTTTGATCAGCTACAGGGTTCGAGCTTCTTTTCGAAGATAGATCTGAGATCGGGTTATCATCAACTGAGAGTTAGAGATGAGGATGTGCCGAAGACTGCGTTTCGGACGAGATACGGCCATTACGAGTTCCTAGTCATGCCTTTCGGACTGACTAACGCACCCGCGGCATTCATGGATCTGATGAACAGGGTGTGTAGATCTATGTTGGATCGATTCGTGATAGTGTTCATCGACGACATCCTGATCTACTCGAGGAGTGCCGAGGACCACGAGCAGCACTTGCGAGAGGTTTTGACCGTGCTGCGAGCGGAGAGACTATATGCGAAGTTCTCCAAGTGCGAGTTCTGGTTGCGCGAGGTCCAGTTTTTGGGACATGTTGTGAGCGCCGAGGGTATTTCAGTGGATCCGGCGAAGATAGAGGCCGTGATGAGTTGGGAGCCGCCGAAGACCGTGCCTGAGATCCGTAGCTTTTTGGGTCTAGCCGGGTATTATCGCCGCTTCATTCAGGACTTTTCGAGGATTGCCAGGCCGTTGACGAGATTGACACGGCAGTCCGTTCCTTTCGTGTGGTCTGATGAGCAGGAGTCGGCTTTCAGAGAATTGAAATCCCGGTTATGTCAGGCACCAGTGTTAGCATTGCCCGAGGGTACAGAGGATTTTGTGGTCTACTGTGATGCGTCAGGTACCGGTTTGGGTTGTGTTCTGATGCAGCGAGGCAAAGTGATTGCGTATGCGTCGCGACAGCTGAAGACCTACGAGGAAAATCATACCGTGCACGACCTTGAGTTGGACGCGATAGTGTTCGCGTTGAAGATATGGCGTCATTATCTGTACGGTTCGCGATTTGTAGTGTATACCGATCATAAGAGTCTTCAGTATCTGTTCAGTCAGAAAGAGTTAAATATGAGACAGCGGCGCAGCCTCGAGTTACTGAAAGATTATGACTGCGAGATCCAGTACCATCCTGGTAGGGCCAATGTGGTGGCCGATGCGTTGAGCCGTAAGGCGTGTGGCCAAACGGTAGTTTCCCGAGCAGCGAGGCTCGAGGTTACCTCGACTCTTGTGGAGAGTCTGAGGCATGCTCAGTTAGAGGGTTTGCGGGCGGAGAATGTGAAAAGAGAGCGGCTTGCGGGACAGCTAGAGGCATTGAGCAGAGATAGCAGAGGTTTGTGGGCGTTTCGTGATCGTGTTTGGGTTCCGAGAGTCGGTAATCTGCGGCAGTTGATTTTGGATGAGTCGCACCGATCGAGATTATCTATCCACCCCGGGAGCACCAAAATGTACAGAGATTTGCGCGAGTTCTATTGGTGGCCAGGGATGAAGAGAGATGTGGGCCGATACGTCGAGGAGTGTATGACTTGTCTGCGAGTCAAGGCCGAGCATCAGAAGCCTCACGGGCATTTGCAGCCTTTAGAGATCCCTGAGTGGAAGTGGTATCATATCACGATGGATTTCATCGTCAGGCTTCCGCGCACCGTTCGAGGTAATGATATGATTTGGGTGATAGTGGATCGCTTGACGAAGAGTGCTCACTTTCTAGCGGTTCGGGGTACCATCACTATGGATCAGTTAGCTCGGTTATACATCAGTGAGATAGTATCGAGGCACGGCGTTCCGATGTCGATTACATCCGATAGAGATGCGCGGTTTACTTCGAGGTTCTGGCAGAGCTTTCAGCGCGAGTTGGGGACGAGAGTTCAGTTGAGTACAGCATACAGACCTCAGACAGACGGGCAGACAGAGCGGACGAATCAGACTCTCGAGGATATGCTCCGAGCTTGTGCGATCGATTTCAGTGGTAGTTGGGACGTTCACTTGCCGTTAGTCGAGTTTGCGTACAATAACAGCTACCATTCCTCTATTAAGATGGCTCCGTTCGAGGCACTGTATGGGCGTAAGTGCCTAACCCCGGTGTGTTGGGGGGAGGTCGGCGAGCGACCTATCAGTGGGCCCGAGTTGTTACAGGAGACGAGCGATAAAGTGGCAGTTATCCGTGAGCATATGAGAATAGCACAGAGTCGACAGAAGAGTTATGCCGATCGTCGTCTGACCGAGCTTGAGTTCAGTGTTGGAGACCGTGTGATGTTGAAAGTATCGCCGTGGAAGGGAGTTATCAGATTCAGGCATCGAGGTAAGCTGAGTCCGCGATACATCGGTCCATTCGAGGTCATCGCCAGGGTCCGAGATCAGGCTTATAGACTGAGATTGCCTCCCGCGTTGGCCGGAGTCCACGATACATTTCATGTGAGCCACCTGAGAAAGTGTCTGGCCAAAGATGATCAGTTTGTGCCGCTATCCGAGATCACCGTGGATTCTCATCTGAGGTATGTTGAGCAGCCTGAGGCGATTACTGATCGAAAGGTGAAGAGATTGCGGAATAAAGAGATTGCGCTAGTACTCGTTCAGTGGAGGCATCATAAGGGTACTAGTGCCACCTGGGAGCCCGAGGCCGAGATGAGGAGCCGATATCCGCAGCTATTCCAGAGTTCGAGCTAGATTCCGGGACGGAATCTTTTTAAGAGGAGATGATTTGTAACATCCCGGATTTGAGCCTGGTACGTGGATTTAATTTATTGGCTCATTTATTTTAATATTATTGCGTTGGTCCAATTAAATTCCGTTTCGTGGATTTAACGTGTCAAAATTGAGTGATACGTGTCTCCGAGCTAACAATTAGTGGATTAATTATCTCCTTGAGATCGTGGATTTAATTGGGTCCTAATGATATAAATTGTGAAAAAGTGATATCGGGTTCGGATTTAACGGGTTCGGAACTTGCATAATTGAGGAATTAGATATATATGCATTCCTGTGACCTTATCCTCTTCATTTCCTCCTATCTAAATCCTAAAACCCTGAAGTGTGTGAAGTGTGTGTACGTGAGAGAATTCTGAAGCTTCAAGGATTCTTCAAGTTAAATTGATTGCTGGAATTTGAAGCTTCTTCTTCATCACCTTCATCTTGTTAGAGCTCTTGAGGATTTTGAGGTATGAGGTATTAGTTTTGAAGGCTAAATCTTGTGTTTTATGTTGTGAAAATTGTGTGGTTTAGTTTATAGGATATAGAGGGCTGTTGTGTAGTGTTTGTGTATGTATTTTTGAGTTGAAAATCGAGTATGGAGGGTGAAATCCCTCTGGTTCAGCTATGGAGTTCGAAGGGCAGATTCTGCTGTCTGGCAAAAGCGCGGCGCGCAAATGGAAAAGCGCGGCGCGTAAATCAGTCTGCTAGAGAATTTTGGTTTAGTTTTATAAAAGAGTTGTGGGTCGTTAATTGGTCGGATTCCTTCGGGATATTATTGAATTGAATTATTTGGGATTTTGGGTCTCGATAGGAGTTCCGGAAAAGGGTTTCGGGGATCGATTGTCCGTTCGGGAATATGTTTCGGGATTAGTTTAATTGTGATAATTGTGTTGGATTGAGTTATGTTTGATTGAATTGCGTGGCTATCGAGTTTGTGATAACATGTGAGACCCGTGATGTGTTCAGGTGCTAGCCGATCACGTGCCGAGCCGCATTGAGAGTTCGGGTTTCGATTGCTTTCGGGTATCGGTGAGTACTCGAGTTCTTTTCAAACGCACGTGCATTCTTTCGAGTCATCTGTGTGGTTGTGATATATATGTGTATGAGACTGTGATAGCGCGCAGGTATGAGCTTCTCTACCCTATACGTGCTATATGTGTTGAATTGCAGGTGTCCGCGATATGTGATCACGCAGGCTGACTGTCCCTAACCAGTCACGAGATATGAGGCTGTATATATACGGCAGTGATATTGCCAGGTCGCTCCTGTGCCTATTGAGTAGCTAACCGCTGCTGTGTGCGGCCTGTTAGCTGGGGAACGTGGTCCCCTTTTTGAGCAGAGATATGTGCTATGCATCGAGTTGCATATGTGTGCTGAGATATATGTGTTGTGTATGCTATCTGTGTTTACCTGCAGAGTCTAACCCTCGCGTACTCACGAGCTGTCCAGCTTATGTTTTCGAGTCTTCCGTGTCTCAGGCAGCCATTTTGTGGGACCGCAGTCGCAGCCGCAACAGCCGAAGTGATTCAGAGGTCTAGGGTGTTGATGATTGCTGATGCTAGACTTTAGAGTTGTTATCTGTATTCTGTACTTGATCAGCGATGTGTTAACTTTGTATTAAAGTTTTAAATTATCAGTATTTTCCGCTAATCCTGTGACATGTGCATTATGAGATGATTGCGATTTTGCCACCTGTGTATTGTATTGACGTGGCATTTGTGTGAGAATTCTGGGTGTTACATACGATATACCTAATTCATTTTTTTCAATTATTTATTGAGAATACAAATCTTTCTCTATTATTTTTTTCATATAAGAAAAATAAAAATAAAAACTAGTTGTAGTTTTTTTTGTTCGGAAAATCTAAAATCGAAATTATTTATTTTTTTTCTCCATTCAAAAAAAATTCAAAATAACGTGTTAAAGCTTTTTTCGTTTGGAAAAATAATATAATCAAAAATGTTTCGTAGTTTCTTTATTGTAAATACTTAATAAAAAATTTTTAAATCTAAATGGTTTGAAAAAAATCAAGAATTGGAATGATTCATCGCTTTTTAGTCAAATAACATGTTAAAATATATAGTTTTGAATAAGACAAACTTTGTTTAGGGACTTAAATACTCAGAAAAAAAGTTCAGTGACTTAATCGATAATTGCATAAAAATCTATGAGAGTTTATTCAATATTAACCTGTATTACTATATAGAACAATGTAAAATTTAGGACAGAAAGTATGCAGTGGTATCATGTAGGCCTGAAAGTATGCACTGCTTACCAAACTGGAAATCAATATATAATCACAAACAAGCAATTAAATTTACATAAAAATGGTAAGACCCCCTTGATCGTTAAAGAGCGTGTAACTATTGAAATCTATAGCAATATCTATTTTGCCCTAAAGGCCGTAAGAAAACGCCTTACTGATGTTCACAAACAAAATCAAAAGTAAATACCTACAATCACCCCAATTTTCTTTGGGAAAATTACCAAGAAAAGTAAATTGAATTACAAAATTTAACAATGAAGGTATTGTAAATTTTTTTTTTTTTTGCTAATAAAGGTAATATAAAATTATATTTTGGCCGAAAAAGAACATAAAATTCAAATTTCAGGCCAAGAATTATAATCAAATATTATTCTCTTTACCAAGAAAGAGTACATAAAATTAAAAATTTACCTTCTTAATTTGTCATCAATATCCTTTTTTTTATCATATTTAAATTTTATATTATATTTCTTGGTCTAAAAACTTTACATTACCTTTATGGGTAATTTTTAAATTTTATATTACCTTTTTTTGATAATTTATCCATTTTTCTTTTATACATTGGCAATGAAAAACCAAGATATGATCAAATATTGGGAAAATGACATGTAATAGCTGTGAACTTTCGACTTTGTATCGATTTATGTAGTGAACTTTTTTTTGTGCACATTTGGTAGTCAAAGTTTCAATTTTGTTCCAATTTGGTAGTTGGTCGACCTGGTAACCGGTTGCAATGCCTACGTGGACCATTTTTAAATGACGTGTCAACCCGTTTTGATATTTTACCCGGTTTTACCTACGTGGCGGATCCGTTTTATAATATTACCCGGTTTATACCCGGTTATAACCCAACCCGGTTCCTTAATTTCTTAACATCGCCCAACCGGGTTGGGTTATAACCGGGTAATATTATAAACCGGGTAATATTATAAAACGGATCCGCCACGTAGGTAAAACCGGGTAAAATATCAAAACGGGTTGACACGTCATTTAAAAATGGTCCACGTAGGCATTGCAACCGGATGAAACCGGTTACCAGGTCGACCAACTACCAAATTGGAACAAAATTGAAACTTTGACTACCAAATGTGCACAAAAAAAAGTTCACTACATAAATCGATACAAAGTCGAAAGTTCACAGCTATTACATGCCATTTTCCCTCAAATATTCAATGTTCTTTACTGAGATAAGCAGAATCTACAGAGCTTTCTTGAATCTAGGAACCTCTCCTATTTTACATTAAAACATGACAAGACACCTAAGTTATCTTTTAAGACAAATAGACTGACATTTTATTCTTAAAAAATGCAATATAAATGTGGTAAGGCTGTTTCTTGTTACATCACGTCTACTTTTTCAAACACCACTTTTATACATTTGACCTATAAGAGCAAAGGGAGTGGTTGTGTTTTCGAAATCCATCTTTCTGTACACGTCAGCGCTACATCAGATTTTCTCTCTCCACCTTTCCCAACCTTTCTCCACCTTTCTAATTAGTAAATACTCATCTTTCTATACCTTTCCATCTTTCTTAATTTTTTTAAAATAATTTAATTTTAACTAACAAAACAAATATTAGAACTAAAATAATTAATTTCATAAATATTTAAAAAACTATTACATAAACTAAACATTAAAAATTACCCAATTAAAATAAAAAAAAATTAAAATTAAAATTACGAATGAACATTAAAAAATACAAACTAGCCGTCTAAATTTGGTATTTGGGCAAGTGCAATAGGTTCCACAAGATCTGAGCGAAGGTTATTGTGTGTTTCCCGATTACGAATTTTCAATAACGTATTTTGATATACTTCATTGGAAGCGGAATGTTGATTGGATGGAAGTACGGTTTTTTGAAATGAACATATCGCGAACCCTTCGTCTTCTAAGATCATATTGTGTAATATGACACAAGCATACATGATGTTTCTAATTTTATTCAGGTGTCATGGTCGTGCGGGGTTGTTTATTATAGCAAAACGAGATTTTAGTACACCAAAAGCTCGTTCGATGTCTTTTCTTGCCGACTCTTGTGCTGCCTTGAATCTTTTTCGTTTGTCATCGGTTGGACACGAAAAACCTTTCACAAAAGTTTCCCACTCGGGTTATATCCCGTCGGTTAGATAGTACCCATGCTTGTATTGTATTCCGTTAATAACAAAAGGAACAACCAGTGCGATCCCGTTTAAAACGTCGTTGAATATTGGTGATTGATTAACCACATTGATGTCGTTGTTGGAACCCGTGACGCCAAAAAATGCATTCCAAATCCATAAATCTTGTGATGCAACCGCTTCCAACATAATTGTCGAGCTTGGACAATGGGTGAAAGCCCGATCCAGCAATATCGCGTGAGTGAAGAAGGGCAATGCCGCTTGTAAAGCTCTTTTGTCGAGTGCGCGATCATGACAAGACTCGAGGAAGAAGCCATATTGGTGATCGCCTCGCATATATTGTCCTCGCCATTCTGTAGGGCAATTTGTCCATGCCCAATGTGTACAGTCGATGCTGCCAAGCATTCCACGAAATCCATGTTTTGCTTCATGGAACGCGTACAAATGATGAACATCAGATTCAGTCGGTCTACGCAAATATTTGCGTCTGTATAGCTGAATAATTCCCTTATAGAATTCTTGCAAGGTTTCACGCGAAGTTCTTTCAGACATAAAAATAGAGTCGTCAATCGAATCAGGCACCATGCCATATGCGAGTTGCCGAATAGCAGATGTGCATTTTTGTAACGCAGTAAATCCCCTTCTATCTCGAGCATCCCATCGCAAGGTATAATATTCAAATGTTGGTCCATATCGTAAACTATTCGTAGGAATAGTTCTTTGCACATCCGGAACCTCATTTTGAACACATCATCTCCATAGAGAAGATTTTCAGTAAAATAATTACGCATTAGACGTTCATTTGCAGCTGCTCGGTCTATCTGAATTGCAATTCTTCGTCTAGGTTGATTAATTTGCGGAGAGCTGACATTTAAAAATGCTTCAAAGACTTGTTGATAATGTTGAGATTCGTCTTCCGACGACTCTTCGGTTGATGAGTATGACGACGAAGACGTAGTATACGGTTCCATCACAATAAAAATAAAATTGTGAATGATAGTAAAAATTTTAGGTTAAATGAAAGAGAGAATTTTGAAAGTGTATAGATTGAAAGATGTGAGGATTTAATGTATTGGAGTGAAATATTTATAGAGTAAAAAATTTAGGTTAAATATAATTTTTTTTAATTAACAATGACCGTTTGGGAGGAAAAAGACAAGGAAAAGAAGGAAGGAGAAGGCGGGGTGGAGCGGGGAGGGGAAGCCGGGCGGAAAGGGTCCTAGGTGGCAAGGCCGCGGTGAAGCGGGGTGACCACTCACTTTGGCCTAAATATTCACCTTATGAGTGGATATGTGTGTAAATAAATAATTTCTAATGATGAGTTATGAAAAAAAAACATATTTTAAATCAATTTATAAGGATGTGGATGTGGTGCATGAAGTACCACCCATGTGGTAAATTATACAATAGCCACTATATATGACTATATGTAAGAGATATAAATGTCTAATTATAAGTGCACAATGATCAAAGGGTAATTTGTCGGAATGAATTTTAATTCATTCATGTATGCGGCTCAAATTGCTACAGGAAAGAGTTATACCACAAATATTGTAGTCCATCTAACTCCAAAACGATCGTCTATTTATAAATTTTACACGTCATCTTAGCCGGTTGCAAGTCAGATTTTTTGAAAAAAAACCCAAATTTACAAAGTTTTAACCGGTTAGAGGTTTTTTGTGCAATAAAAAATGGTTAGGGGTTTTAATCGCAAAAATGATCCAACTTAAAGGTTTTTTACGCAATTCCCCTTAAAAAGTATTACAAAACTTGCATATATGCAGGGGTATATGCAATAATTGTACCCTCTTTGTTAATATAAGTTTTGAAGCTCAATATGGTGAACCAATTTTCTTATAAGGGTTAGGAATGTTTTTTATAGTTTGGTTGATTTGACCTCAGAAAGTCTGTGTTTTCCGGCCTTTGATTATGGTAGGGTTTGCTGTAGTCATGGCATTCAGTTCATTTGTTTTGATAGCATGTTTTCTGCGACTGTTTTGCTAGCTGTTTTTCTTGGGATGTTTGTGATCAAATCAATGGATTGATGAATCAGTGTGTGTGGTGGTTGTTTACATCTGTGATGAAAGTTATTATGCTTGGAGATGCTATGGTATCAATTGGAAAATAGTTAACTATTACCAAGTGAGAGTCTTCAACTTGATCCTTTTTTTATCTCTATTTAAAAAAGGATGCAAAAATTGAGGTATTTAGGTTTTTAGACTTTATGTTGATTAACTTACATTTGGTTTGTTTTCGTCTCATTTTAGGCTTTGTTCTGGTGCTCCTTTGTTTGGAGTCCTTTGGATTTTTCTTTTCTTTGATATACCGTTGCGAGTCTTTGAATCATCTGCATAGAACATATATATTTGATACTTGTTAAAAGATGCATTTTGCACCGAAGACAGCAGTTGACAGCAAAATAACAAGAATCAGATTTACTTGATAATTGTTAAAAGACACATTTTTTTCTCTTTGGTTTGGCAATTAAATAAATAAAGCCTAAAATGCCAACATTTTGGTCAAAACTGTGACGATATGTTAATTGGGCTTAAACAAGCTCAAATCAATTAGAAAGTAGCATCATGTATTAGAAGATGATTTAGGTGAAAGAGTAATACTTAGAGGGTGTTTGGTTTTACGTTATGATGGAGATGACTATTAGATTATTACGTTACAATAACATAAACGATTAGTTTGAAGTGTTTGGGTTGCATTTATTAACAAGTGATTAGCGAGAGAGTATGTCTGAGAAGTTGATTGCTGAGGACGAGGTGACGAGTAGTGGAGACCAACAAATAAGCTGCAAGTGTCAAGCTTCGAGCACCCAGTACGAGCAATTACAGATGTTTGATTTTCGAGGGCTAGAGGGGAGGGCTGAGGAAGAGTCGGCGAGGGATGACTACGGTGCTGTTTGTTTTTTAAGAGGTTGTTGTCTACGGTCTGCGGACTTAGCTGTAGAAATCTGCGATCAGAAGAGATGGTCTAAAGGTCTACAGACATCCGCAGACGCGGGAAGACGTCCACACACGATGAGGCAGACGTGGGCAGACGAAAGAAAACAAACGCTTTTTTCTTATAAAACGTCTTCCCGCGTCTTCGAGTTCGCAGACATAAAAGGTTCGAAGATCTTCTAATAAAAAACGAACAAGGACTCCATGAGCTGTGAGACTATGTTAGTTGGTGGAGATTGGGGAAAAATTAAAGAATCAACGACTTCACTTCGTGGTTTTAAGTTCGGTTTTATTTTATTTCATGGTTTGGGCTTTCTAAATTTTTAATGGATTTCAAGTTTGGATTTTGACTTATTGGTTTATTTTTTTTTCTAGGCTCGTTTGTGTTATTATTATATTTTTTTTAGGATTCAAAATCAATAATATTTCAATAAATTAGAATAATAATAAACAAGATATGTAAAATACATATGCATACAATTGTTTTATAATCTTTTTTGTACGTGTCAACAAAAAAAATCATAAGTGTCACTCGAGTTTTTGATACACATGTAGCACGACATTTTGAACATTCATTGGTGTTGAGTGACACCCATACTAGTACACTGAGTCCACCGTTGTTTACAACAACTCTTGCAAAATATTTACACATACACAACATAATATAATAATCAACATACTCGATAGGGAGCCATAACTTAGTGTCTCACCGGGAACGACCCGATATAAACCTAAGTAGCAACACTAGCTATATTTAAAAAAAACCAAAAAACAAGTTGTTCAACCCAAGTGACCGAAAACCGAATTGGTAAATCTTCATAATGGAAATGGATAGACACGAAATTGAAAAAATTGACATGGAACTGAAGACGATAGCAATTATAAACAGGTTAGTAATTGGGTGACATGAAGTTGACACGTGCACACGAACACGATACGAATTGTAAATGTGTGTTTAGTTTCAGAAAATTTCTAAGATTTTCATTTCACTTTTCAGGAAAAACGAACACTTGTTTATTAGCAATAATTACTTAAATTTTCATTTCACTTTTTAAAATACTACTTTTATACTTTTTCTTTTATTGTTCTATCATCTACCATATATTTAATTTTTATACTCTCTTTTACTATTTAATCATCTACCCTATATTTATATTATTTTTTTAATTTTATAATCACCTATCTCATTTTTCTAAAAACTTTATTATCTAAACAAGTTTTCACTTTTTATAGAAATATTTTTTTCTTGAAAACTATAAAATAAAAGTTGAAAAGAAAAATGACTAGTTTTTGTTAACAAAACGCAATCTAACCCTCTGCAAAAAGACAAAGGTGTAAATGCCATTTTTGAATGTTTATTTATCGAAAAACAAAGTGCAAGGGGAATATAAAAGTGTTTCTTGGAAATTTGAGTGGTTTCAAACTTGTCTTTGCCAACTGTTTATTTTAGAAACAATGAAAGTGCAAGGAAAGTGATTAGAATTTGTTCTATATTTAATTGCATATTATTTCGTATTCAATCATACTATAAATTTAAAAAATTTGTATTCTAAAATGGTAACACTTTTATAGTACATATTATTTTAGGTAATTATCACAAGGAAACAAATACATCCGTCCCTGGAAGCGTGTATTATTGATCTTCAATAATTAAAAAATGGGTTGATTACTAAAATAGTCACACTTTACGTTACCACATTTACGTGATATGTACTTTTTATTCATATTTTAATGCATTACGTTACAAAAGGTGTTTGGTAACGTAAATGTTTGTACTTTACGTGACCACTTTTAAAAATATGCTCCTTCTCCATAAAAATGTAATGATTAAAAGTGGTAACGTAAAGTAGAAGCATTTACGTTACCAAACACATTTTGTAACGTAATGCATTAAAATATGAATAAAAAATACATATCTCGTAAATTGTGACTATCACGTAAATGTGGTAACGTAAAGTGTGACTATTTTGGTAAAATGAAAATTTATTGACTAAAAAGTGATAAAGGGGTGTGATATGTGGCTATTTTAGTAATTACCCCTTAAAAAATTGTCACCACACATTTAGTCATTAACTTAAAATATCCGGACTTGACGGCTAAGACTTTTCTCTCGTTCTCTTAAAATTTATAAACTACTTTAATTCAAGACATATTTTACAAATCATTCAAGTTTAAAGGATAATCATTTTCGTAAAACTAGATCAGTTATAAGTGGTCAAAATTTGTGTCATCATCAACCAATGTTTGCCTATCGATGTAAGCAGATAGCGAGTACATTTGGTAGAAAGCGTACCAAGAAGTATCACTTGTAAAAATACTTCGTTTGATTTTTTTTTTTTCATAAAACATGTTTTAATTAATATTATAAAGATAATATATAAGTTTCACACAAATTCACACATTCTAAGTGACCGAAATCATGCATCATATAAATGTACGTTCACATACATACAAATATATGTAATTGTACGTTTACTTCATTTTTAAGGAGTTAGAAGAAGTGGATGTATGTGAAATTTACATATCATCTTTATAATATTAACTAAAACATGTTTATGTAAAAAAAAAAATTAAAAAGTTTTTTTAAAGATAATACCTCCAGTAATATTCTCTTGAATCATTGTAAAAAAAAAAATTTGTGTGTGTTTGTTAGATTGCCAATATCAAAGGTTGCACAAATATTATGATAAGTAAAATGCCTGCAAATTAAATAATTGTACAGTGACGTGTCACCAAAACTATTTATAATAGAATACTTTTGTTTGGTAATAGATATAATAAAATATTATTATTATCAATAAAAAATTAATACTGAAAACACAATAAATATTACTATATATGTATAATATATAATTATTGATAATAAAAAAAAGTAGATTATTATATTTGAGGCATTCATAATGCATTGATCGATCAATAGTGACAAATGGTTGCACTTGGATCAAATATTTTTATTAAATTAATTTTTAATATCGAATAAACGAATGATAACAGTTTAAGAAGATTTTAGTAATCAATCTATCGCTAGGCTAGACCAAGCTTCCGAAGATGAATTTGGACGTCTTCGGGTCGCAGACGATCCTCGATGCTTCTTTGTTGTGGTAGCTCCCATTTCCCGTTTCGGTTTTTTTTAAGCCCTTTGTTCTCGACTTGTGACCAATTTGGTGGTATCATATATTCTTCCTTCAAAATATCACCATCTTTGTTCAATAACGCTATGTCCCTTCCACTCGCTACCCTAAATTCGGTCCCTTTACCATCGTACCTATATATAGTTTGTCGATCATTTATAAAATCAATATATTTTCGTAGTTTTAAGATCAATATTTAAGATTCATGATTCTAAAATCTACATTTTGGGATCCAATATTTTAGGATAGTTTATTCATGATATATAAAATCAATCTACTTTTTAGCCTTTATTTTTAGGGCTAATATTGAAAAAAACCCCACGGGCTTTCATACAATTATCGATTAAGTCACTAAATTTTTTTCCCCCGAGTATTTAAGGCCCTAAACAAAGTTTGTCTTATTCAAAACTATATATTTTTAACATGTTACCTGCTGACAGGTAAGACAAGTTCCTTGAATAGTTTGTTTATAAAAAAACCAACTTTCTTTTCCAATTTTCACGATTAAGTCACTGAACTTTTATTTTTCTTGTTTTGGTTACTGTACCGTTTACCGGTTAGTGACCTGTTAAACAAATCAAATATATAGTTTTGAATAAGATAAAAATTGTCTAGGAACTTGAAACACTAGGAAAGAAAGTACAGTGACTTAATCGATAAATTCATGAAAGTTCGTAGGATTTTTTCAATATTAACCATTATTTTTAACACAATATTTTAAATTCTACATTACTCAATATGTTTTTCTTCAATGTTGTTTATGAAAGTATGATGCTTAAAATAAAATTTTTATTAAGGGAAAATCATGTAAAAAACAAACGTACTTTCAGTATTTTTCGAATAAATCATTGCACCAAAAAAGTTTCCATAAAAGTCTCTCAACTTAAAAATGTTTTCGTAAAAATCGCTGCACATAAAATGTTTACATAAAAGTCCTTTAACATAACGAAATTCAATGAAAAAATACCATAAAACAATACAATTCGTAAAAAAAATTCTAGTTGAAGGACTTTTAAGACAAAACGTTTTTGGTATAGGGACTTAATCGAAAAATATCAAAAGTGTGTTGATTTTTTGTATAATTTTCCCATTTATTTATATATCGGATAATTTATGCGTACCCGTCTAGTAGGTGCAAGAGAAGTTCCAAGTTATGCATCGAAGCCAAGTCTAATTTTTCTTTGACGAAAGGAGATCTCGTGTGATCCAAACCGAGTTCTTCCCCGACGTGCGAGTAAAACCACGTTGTCCAATCTGCGATACGTTGAAGAATGGACAACGTGTGTTCGTTCAAAAGCACTCCGGGTACATTTGGCACCTTATCGTGGATGTTAAACACTCTCAACACTTTTATCCCGAGCTCTTTGACTCTCTTTTCAAACCTCGTGTTACCAACCCGCGGTCCAGAAAACGACAACACGGATATCGGTATTTCGTGCATGCTGTCGAGTACATCCACACCGGATTCCGCTATGTCGTAACCACTTAAAAGCGCTAAAGCGCTTCCCAAGCTATGACCGGTTATCGTAATGCTCATTTCCTCACCTTTTTTCTCATAGATTTTTGTTAGTCTTCTTACTTCGGCCAACAGCTGGAAGCGACACGTGGTAATAGTACGTATTTAAATATGCAAACGTTAACAATAACAACAACAACAACAATAAATTTAATTACTCTGATATAGTAAAAAAGTAAAAATAGTACCTGCTCGCGAGCCGAGAACTTTGAATACGGGCAACTTTGATCTTTATCGGTGTAAATATGCAGAAACCCGGCCATGACTTTGATGTTCGGGTCTCGACTCGCTAATTTTTGAGCCGAAACGGGTTTGAGGAAGTTCATTAAGTCTTCCATCCATTCTAATTTTGTGACGGTACCCCGCCACACTATCGTGATGTCTCGCCTTCCTAATCGGGCTGTTGTCTCGTTATTCGAGACCGCCACGTAGCCCATCCAGTTCACCATTGGGTTCCATGGCCCGTTTGACTGGATGGACTTAGTAAAGAATTTAGGAATAAGATTACTCGTGTTGCTCGAGTAAATATAGCTCGTGATCTCGTATCCCGAGTCACTCATCCCAAGATCTTGGAAAAAGGTCTTGGGTGGGACCTTACAACTTCCACAGTACTTTGAATATGGGTTGTTATCAAACGCCTCATAACACGCTTGCGCCATTTCTCCGTAACGGATCAATTCGGATCGTAATATGGGATCCATCGGGTCAAGTTTCGAAGACCAGTCGGCTTGATCGTGTATCTCCATCCGTTTTTCACGAATGGAAGCCGTTGGATTCTCTATCGGTTTGCTCACGGTTGTTGCGGTGCATGTGACCGGAGACAATCGAGCCGATTTTGGAGCGAAATGATTCGGGGTCGAGAAGCGGGTGAAGGGTTTGTTATGGAGATGGCCATTGAAGGGTAGTTTGAGCTTGAAAGAAGCCATTGAAAGAAAGGTTGAATGATTATTGACAATGGGAGAAATTAAAATTTATAAACGATGAATTATTGTCATGTACATTGTACGATTATTGAAAGTCAAAGTCTTTATAATGAATTTCTTTTTGTTTGGTGTGAACGTTTATAATAAAACGGATTCACATTCCCATTTGATTGATATTTAAATACGAGAAAATTATAAAAAAAACCAACATACTTTTGATATTTTTCGATTAAGTTTCTGTATCAAAAAGGTTTCCATAAAAGTTCTTCAACTTGAAATTTTTTACGAATTGTATTGTTTTATGAGATTTTTTAAGAAATATTTCATGAGATTGTGTTAAGTTAAATGACTTTTATGGAAATATTTTATGTGTTGTGATTTTTACGAAAAATTTTTTTAAGTTGAGGGACTTTTGTGGAAACGTTTTTGATACAATGACTTGTTTGAAAAATATTAAAAGTTGTTGGTTTTTTACATAAATTTCTCCTTAAATAAAAAGGTTATTTTCATTTTTTATATATAACAATTATTAAGCTTTTTTGGATTTTTATTGCTCGATGTTAAATTTACCACTTAACTATTTTTTTTAAAAGATAAATAACATTAAAGAGTTCATGTGAGAGTAAAGTTTAGGACTTATTTATTTAAAAGAAATCTCAAATTTTAAGTCATTTATATGATAATTCATTCAATAATATTTGTGTTTCTTTGTTTTAATATGATTAGATGAAATCATCATTTTTGCTTAATTTATTTCAAGTCTCAGTTTACATGACCTGGCCATATTTATTTTATTAATTATTGTTGCTATTTATAAACAATTAATTACAAAATTAAAAATAGGAGAAAAATAATAGTGAATATGAATATAAACAAGTGAAAGAGTTCAGGTACAAAAACAAGAAAAAACAAAAGGAGATTACATCATATATGTCACTTTAATATAAACTTATAAATGTAAATATTAAATATTAAAAAAATGTAATAATATATGATTTAGTTACGTGTCATTTAAGAACGCTGACGTGGGAGATTACATGATCACTACTCATATATAGTATGATCGATTATTTTAATTTAAGGGTAGATAATAATTATTTAGTTGGTAGCTGAAAATGAATATTTTATATTTAAATTATAATAGATTAAGAAGTGTATGTTCGTACTACATGTAAAATATGTATCTTACAAAAAATAAAATATTAGTAACAAATCAAGAAGCAATTTCAATCATAAATCTTTTGTTCTCAGATTTTTGTTATATATTTGGTATATACTATATACAACATTTACTCTTAAATTATACAATAAACTTTGATTCAACATAATTGATTTTCAATTCAATGATTTCTCATAAATATTGATTTCTTATTAGACACTATTAATATATATACTATTTATAAATTGGAGTTTAAAAGAGAACCATGGTACATTAGAAAACCAAGGGAAAATCACAAATGCATCACAATTCCTACGTGATGTATTATGATTCGCGTTTAATAAACTAGTTAGGGGGCGTTTGGTTTGCAGATTTTTTTCTCTGGGATTTGCATTATGCAGCACTTGCATTTGTCAGGATTTTGTTAAGGAATTTGCATTATCTTATAGAAAAAATTTGCTAATCTGAAAAATGCAAGGTAACTGAGATTTAAAACCCTAGGGAGAGGCTGAGATTTTAAATAACAAAGAATGGAGGGATTTAAGAAATCCTGAGATTTTAAATCCTTACTGAAATCTGCGAACCAAACACAGGATTTTAAATGCAAATCCCAGTGAATCCCAGTAAATCTGCAAACCAAACGCCTCCTTAATTATCACTAGTTATGCACCCGCATGATGGTACGAGACATAAAAAAATCGTACAGAATATTTGCCAAGTTTGTTGTGTCTTCGTTATTAGATGATATATGACAAGCCAATAAAAAATATTATTATTTATTATTAAAATAACCGAATGACATGTTTCAAAAAAAAAATTACAATCATTCACAATTTTGACTTAATTATCACATAAAACGTCTTAATATATTACAATTGATGTAATGGACTCGTTGGCAAATATTCCAGATTATATTTTTTAAAAGGATAATTGCGCAAAAAACTGCTAACTTGTCAGTATTTTGTGATTAAAACCCCAAATTATTTTTTATTGCATAAAAAACCCCGAACTAACTAAAAATCAGTAAATCAAGGTTTCATCAATGGGTAACCGGTTGAAACTGGTTATTAATCCTATGTGGACCGGTAAATAACCTACGTGGAAAATATTTTAATTTTTAAAATCGGTTGCAAGTATTATACATCATTTAAAACCCCCGTTGATGACATATCCCGTTTAAAAAGAGTTTCAAATGATGTATAATAGTTGGCAACCGATTTCAACAATTAAAATTTATTTCATGAAATGTTATTTACCTGTCCACATAGGATTAATAACCGGTTACCTACTGATAAAACCTTGATTTACTGATATTTAGTTACTTTAGGGTTTTTAATGCAACGAAAAATGTTTGGGGTTTTAATCACAAAAAACTGACAAATTGATGGTTTTTTGCGCAATTACCCCTTTTTTAAACCTTTGTATTTGGAGAAATGTAACATTAGTCAAATATTTAAATGTTATTATGACTTGTGAGATGATATATAATTAAGGAATAGTAACATAAAATTTTAAACCATATTGCATTTGTTCTAATCAATGATCAGAATTATTAGAGACTGGATATAATTGGTAAACCGAGTTTTTAAAACTGAAAAACCTAATTCTAATAATCAAATTTCACTAAACCAAAAAAAAAATTAACTTGATGAGTATTCTGGAAAAAAAAAAATTAACATGGATTAATGAAAACGCAAAAAAAGTGAAAAATGTTAGTTTTTTTCATGATAAACTTTATTCTTTATCCAATACTATTAATAAATATAAACAATAATTAAAAAATGAGACAAACGAACTCGTTAGTTTTAGAGGCGCACAAAAAATCCGGTTATCCGATTTCGATCCGAAACCGGTTACGGTAAAACCGGTTACAAAAAAACCGATCCGGGTTTTCAACCGGTTTTTAAGTTATTTGGGGCACCGGTTTTTTATCGGATAATTAAACGGTTTTTAACCGGGGAAAAAAACCGATTTTCGAGCAGCCGTTGAAATATATTTTATATATTTATAATCATATAGAATATAAAATATAAATGATTGGAGTAAAATATATGTGTTTAACTTATTATATAATTATATATTTGAAAATTGTAATTATAAATTATAAAAAAAGTTGTTATAACTTTTCTTTTGTTAAACCCAAAAGACCAAAACCCCAAAAGAAAAAAGAAACCCAAAGAAAGCCCAAAAAATTTAAAAAAATCTGGAAATTATATAAATAAAAGCGGTTTTTTTAAAACCGGAACCGGTTATGTAGGTTACAAAAATCTGGGCCGAAAACCGGTTACGATCCGGATCGGTTTTAAAAAAAACTGGTTTTTCCTGGGACAAAAAAACCGAACCGGTTAAAATCCGATCCGGTTCGATTACGATCCGGTCTTTGTGCACCTCTAGACTTAGTTTGATATGATTTGGGCTTAGTTTGTATTAGAGAAATGATTGGTTTTGCTAAAAAAAAATAAAATGATCGGTTAAACCATATTTTTACTTGAAATTAATAAACGTAAATTAAATAGAGGACTTTTATGACATCTAATATAGAGTTTAATATGAAAAAAAACCAACATGTTTTTTACGTTTTTGCTGTTTAGTCCCTTCGTGTTATTTTTTTACCAATAAAATTATTAAGTTATGTATTTGTTTTTTTGGAATTTTTCTTTATTTTTTCCAAAAAGTCTTCAAGTTTGTGGACTTTTCGGTGTAAAATAGTTGTTCGTGTCTTGATCCTCAGATAGTAAGCTGCAACACCGAAGAAAAACACTAAGTGAAGGCCGAGGCAGGGTGTCCCTGCGTCGACACTCCGATGCTAAAGTCAGAAAAGTATAACTGAGAGAATTTTAGAGTGAATTAGGGTTTTAGATATTGTGCGTACCCTTTTTCTGTGAAGATGAGCCTTATTTATACCTTTGTAGATGCCTGCGAATCTTCAATCACCAATTAAGGAATGACAGGTGGCGATCCCCTTAACAGATTTTGGCCATTCCCCTTTGGTGTGCCCCCACGAGAATATTTCGGTTAGCAAAGGGGTCCACTTGAGAATAACGTATACAATATACTTATTTTTGTCCACCTAAGCTAACACGTCACTACACCTTTTTCCCCATATATCTCATCAATAGTGAAAACATGTTGGTTTTTTTGTAGAAAAAGTTAGGGCTGATTATTTAAAAAAAAAAAACCTTTCCGAAAACCAGAATAAAAACAATAACTTGAGAACTTTTTTAAGAAAAAATAACAAGCAGAGACTAAATTGCAAAAAACATGTTTTCACATTAAACCCTTTTAATATATTGATCTTTTATTTGCTTCACCCTTAAAAATTACAAATTATGTTTTATAATATAGTATAAATAAGCATGTAAGGCTACTGATTATGAGTAGAGTAGACCTCAATACTATTTGTCCCAATACATACCTGACCCAAAGCCCAAATCATAGCTAACTAAAACCCAATACGTCTTGAAATTTATTTAACCCATGAAATGTTTTGTTTAGGGGTGTTGAAAGAAAATCAGAAAACCGAGCTGAACCGCTTAAACCGCTTGATCCGAAACTGAAAAAAAACCGAAACCGAAACATCACGGGGCGGTTTAGGTTTTCATTTTTAGAAAACCGTGGATAACCGAACCGAACCGATTATATATATATACACATTAGTAGCTTCTATTTATAATTTCATTTAGACATTCTAATACATTAAATACTAGATTTTCAAATGATTTTTTATTTTAATTGTTTTATTAAATAAATTTAGTGTAACTTTTAATATTTATGATCAAATAGTTTACTATGATTTTGAATTTAAAAGGAATTTGTGCTTAAAAAAATATAGGGTAAATTACAAATTTCGTCCCTGTGGTTTATAGCAAATTACGGATCCCGTCCCTCTATAGAAGAAATTACAAATTCGATGTCTGTGGTTAACATTTTGTTACGGATTTAGTCCTTTGACCAGTTATTTTTTTTAAATATGACAATTTTACCCTTCATTAAATAATAAAAATAAGCAATGAACTTTTATTTATTTTACAAAATTAAAAAATAAAAATAAAAAAATGATTAAAGCTCTCTCTCTCTCTCTCTCTCTCTCTCTCTCTCTCTCTCTCTCTCTCTCTCTCTCTCTCTCTCTCTCTCTCTCTCCTCTTCTTCTTCACCACACCCAATTACAGAATCCCAAACCACCATTTTTCAATATCTCACCATCACCATCGCCATTACCTTCTCCGGCTCCAGCTCCGGCTCCGGCTCCACGTCATCATGTCCGTCTACATTCCCATGGCCAGAACCAACCGATTCCGATTCCGGTGTCTAACAGCCGAACTAAAACAAGAGTTTTAGGAACTGTTTTAGACCCACCTCCGGTCTGTACATCAAAACAAGATTCTGATGAAAATGATGATAATTTTACGACACGAGCTCCGGAAGTGGAAGAGGAGGAAAAGGAAGAAAATTTGGGTTCTTATGGTGGTAATGTAGCTTCATTTGAGTCTAAAACCCCTTCATCTCCTTCCCCACCGCCATCTCCCTCCACCACCCGCAAAACCCCTTCATCTCCTTCCCCACCGCCATCTCCCTCCACCACCTCCCAATACTCCGTCGCCGCCTTCCGTGCATTATCAACCGAACGCATCTGGGCCATGGAAGCCCCCTTACGTGATGCTCAATGGCGCTCAATGTATGGCCTCTCTTACCCCGTCTTCACCACCGTCGTCGATAAAATCAAACCCTACATCGCACAATCGAACCTATCTCTCCCCTCCGATTACGCCGTCGCCATGGTGCGGTGGAGATGAGGAGGAGGAGAAGGAGGCGGCGGAGAGAATGAGAAACCACCAGACCCATCATGATTGCGGTTGAAGGAGGGAGGATTTCAGTTGAAAGCTGGGTTAATGGAAAGTTTTCATTTTTTTTATTTTTGTTTTTTAATTTTGTAAAATAAATAAAAGTTCATTACTTATTTTTATCATTTAATGAAGGGTAAAATTGTCATATTTAAAAAAATAATTGGTCAAAGGACTAAATCCGTAACAAAATGTTAACCACAGACATCGAATTTGTAATTTCTTCTATAGAGGGACGGGATCCGTAATTTGCTATAAACCACAGGGACCAAATTTGTAATTTACCCAAAAATATATTTCTATAATTTAATTTGCTTTTAAGCATATAACGGTTACCCGTGGACCGAACCACAGGTAATCGGCTTCTAACGGGTAACCGAAACCGAAAACACGGTTCACATGTTAACCACTAACCGAACCGAACCGTGCACACCCCTAGTTTTGTTTATTTTTTTTTGGTTTGACATGTTTTTGTGGATGTCCTGCAATATTTCAAGATTATTGAAGGGGTATTTGTTTTGTTGTCGATAATTAATCGATTTTTGTTACGCAAACCCCTTTTATTTCACCTGTTTCATCTCCCGTTCTTTATCTCACTTTTTTTATTGATTGATTTTCCCTTTTATCTTCATAATTTTGTATCAAGTTCTTTATGAAAAGAAAATTCCTTTTTTTCAATTGTACTAATTTACTTTGAATTATATAAAGCCTTTTATTTTGTTAATTTACAAAAGAAAGTATGAATTGCAAGTGTATAAATGCTTACATTAATCTAGGCTTTTGTTTAACCTAAGACAATCTATGTTTCGATATATCCAAGTTTTCCATAAACACAAGAGCGTTGTTTCGAAAATAGTTAAAGGCTTAAACTTAATTTGGGTTACATCCCGATATGCATCACCGTTTTAGGAGGATATATTAGTTGGCCTTTAAAGGATTGCCAAAATTGACATAAGTAGTGTTGAAATAGAAAAGAAAACGATAATTCTTCATCTAAGAAACTCCATCCATCTACGAGTCCAATAACCAACATAAATTATTGAGAATTCGTGTGACCGTTTATTTCAAGTTATAATGCAAGTAATCTATGAAGTACAGGTGTCTGGTTTTTCAAGAACACTGTTTCATTTTTCTTTATCAAAAATGTTAATATTTGTTTGGTGACTTTTGGGAAATTTATACGATTAAAATTGTGCTCCTATGAATCTTTTTCTTTTAGAAAGTGCATGCATATACTTGAAGATCTACTTTGTTCATCTAGAACTCTTGCTAGAATACATTAGAGTCGTTATTATGTGTTCTTGTTATGAGCTTAATATAGTTTTCTCTCGCTTCAAATCATAATATACAATAATATTTTATTTTGATTCGGAGTTCGCTTGTTTATTCTTGCTGCCCTCCACCATCTTCCTTTAAAAAAAATATATAATTTCACTCATTGTTGGAGGAAAATCTAGCAACTTACTTCTCATGTTGATGGTTTTCTTCTTGTTACTTACATGGCTTTGTGCTCCAACTTATGTAATCTTATAATGGATGTTTAAACTAACTTAATTTTAAGCCAAGTTTAGTTGTCCCGTTAATTTCTTCTTACACGAAGTAAATTAAATACACTTGGTTCTCTGTTAAATTGTACATTAAAATATCTTGATTCAGTTTGTAATCAACACTATTTATCGTTAATATGATCTATACTATAGGAATGGATTATGGAACATACAATGGGAGAAAACCTGTTACATCAGCTCCATTACCGGTGCTAACTATTGATGTTTGTGGTGATGTCAAAAGGAAAGGATTGTAGTGTTTTAGTTTCTTCTCGATTTGTAGATTTTATTTATTTATTTATTTAGTATTGCACTTTAGGATACAACAACATAACACTACAAGCAAAGTGTCATTTAGTGACACATGCTTTTAGTGACACAAAAATAAGTGTCACTATATCTTACTTTTAGTGACACTTATAAAAAGAGTAGGTAAAGAGCAATCTTTTACCCACACTTTTTCTTTTTTAGTGACACAAAAATTTTGTCACAAAATACTTGAGGCCTATACCCACATACTTTTTTAGTCACTAAATATCTATAGTCACTCCACTTTTACCCACTATTTTTATTGTGTAGGTAAAGATTTTGATACCTATAGTGACACTTTTTTGACATAAAAAAGAGTGGGTAAAAGTGGAGTGGGTATAGATATTTAGTGACTAAAAAATTATGTGGGTATAGGCCTCAAGTATTTTGTGACAAAATTTTTGTGTCACTAAAAAAGAAAAAGTGTGGGTAAAAGATTGCTCTTTACCTATTCTTTTTATAAGTGTCACTAAAAGTAAGATATAGTGACACTTATTTTTGTGTCACTAAATGACACTTTGCTTGTAGTGTAAGAAATATATATAGTCAGAGTTAGACAAACAAAATCATGGAATTTTTTTTTGTGTGTTTTGATCTAGAAAAGCACATCAGGTTTACTCTCAAAGTGTGTATGTATTTCGTGAATATTAGATTGTGTATGTTGGTGTTTGCATCTTTTTTTTTTGTGGAAGAAGAATTATAACAACAAATTAATCATCTTTAATTGTAATAAAAGAATTCAGTCTTTTCAAGATAGCTCTCGAGACCAGACACTGATCAACTTTAATGATGCGTTTGGTTACACCATTGATCTCATGATAGATGATCAACTTTGGCACCACTACCAATAATTACAACATCAGGTTTGGTTGATTACTGGTCCAAGCCAGTGCTGATCTTAAAGCTTGATCAACTTCAATAACTTGCCAAAAAGTTGTCTAAACTGGAGCAAAACCTAACCTCACACGGGGGGATGAATTTTCGGAGGTGCATTCGTGAACAATAGGTTACCGGTAACTTGCTGTTCAAGTTACAAAAATAACATCATATTTTAATCCATGTTTTATATTGAAAAAGGCCATTATGTTTTCAGTTTTTTATCGATTTGGTCACTGGTACTATCTTTTGAGTACTAAATCAATTATAGAATTCATGCGTTTAAACAATCATTTATATCAGATCTTAGTAAATCATTCTAGCATTTGACTTTTCAATATAAAATACGTTTAGGAACCAAACTGATATTATACTGAAAATATTATGGTTTTTTCAATACAAAACTTAAAATAAGATGTGATTTCATATCTTTTTACATGAACAACATGTCACCGGTGATAAATTTTACAATTTTAAACGTAAAGACTAAAATAGTAAAAAAATAACATTTTTTCAACATTAATTTTTTAATGTTATAAACCCTAAAACAACATATGCTTTAATCTAATCCATTTTACCAAATTAAAATTTGCCAATATGAGTGAAACATTTACCACACATTGAGATTCCTAAGCCAACACATGCATGTGCATGTACCCACCCACCTTCATTAATAAATAATACACAATCTGGTAAATTGTCCAAAATACCCATGAACATGCCACATTCATCCATCCATATGCCTCTACAATAATTGATCATGCATCATCATCCATAATAAACAAATCATCCATCATAAATAAAAACATCCACATGCCCTTGTTCCCTCTCCCCACCATTTACTATCCCATGCTTAATTATTTAACTAATTTAATATTAATTTAAATAATAATCTTTAAGATATCAGAATCTTATAAATGATTAATTAATTATTAAATATCTAAATTGTCTTGTAATTAACATATATAAATAAAGGAATATGCGAGAACCCCGGGTAAAATCACTACAAACAAAATGTTATTTAATTTATGGGTAAAGAAAACATGTCGTGGAATACGTGGCGAGTCTGAAATCCACAAACATTGTTATATAAGACTTGATTAATATCGATCGTTTGATCTAGACAGTAATTAAACACTATTATTATCATAATTAATAGTCCTTAATTAATGATTATGCATTCAAGACTCACTGTTATCATCAAAACTGTATATTTTTAACTATTTACAAACGATAGGAAATTAAATTAAAAACTGATATCAAACAAACCAATTTATTTGTTTATTACATGTTCCAAATCTTTGATGAAGTTTATATACTATATCAAACTTTAAATAATTAAATAGGGAAAAAAGGGGGGAAAAAAAGGAAAGGAAATTCAGACACATTCAGAGATTCATGTTCTTTGAAATGATGAAGATCTTGAATAAGATCTTGGGTTTCTAGCACCTGCTCTTGCATTTCGCCATTGCTCTTGGGGCTGAAAATTGTTTTTTTTTTATAAATAAATTAATAATAAAAATAAAAAGTTTTTCATTATTTGATAACATATTACTTATAAGATAAATTTTATGTCATATATCAACAGTTATTATTACAGTTTTAAAAAACAACAGTATTTTCAGAGTAAAAAAGTAATTAATTAAAGCGTTGATAAAAATGTGATCAATAACCCAAAATATAACGACTTAATAATTTATTAAAATTTTTTAATATTTTAAGTGAAACAAATAAAAAAGTAATATGAAAAAAACCAACATGTTTTTCACGTTTTTGCGGTTTAGTCCATCCGTGTTATTTTTTACCATTAAAATCATTAAGTAATATATTTGTTTGTGATTTTTAGAATTCTTCTTTATTTTTTTCAAAAAAGTCTTCAAGTTTGTGGACCTTTTGGAGAAAATAGTGAAAACATGTTGGTTTTTATTGGAAAAAGTCATGATAACTTGAGGACTTTTTTACAAAAAAATAACACGGATGAATTAAATCGCAAAAAACATGAAAACATGTTGATTTTTTTTCATATTAAACCGAAGCGAAAATTAGTAAATATTAGAGTTATGAAAAGGTAATTATGTTGTTATCTAAAAAGTTATTTTCTATTTATTCCACGCTTCCAGTTTAACTCCTCCTCATATCTTTTAATCACGTACGTTCTTAATTATATAAGCCATGCATATTTGAAGGTAAATTAATTGTCAATAAAAATATGATCACACAAATTAACCATATTTAAAAAACTAAAGTAATTGTTTGTATACTTAATTGAATCATTAAGAGATCCGTTTAAATGTTAAACCACCTATTAATGATTCCATTAAGCACTAAACAAACAACGGCTATCGATTTAAAAGAAGGTTGAAATTAACTTACCTAGTCCAATTGCATCAGATCCTTTCATTATTCGAAGTCGTTTGCACGACTCAACAAACATCCTGCGCGCAACAAAGCAAACCAGATTGGCATGATGAATACGGATACATGAAATCGATCCGATACGTGTGTGTGTGTGTATATATATATATATATATATATATATATATATATATATATATATATATATATATATATATATATATATATATATATATATATATATAATATAAAAAAAATAAAAGGAAAAAGATGGAAAACATAACATACAGCCAAGGGACATCACCAACAAGCATCCAATCACCATCCTTATCTTCATAGCTGGGAACATATTCAGAATCATTCAGTAGATCCATCAACTTGCCTTCCTTCATGAAGTCTATCATTCCTTCACTCCCGTAATTTCCTATATATTTCTTAATAATATTATTATTATTTCCATTTCACTAATATATATATAATATAATTTATTAACAAATCTATCTATGTATATATATATATATATATATATATATATATATATATATATATATATATATATATATATATATATATATATATATATATATATATATATATATATATATATATATATACCCACCCTATATATATATATATATAACTGCTTACCTAATTATATTATACAACTGCAATATAAAAATCAATATCATTTTAACGTTCTTTTCAACAACATAATCATACGTGAAATATACATATGTATGTTCAAGTGAGTACCACGAGTTTTACGAAATATTGGAGATGTCTCGCTTAAAAGCATTTCTTAAAAAAAATTTCCTAATAATGTTAAAATTAACAATATAAAGGTACTTGCAAAAAATCACATAAACACATACTAGACCGTACTATGTTAAATGTGCATGTTCAAATGAACTGTACCGTTGTGGACGTATGTTCATACTAAACATGTTCACGTAAATTTTTTCACGTTCATACAGGGCCGGCCTTAAGGGGTGCCAAAAGGGGCGACCGCCCAGGGCCCAAATTTTCCTAGAGCATCAAATTTCATAAATTTTCGACGTAAATAAAGTATGATTGATTTCCTTAACTTATGAATGGAGAGGAAAAAATAAAGTATTATTGTACACACATGTATATATATGTATATGTGTGTGTATGTATATTTATGTATGTGTGTATGTGTAGAATGTAGGAATGTGTGAATCAATTGAACGACATTGCGTTCATATGACTTTTAAGATGATAGAATGTGGGAATGTGTGTAGTTTTCTACAAATAGTACATCTTATATTATTTGTATACACCTGAAACCCGTGTGTTCACATATATGCATAGTACTTTGCATTATTTAAGTACTCATATGAACCATATTCTATCAATAAATGTAGTTATACCATGTATACATACAAATACACACACATACATACATACATATACCAGTATAATTCTACGTTTTACATTAGTAGCCGTACGTAACCTTGTATTTGTGTTTTGTTGCATAATAAATCTTATTAAATACTATATAATATATTTGTAAATTGTATAATATATCATCTATTCTTTTTTTTTTTAATATAAAGCAACTTAAGAAATTAATCTAGTGTAACACCAACAACTTACACATGCCCATTAAATATGTATAAAAGTTCCCATTTGCAATATTGTAATGATTCCAAGATCCACTTTCCACCAAGTGTAGTAGTTATCATGTCCACACACTCACAAACACATACATATGTGTGTGTTTTCTAACTATTTTATTATGTCTTAATTAAGTTAATTAATTAGCTAGCATGAATTAAATTTTTATAATATCATTTTATATGTTCAAACTATTACTAAAATTATATAAATTCAAATACAATTACATATAATTTCTACATTGATCCATCAAGAAAAAGAGTGTAAAGAACAAATTGATGGATAAATATAATGTTAAGTATCTAATGCATGTGAGACTGTGTTAATAATGATTCGATAATATATGACTTAATTTTTTTATAAATTGAAGAAAATTTGATGTGACTGATACAATTATAAGAATGTAGTTATCTTTATATTCGAATTATGCATGTAATTAATTATAAATATAAAAATAGAATCACATTTATGGTAAATAAATATTTTTTTTATCAGTGTTCAGTTATTAGCATAATTATTAGAACACTTTGAAAGTGAGGATCAAACCTCGCACCTCCATCTAAGGAAAAACATCATTGGCAAGGCTAGAACTCGTGATCTCAACCAAAGGGAAACTCTTCCACCTTTGGTGGTGGCCACTTGATCTATGTTTGACATTTATGGTAATTTAACAAGATAATTAAAACAAATTATAATGAAAACATACCCATGGTGAAGGAACTAAACATCTTGGCCAATGCATCGGATAATTCTTGGTAACTCTTGTACATGTTAAGGTCGACCTTCCTAAGATACGGTGCACCGTCCATCGAAACCTTTACGAATGTCGCACCACCGGCTCCTTTCTCTGGCCCCTGATCCGTGTTCGTCTTTTGAACCATTACATTTTTCCGATAGTTTCTCACCGGTGGCCATCCCACCACTTGTGCCCTATTCATTTCATTAACACAAGTGTAAATTCAAAAAATAACTCTTAATAATTTAGCCCAACTGATAATTCAAAGGTAAAATGACCTTTTAATGATTCCATTAAGAAGTAAACAAACAAGACCCTAAGATAATAAATAAATAAATAAATAATTGTTCAAATCACATGGATAAGTAGAACCATATAATGGTTTTGTCTATCGTTTGGTTAACAAAAATATTAATCGATGATTAACCAAATTAACAAATGTCTAAATGATAAAAATATATCATAATAACCTAAAAGGTCATGTCTTTAAATCTTATTTATAAAATTATCGTGTTACACTATATGCAATTATGCTTAATTGATGTTAATTATTATAATTTTTGGAGTTTAAAGATCGATCGAATTAGGACTTACTTGGCTGGCGGCTTGACATGAGATATCGATGCAGCGGAATTCTTGTCGTTGCTTATCTTCTCTTTCAGATCAATGGACGACGACGATTCATTCGGTTGAAGATTAAGCTTGAGATCAATGGTTTCCGAGAAGCCTCGTTTTCCGGTGATCTTTAACGTCTCCGTGGTCTCGTTGGCGCTGCCGCCACCGGGTAAGCCGAGGCATAACTCAGTCTCTTTGAGGTCCATCATGGCTCAAACAACTCACTGCTAGTTAGTTGTTGGTGGTGTGTTATCTTATGGCTTTGTTTCGATCTTATTGGATAGGAGACACAAAGAGAGAATAATGAATAGTTTCTTGAGAACAAAGAGAAAGTAGCGTAGAGGTTCATGTGGAGATATATAATTAATTAATTATATAACATCTTATTTTAATATATATTGTAATAATTAAAAATGTCTCATTATATATTGATAAAATAATTTTTGGATCAAAGTTGCTAATTTTAGTAACTCATTACATGGCTAATTGCTAAAAATAGAAATAATTTTATGTATTTTTAGCATTAATAGCAACATTATTTATTTTTTATCATTAGTAACATTAACTTTTACATTTTTTAATCATTTATAGCAAAACTTAAAAAAATTATTGCTATAAATGAGAAAAAGAATACAAAAGTTATTGCTATTTAGGATACAAAATACAAAAGTTAATATTATTCATATAAAAAAAATACAAAAGTAGATACTATTAGTGACAAAAAATAAATAATATTGTTATTAATGATAAAAAATCAAAAACTTGTTTTACTATTTTTAGTAACTGGCCCTTCATTATAAATGAAAATTTTGTATATAAAGATCATACCTATTTTGTGAGAACTCTTTTTTTTTAAAAAAAAAATAATAATAATTCATCCATAATATTGAGTTATATTAAGGACTTCACAATATCTTAATTATAATAATACATTTTGTTTAAAAATATGTTTTCATTTTAATTTATGTAACATTTTCATTATATTATGTAAATAAAACAAAATATTAGAAAGATATATGTATCAACTATGCCACAACATGATATATATTGTTTTATATTTTCCACCATATCAGGAAGTCGCACACCGGTTAGCTTGACTCGCATTTTTGTTTTCGACAATCTATCAGCAACTTACCAGAGCGTCGTCTGTCTTAATATTCTTTCTATGCTAAACATTTTTTAGAACGCAAATGCAAGATTATAATGGAAGCCAAAATAAATATTATTGCTTAATTTTTTTCAAATGATTTAATATTTGTGCATCATTTGTTTTCATACGCAAACTTTTGCGCGTAAAAACAAAAGTTTTACATAAGTTTAAAATCTCACATTCTATGAATCAATAAAAATATCAACAATGGTATAAATTCTTTAAAAATAAAAAAAAAAATTGAATAGAAAAGCAGAATTTAAGAAAGTTTGTGATGAAAGAAAGTATGAAACCAACCCTCATCACTTATATATGCATTTACCATTGAGTTTAGCCCAGTTGTTAAGAGGGTGGATATGTAAGTGAAAGGTCATGGGTTCGACTTCTATCGGAGGCAAGTTGAAATTTAGGTGGAAAAAGTAAGTCTTGTGGTAAAGGAGTAGTTTAGGAGTAAGAGTACGATGGTTTGCCGTTCAAAAGAAAAACTTTATATGCATTTCTTAATAATTTTCTTTTGTGAGGCAAATCATTAAAGATGGCATGCATGATTAAGGAAGGAGTCATTAATAATCCTCGTGGACCAGAAGTCTAAAGTCTCAATTATGTGATCTATTGAAATATTAATAATTGATCATTAATTAAAACCAACTGAAGATGAAAAATAATAATAATAAAAAAGTTGTTTGATATTTGTATCATGAAGCAACTTATAAAAATTTAAAATAAGTTTTGAGTTCTATAAAACAACATAAATAGATACATATTTTTCGTACGCATAATATATCAGTTATATACATGGCAAATATTACTTCGATACGTCATTAATTAGGTTATAACTTGTAACTTTTATATTAATTAATATTGTTTTAAAAGCTTGAAATGTTTTTTAACGGTTAAGAAAAGGGTAGAAAAAGATGATTTTAGGCTTTTAATTACATCATGACGAATTTTTTTTTTGAACGGCAAACTATCCTTCTTCTTTCTCCACTTAAATTTCAACTTGACCCCGATAGGAGTCGAACTCGTGAATTGTTATGTGTTTTATTAATTTACATTATATATCATACTTACATTAAACATCAAATTAATTAAGGGTGGGTGGGTCAATGGGTCATGGTCAACCCAAAACAAATATAGTGTGTACATATACATACAAGCCTAGCTAGTTGATAATTTTTGTCCATGCATTCAAAATGATCTATAATTAGCCAATTATATATATTTTGGATTAGAATTAATAATTGATTTCTTTGTCTTTATTTCTTATTATCAAACACCCAACGGGTCGAACAGTTAAATTGACCCATTGAAATAAACTAAGATAAAACATAACTATTGTTTAAAAATGAAAATTTTATAAAACCTGGCGTATTAAACAAATTGTTCTTTGAAAAAAATGTCAAATTTACGACTTTTGGTTATCAACCTGTTTGACCCGTTTGCTTAAATGGATTGAAATTGTCACCCCTAACCCCAATTAATATGTACAAGCGTTAATTAAGTGTGAGTTTTTTATGTTTTCGATTTCACATGAACGTACCAAATGTCTTCTTCTACATTTATTTCTATGCTTTACCTTGTATATTATATACATATTGATATGTTTATTTGTAAAAGCTAAACAAAATTATGGCAACTAGACTTTTTTATTATGTTTTATTTTTTTTAATACATGTTCTTTTTTATCAATCAATTGTAACCTATTCAAAAATTAAATCTAGGTTACGCCATTATTAAAAGATGTTTCTAAAGTACAACAATATATTCCATTGAAAATTAAATAATATCTTCATTTGGTTTAAGAGTTATTTGCTTATCAAGAATGCTTATTTGATTATTACGTTTACAATACCACAAATAAATTGTTTGAAGTGTTTGGATAACAAGTTTTAAGAATTGTTTATTTGCGGTAGATGGTATCTATACCATGATTTTTCTACAGCGGATTTTTGTTGCTATAAGTGTACAACGATTTCGGATCGGATTTTTGGGTTTTCGAATCAAACTCCCGGATTCGGATATTCTTTAACACCACTAATAAAAACCATACCTTTGAGATCCTTTCGTAAGCTCTCTTTGCTTCAAGTCTTTTGGTGATGAAGGACACTCCCTTTGCAAGGACCACACATGTATTCTTATGGTTTTTCCTAAGAAACTAGATGAGGTGACATTGTCACGTAAGCTAAAAAACTTTTTTTTCAATGACTCATTGTGGATGTTTTAAGGAACTAATCCTACAAATTATAGTAATATAACATTGTAACTCAAGATCCAATTAGAAAAATTCTTAAGCAAGTTTTTAATTAACATTGTATCTTGGAAAACTCACAACCACAATGTTCAAATGTTGAGACACATACCAATTAGCCCTAAGTAGACCTGACAATTCGTGTATTCGTGTCGTTTTCACGTGTCAGACACGGATTTGACATGACACGAATACACGGAGGGCAAAAAGTTTTATCTCACTTTTTAAGATGTATTCATGTCGTGTTTTCGTGCCGTGTCTTTCATGAATTCGTGTATTTGTGTCTCCAATTGCCAGATCCAGCCCTAAGATTCTATCTTATTTTATCACTCATTTCTTCAACAGAGACCTGTAATTAATGACCCCAGACGTGTTTGTCTCTTACCATGAACTCATCAATATACATTTTTACGCGTTTAATTGATGGAAACGTATAACACGATACAGTTTGAAAGTCGGGTCTCTATTAGCTTCAAGATGACACTTGTAAACACATATACATTTCTTAGCAAAAGATGAGCTAGCTATATGTATATATTTGTATAGGAGGACATGGTTGTAAGTCAGAGACAAGTCACATCCTCCCCTTGATAAAGAAACAAGTTACTATACAAAACCCCATCTAAGATTCCATTGAGTTTATTTGGTTCAAATCGGGGTGTCATTAGTGTCATTTTCAAATAAATGTGCATACTACATAATTTAAAAAAAAGTAACCATTTTTTTCCCTTTTAATTTATAATAACCTTTTTATTTTTATTTTTATTTTTCTCATTTAATTTAATGTAATTTTTTGTATCGACAAAATAATTATACTTTCGAAACTCTTCTCAATTTGGTCATACATAAATCAATCAACTAAAATGTAAAAAAAAAAAAAAAAGCTTTACATTAAGAAAAAAAAATAAAAATAAAAAGTAACTTTTAAAAATTAGTGTATGGTACTATTAAGGTTATTGATAAAATTCTGTTAAAGTTAACAATTTTATATTAAGCTCAATAGCTTGTTGTTAAGTTCAGTAAGAGCTTAAGTTAAGTCAAGCAGCAGCAACTGATGTTAAATTAGCATAAGGCTATTAACACTTGTTGATAAAACTGGTAGTTAAGTATATTAGCAAGTTGTTAAGATTCAGCACCATTAGTTGTTGTTAGATTTAGTAGCAACATGTTAAGACTTGTTAAGGTTAATGTTTATCAACAAGCTATTACGTTTTGCAAGTAAAACTTAAAAAAGCAAAACCATTTTTTCCTTGATATACTAAATACCGATGATCATTTATTTATAAAATTGTAATTGTGTATTTGTATCCTTAGAACATTTTAATATAATCTAATGATCGAGATTTATTTTACATTTGTTACAAACTTTTATATTCATGCATAAATACAATCATACGTATAGGATATTGGTCCTGTGAAAAAATTATTATTTGTGTCTAATGTTGAATTAAAGAACATATATTTAAAAAAACTCATTATTTCGTGATTTAACGGTGAGTGTTTGATCATTTTATTTTTATTTTGACACTTTTTTTTAATCACGAAATTACATGATGTTTCAATATGTTTTTGTTTTCGTATAGTCATATTTTTGTCGGTCTATGTGTTGTGTGAACTTCTAATTTCCATCTTATGTCTTTTTGCTCCAATAATTCGATCAATATTTTGCTTCATTTGTTCCAGTAATATTTTATGTCTCGTTTTTAACTGCATTCAAGAGATTGTCTTTGGTTGTCATTCTCAAACTTTTGGCTCCTATTATGGATGTTGTCTTGGTGTAGCGAATTTGTGTTTGGATTGTGTTATGTTTACTATTTTAATCGTATTTTATAGAGTATAAAAGGTTGCTACATATTCAACTATAGTAGGTTATCAACAATTTATCACTTATGTAAAAGAACAATACCATAATTGAAAACCCTCTAATGACCATCGATTGATAACCATCCAAAATGCAAAAGACAACTAAGAGAGAAAAATACAAGAGCATATTTTTATGCTCTAAGGGAAGTTTGGCGCGGTGGAAGGTTTACAAGCTTGATTCTCGATATATTCTCTTTCTATGTTTTCTATAATGATAGTGAAATTTGATATAGAAAATGAAGGAAAACTCTAGTCTATTGTCATACACATTTGATTCTCTTTATTTTGACAAGAAAATCAGATGAATGAAATTTTACAATAAACTCAGTGCTTTATATTTTTTCAATTTGAAATCATCTTGATAAAAACAAAACTTGTACGTAAACCACACACGATTCTATTCTTTCTATTCCCCATATAAAATGCCTCTTGTAGTTGTTTATATAAATATTATCTATTAAGTGTGTTGATTAAAAAGTTTTTATTAAGAAGGGGATCGTATGACATCAAGTGGTATTAATAGTTGCAAAAACACCACAATTGAAATAACCGAACCATTAATGATATATTGAATAAATAAAGAGGATTGTCAAGGTATCAGATCTTTAGTAAGTATTGTTGGTGTGCGTGTGTGTGTGTGTGTGTGTATATATATATATATATATATATATATATATATATATATATATATATATATATATATATATATATATATATATATATATATATATATATATATATATAGGGGTGGGTTCAATGGAGAACCTCTATGCATCGAAGAACCTTGAAGAACCACAATGCACCGCTAGAATATTGTAATGCATCACGTAGAAAATGATGCATCACGCGGAAATTTGATGCATCACGGGGAGATTGTGATGCATTTGTGGTGGTGCATGTAGGTTCTTCAAGGTTCTTCGATGCATGGAGGTTCTTCATTGAACCCACCTATATATATATATATATATATATATATATATATATATATATATATATATATATATATATATATATATATATATATATAGATTGAGGTTCAATTGAGAACTTTTATGCACCGAGGCACCTCTAGGAACTTTTGTGCACCAAAGAATCAGACAATGGTGCACTAAGGGTATTCCTGGAATATTGAATGTGTAAAATTAAATATATGGAATTAATTATAATAGGTAAATTAGAATTAAATAAGGAATAAATATTCAAAAAAAAAGTAACCACCTCCTTATATCTCTCTTTCTTTATTTCTTTCTCTCTCTCTCTCTTTCTCTTTCTCTCTCTCCACCGTATCCACCACACCACCACCACCACCACCTTTGTTGTAACCACCTCTCCACCGTATCTCTCTCTCTCTCTCTCTCCATTGTATGCATCGAGGAACCCCGCCAATTACCACCGCCGCCGCGATGATGATGAACATGATGAACAAGGGATGCAACCGATGATGAACAATACGATGAAACACGATGAACACGATGAACGAAGAAGATGACGATGAACACGTTGATGCATCCATTGGAACAATGATGTTGATGATTAACAACGATGCACCATGATGAACACTATGCATAGATGAACGATGATGATAAACGATGAATACGAAGATGATGAACGATGGTGATAAACGATGAATATGAAGATGATGATTAACAGTGATGCATCACGAATTGTATAGATTTTGTATAGATAAATCGATATGCATCACGAATTGAACGATTAATATGAAATGCATCAATATCTCCATCATTCTTTTTGAATTTGTGTGACTTTTGTTAAATTTGGAAGTGATCAATTGAATTTATTTTAACATTTATTATTTAGTTATTTGTTAAAATATTAAATTTAATGAGGTATGCACAATACCCAAAATGCCCTTCCATGTTTTTTTGTAATGCACAAGATGCATAAAATTGTCCAATTATTTACCCTTTTGCCATTTAATCTAATCCATACAATTTTTTGATCTAATGGTTGATATAGGTTCTTTTGTACCTCGATGCATAAAAGTTCTCAATTGAACCTCCCTATATATATATATATATATATATATATATATATATATATATATATATATATATATATATATATATATATATATATATATATATATATATATATATAGGGGTGGGTTCAATGGAAAACCACTATGCACCTGAAAACTATGGAAACCTACGTCTATCGTCCGATTTGGTGCATTTCATGAAAAACACGGTGGCATGATCGTAAATAAGGTGATGCATCACGCGAGATTTTGATGCATCACGCGAGATTTTGATGCATCACGCGGGAAATTTGATGCATTTGTGGTGGTGCAGTGCGGTTTTCAAAAGTTTTCCGGTGCATGGTGGTTTTCCATTGAACCTCCCTATATATATATATATATATATATATATATATATATATATATATATATATATATATATATATATATATATATATATATATATATATATATATATATATGTATGTATGTATATATAGACTAAAGATCTTTTGTTAACACTTTATTCGTTGTAAACATTGTAAACAATCATAACATAGCTTTTGAATCTTATGAATCTTGTTGAAAATACTACCGAACCCTTCTATTAACCTATTAATCTTATTGGATCCTATGAATTTTATTAAATCTAATGAATTTGTCGAATCTTATGAATCTTGTTGAATCCTATGCATCTTGTTGTAAAAACTACTATGAATCTTTTGAATGTTCTGAATCTTGTTGTAGACGCTTCTATAAACCTTTTGAATCATATGAATCATGTTACAAACACTTGTTGATATGTATAAGTGATTATATGTATTATTTTATTTGTTCACAACGTTCACAACGATAACTTGTTTACAATGGATCTCATCCACACACACACACACACACACACACACACACACACACACACATATATATATATATATATATATATATATATATATATATATATAATCAGGTTCATCAGCGTACCTATGAGATTCCAGCGTACCCTAATGTGAATGATCATTCACATATATTTTTTTTGAATAGACATGTATAAAACAACTTTATAAGATTTTTTTTCAAAAGAAGTACCAATCTAAATTTTGTGAATGGTAAAAAAAGATCATGTAAATTATCATTCACAACATTCACATGGTGTGAAATGACCATTCACATAAATATGCATTTGAGCATTCACATCATTTTTAAGCACACAGAAATTGTGAATCTATGTGAAATTCATATATCATGCGTATAATATTAAATTAAACATGGTTATGTGTAAAAAAAATTTGAAAAAGTTTTTTAAGGTCGGTACCTTCGGGTGCACTTGATTTCAAGATGTACTTATTTGAACCTGACTCTCTCTCTCTCTCTCTCTCTCTCTCTCTTTATATATATATATATATATATATATATATATATATATATATATATATATATATATATATATATATATATATATATAGGGTTGGGATCATTGCAGAACCTTAATTTAGTGCAGAACCATAGAACCAATCTAAACCATTAGATTATAATATAACACTAGGGATAAGATGGTAATTATACAATTAACATTGAATTAATAGCAGCCTACCAAGTTTGACTGTCCACTTTGACTTTTTTTATTACTCTTTTAATATATAATGGACATGCAGTGTTGCATCGACGTTAAATATACGATATCAAAGTGTTCATTCGACATCGAATGGTCGTATGGGTAAAAAAATTTTACGAAAAATAAACACGTAAATTTTTTTTCATAAAAATATATTCATGACCGTTCTCGTTAAATCCACCAACTTTGACTACTAATTTTGACTATTATTTATCTACGTATATGCAGTGTTGCATCGACGTTAAATATACGGTATCAAGTGTTCATTCGATATCGAATGATCTCATGATCTCACCATGATATATTGTATCGTGGTCTGGGTAAAATTTTTTTTACGAAAAATAAAAAAATATATATCATAACCGTTCTTGTTAAATCCACCAACTTTGACTACTAATTGTGACTATTATTTTGGCTCTGTTAGTAATGAACGTATATGCAATGTTGCATTGACGTTAAATATACGATATCAAAGTGTTCATTCGATATCGAATGATCTCATGATCTCACCATGATATATTGCATCGTGGTCTGGGAAAATTTTTTTTTACGAAAAATAAAAAATATATATCATAACCGTTCTCGTTAAATCCACCAACTTTGACTACTAATTGTGACTATTATATAGTTCTGTTAATAATGAGTGTATATGCAGTGTTGCATTGACATTAACTATACGATATCAAAGTGTTCATTCGATATCGAATGATCTCATTATCTCACCATGATATATTGCATCGTGGTCTGGGTATTTTTTTTTTACGAAAAATAAACACGTAAAATTTTTTCGAAAAAATATATCATGACCGGTCTCGTTTTAAAGAGTATAAAATTCTCGTTTTTATGGTATAATTTTTTTGATTTAAAAATTAATAATATTAATGTTATTTTAATTTAAAGAAAAAAGATATTTATTTTGCTAATGTCAATCTTTTTGTTATTTCCAATCTTTTCCTTTTTTACCCCTCCAGAATTAAAATATCACTATTACCAATCTTTTTTTCACTAATTCCAAACTTAACTCTTTTAATCAAGACCATTAAATTATTCTAATCTATGGACGATATTGGTTCTACAGTTCCACACTAAATTTAGGTTCTGCAATGATCCCATCTATATATATATATATATATATATATATATATATATATATATATATATATATATATATATATATATATATATATATATATTGAGGTTCTATGGGGCACCATATGCATCGGGAACCAAATGAGAACCAAAAATGCATTGCTTGTTTTCAAAGGGTGCATTAAGGGCATTTTGGGAATGCTTAATAATATATTGTTAAATTATAAGATTTTAATTTGATATTTATCATTTATTTAGGAAACTAAATAAAATGATCAACCACCTTCCCATAAATCCATCCTATTTCCTCTCTCTTTCCCTTTCTCTTTCATAGCATATGGTATTGGTTGTTTCATACATGATGCACAACAACAATGCATCACGACAATGATGAACACATTGAAGACGTTGATGAACACGTTTAAATTTCAGAGATGCATTACAAAATTAACATGATTAAATGTCAAAATGCATCACGATTTTGGTGATGCATAATGATGGAACAAAGACGAGGATGAATATGATCGAAATGCATCATGTTTATAAATTGAATTGGATGAAGATTCATCGTGTTTGAAGACGAATCCAATAAATTGGATAAAGATGCATCATGTTTGTTTAGATTCGGATTGAATATTTTTTGAATTCAAGCATCTTCCGATTTTGCCCTTCCGCGCGTGAGAAGTGATGCACCCGTGCACCCATTTTCAAGTTAATTATCATTTTGCCACTACAATCTGAACCATTAAAATTCAAGATCTAACGGTGCATACAGGTTCCCAAAGTGCACAATGCACACAGGTGCCCCATAGAACCTGACCCTATATGCATACAGGTTCCCAAATTGCACAATGCATACAGGTGCCCCATAGAATATATATATATATATATATATATATATATATATATATATATATATATATATATATATATATATATATATATATATATATATATATATATATATAGATTTAGGTTCAAGTGAGTACCACCTCTAATGCAGCGCACCAGAAGGTACCACCCTTAAAAATAATTTTTTTGAAAATTTTTTTCATGAACATGTTCTAATTAACATTACACAGATCATATGTGAATTTGACGCAAATCCGAACACTCTAAGTGCATGAAAACACACATCACATAAATGCATGTTCACATGTCTTCAAAATTATGTAAGTGTGTGTTCACATCATTTTTTAAGAGCTAGGAGATGTGAATGTATGTGAAATTTACATACGATCTTCATAATGTTAATTAAAACATGTTTATGGAAAAAAAAAATTTAAAAAGTTTTTTTAAAGGTGGTACCTTCTGGTGCGCTGCATTTGGGTGGTACTCTCTCGAACCATATTCTATATATATATATATATATATATATATATATATATATATATATATATATATATATATATATATATATATATATATACATATATATATATATATCTATACCGACACATGTACACACACATGTACACACAGATATATGTGTTCAAGTGAGTACCACATATATATGACGCAACGCATCAGAAGGTACCACGCTTAAAATTATATTTTTTAAATTTTTTCATAAACATGTTTTAACTAATATTCCACAGATGATAGATAAATTTCACGCAAATTCACACATATATTCTATGTGCATCACATTCACATATATACAAATTTATGTAATTGTACGTTCACATCATTTTCTAGGAGCTAGGAGATGTACGTGAATGGATGTGAAATCTACATATTATTTTCATAATGTTAATTAGAATATGTTTATGAAAAAAAAAATTAAAAAAAGTTTTTTTTAGGTGGTATTTTCTGGTGCGCTGCATAATGAATTGTACTCTCTCGAACTATATATATATATATATATATATATATATATATATATATATATATATATATATATATATATATATATATATATATATATATATATAAATGGAAGGGTTCTTCTAAGAACCATAAAATATTGTGAGAACTTAAGAACCTTTTATAGCCTTTCGATAAATAGAATCAATGGTTGATATTGGATGACAATTTTGTAATTATTTACAACTTTGGTAGTGAATAGGGTATTGAAAAGGTGTGAATAGGGTATTTTTTGGAAGAAAAAAAAAATCTGCTTTTCTCTTTCTCTCTTACTTTTTTTTTCATTTTCATTTTATTTTTCTTTCATTAGAATTTATTTTTATAGTAAAAAAACGTTTTTTTATAAAAATAATATTTTTTTATATAGAAAATTATGTAATTGCTAGAAAATTAACGTATTTTATATAAAAATATTATGCGTCTATATAGAATATTTTTTTTTCTATATATAATATGTTAACGAACATATTCTATGTATAATCTACGTAGAATAACATGCAATCTACGTAGAATGTCGTGTAAAATGTCAAGTATCATATATTCTATGTAGTATACATGATAAAAATATGTCAAAAACACATTGAAACAAAAAAAAAAGAAGATTTCATTAGACATTTTATCAAACAATTGGTATGCAAATGATATAAAATATACAAAAAAGACATTGAATAGTAACGTTAATCTACATAAAAAGATATAGAAATGTATAAAAAACATAAAAATATATCAAATATATAAGAAACATAACATTCTACATAGATTATGTGTGATTTTTTACAAGTAGTCTTCTATAATATTCTATGTAGATTATCAAGTAATCTACATAAATTATCATGTAAAACATCTAATAACTATTACATTCACTATAAATCTAATATCTTACAAATAATCTTCATTACAAAACATGGAAAATGAATCTGTCATATTCTATGTAGAGTATCGACAAACATATTCTATGTACAATCTACGTAGAATGTCATGCAATCTACGTAGAATGACATACAATCTACGTAGAATGACATGCAATCTACGTAGAATGTCATGCAATCTACGTAGAATGTCATGCAATCTATGTAGAATGACATGCAATCTACGTAGAATGTCGTGTAGAATGTCAGGTATCATATATTCAACGTAGATTACATGACAAAATATATCAAAAACACATTGAAACAAAAAAAAAAAGATTTCATTAAGACATTTTATCAAACACTTGATATGCAACTGATATAAAATATACCAAAAAGACATTGAATAGTAATGTTATTCTACATAAAAAGATATAGAATTGTAATAAGAAACATAAAAATATATGAAATATATATGAAACATAACATTCTACATAGATTATGTGTGATTTTTTACAAATAGTCTTGTATTATATTCTATGTAGATTATCATGTGATGCGAGTGTCGTTAACCCGTCAAAATACCACTAAATACCTTAGAAGCTAGGGTAAGTAGGGATCGTATCCACAGAGAGCGAGAGGTTAATTACACGTATTTGAGCGACTAGCGTTGTAAAATAATTAATTTTAAGAGATTGATTGGTTTGTAAAAAGTAATTGCTTGATTTATAAAACTAATTACTTGCGAAATTTGTAAAAAGAAAACTTAATGAAATTGTTTGATTGAATAAAGTACGAGGATAACCATTCCCGGATTCCACACCTCGCTTTGTATTTAATTGATAAAAACGATATAAAGATTACATAGACATAATCTTTGTTATAATTATTATTAGAATCGTTACGTGATCTTGGGCATAGCGCGTGACACGTTTGATTACTCGTCTTAATTAAACAATTAACTCGGCACGAATAATAAAATGTCAACGAACTATCTTGCGAAACGCGACAAACAAATAATAATCATTCGTTTACAATCGAAATATAAATAATAAAACCATGCAAACTTAAAGTAATCGTTCATAAAATAAAACTTAGCGATGTGCTTCCTCCGAGAATGACTATGATGAGACTAGCCGGACATTGTTGATGCAATGCTCAAGAGTTGTGTGTCCATCTTCGTAGCTTGACTCGTGTGTTCTTCGTACGTGTGTTCGCTCAAACAGGGTCCTTTTCCTTAGCCTCCTCCTCCAAAAAACGATCTCTTTTTGTCTTCTATGATTTGGTATTTATAGAGAAGTGCTGGAAACCCTAAAAACGGCTCAGAAACTCTTTTTTCGGGTTGGGCGCAGCCGCAGGAGCAGGCCTGCGCCCCCCCCCCCCCTGCGCCCCGGTCTGCGCCCCCCTACGCCCCGGTCTACGCTTGGGCTTTTCGATGGGAAAATTCATTCTGTTGAACACTCGTTTGGGGAGCAGGGTTGCGCCCCCCTCTGTGCTTGGGCACTCGGTTGGGGAGCAGGGCTGCGCCCCCCCCTGCACTTGGCTCTCTAAAAAGTTCTCCGATTTTTCTCAATTTTTGCCAAACTTAGACTTAAATTGGTCACCTACACAAGCAATGAAATTAATCAATAGTAGCACATTCTACGACATATTTTCATTTAAAACTAACTCTTTTACGCTTAATAAACATGGTTATTTATAACCCGATCATCATGTAATCTACGTAGATTATCATGCAAAACATCTAATAATTATTACATTCATTATAAATCTAATATCTTACAAATAATATTCATTATAAAACATGGAAAACGAATTTGTCATATTCTATGTAGAGTATCGACGAACATATTCTATGTACAATCTACGTAGAATGACATGCAATCTACGTAAAATGTCATGTAGAATGTCAAGTATCATATATTCTAAGTAGATTACATGATAGAATATACCAAAAACACATTGAAGAAAAAAAAAAAGAAGATTTCATTCAAACACTTGGTATGCAACTGATATAAAATATACAAAAAACGCATTGAATAGTAATGTTAATCTACATAAAAAGATATAGAAATGTATAATCAACATAAAAATATATGAAATATATAACAAACATAACATTCTACATAAATTATGAATAGTAATGTTAATCTACATAAAAATATATAGAATTATATAACATTCTATATAGATACATAATGATTTTATATAGAATACATTAATTTTTTAATAATTAAATAATTTTCTATATAGAAAAAAATATTTTTTTTTGTAAAAAACGTTTTTCTACTATTAAAATCAATTTTCATTGAAGAAAAAGAAAATGAAAACGAAAAAAAATTAAGAGTGAGAAAGTGAAAAAGAGATGCATACAATAAAAAGATGGAGAGAGAAAGATAATATTTTTTAATTCCAAAAATACCATTTTGATCCAAGGGCTCTAAAAAATTCTAAGTTCTTACAATCTTTGAGGTTCTTAGAATGTCATGCAATCTATGTACAATCTACGATGAATCTATCATATTCTATGTAGAGCATCGACGAACGTATTCTATGTACAATCTACGTAGAATGTCATGCAATCTACGTAGAATGAAATGCAATCTACGTAGAATGAAAAGCAATCTACGTAGAATGGCATGCAATCTACGTAGAATGTCATGCAATCTACGTAGAATGTCGAGTAAAATGTCAATTATCATATATTCTACGTAGATTATATGATAAAATATACCAAAAACACATTGAAACAAAAAAAAAAGATTTCATTTAGACATTTTATCAAACACTTGGTATGCAACTGATATAAAATATACCAAAAACACATTGAATAATAATGTTAATCTACATAAAAAGCTATAGAATTGTATAAGAAATATAAAAATATATAAAATATGTAAGAAACATAACATTCTACATAGATTATGTGTAATTTTTTACAAGTAGTCTTGTATTATATTCTATGTAGATTATCATGTAAAACATCCAATAACTATTACAATCATTATAAATCTAATATCTTACAAATAATCTTCATTATAAAACATGAAAAATGAATTTGTCATATTCTATGTATAGTATCGACGAACATATTCTATGTACAATCTACGTAGAAGGTCATGCAATTTACGTAGAACGACATGCAATCTACGTAGAACGGCATGCAATCTACGTAGAACGACATGCCTTCTACGTAGAACGACATGCAATCTACGTAGAACGGCATGCAATATACGTAGAATGTCGTGTAGAATGTCAAGTATCATATATTCTTCGTAGATTAAATGATAAAATATACCAAAAACACATTGAAACAAAAAAAATAAGATTTCATTTAGACATTTTATCAAACACTTGGTATGCAACTGATATAAATATACCAAAAACACAATGAATAATAATGTTAGATGATAAAATATACCAAAAACACATTGAAACAAAAAAAATAAGATTTCATTTAGACATTTTATCAAACACTTGGTATGCAACTGATATAAAATATACCAAAAACACAATGAATAATAATGTTAATCTACATAAAAAGATATAGAAATGTATAATAAACATAAAAATATATGAATATATACAAAAATATAACATTCTACATAGATTATGAATAGTAATGTTAATCTACATAAAAAGATATAGAATTATATAACATTCTATATAGACACATAATATTTGTATATAGAATACATTAATTTTTTAGCAATTAAATAATTTTCTATATAGAAAAAAATTATTTTTCTTATAAAAAACGTTTTTTAATATTTAAATCAATTCTCATAAAAGAAAGAGAAAATGAAAATGAAAAAAAAGTAAGAAAGTGAAAGTGAAAAAGAAATGCATACAATAAAAAAGGTGGAGAGAGAAAGATAATATTTTTTATTCCAAAAATATCCTTTTGATCCAAGGACTCTAAAAGGTTCTTAGGTTCTAACCATCTTTGAGGTTCTTAAAAGAATCTCTCCCTATATATATATATATATATATATATATATATATATATATATATATATATATATATATATATATATATATATATATATAGGTGAGTTCAATGGAAAACTCATATGCATAGAAAAACCTGGGAAAACCATTCGTAGCCCTTAGATTAGATGCATATGCGTCATTAGATTAATGCATCATGATGCACATGCAAGAAAACGCATAGGGGTCTTTTCGGCACATAATAGAATTTTTTATAAAATAAAAAAATTAATCATTTAATATGTCCAAATTTAAAAAGTTCATCATTGATGCATAATTTTAAATTTAAAAACCATCTACACCATGCATTAGAAAAACATTCATATACATTCATCATACATTAATAAAATAACATAAAAATCCTCTGATATTACATTATCTTCAATCTAAAAGTACATGTTTATCATCCATCTTCATTTTCATCACTTATCTTTAGACGAAAATGATAATTCACCATAAACATTTTGCAAAAAATGTTTATCTTTTAACGAAATAGACGATAGACTAGAAGCGTCATGCTCATCATTCATCTTCATGTTTATTATTCATTTTCATGTTCATGATGAGATTTTTGATGCATCAGAATACAAAAATACAAAAATGACGACACAACTTTTGACGAAAATTCTTTGACGTATCAAAAATTTTATGTTCATCGTGAGTTTTATCATGAGATTATCGATGTACCAAAACATTGTGTTCATCATTTATCTTCTTGTTTATCATTAGTTCTTCAATGGCGGGTGTAAATCTCCATGTTCATCATGAAATCTTCGTGTTCTTCATTCTTTTTCATGTTCATCATTCATCTACGACGATGATGCAAAAGATATATTAGATAATATCATGGTGGTGGCCGACGATCATGGGCGGTGCATAGCCGGAGGTCGGCGACATGGTGGTCCAGGGGTGGTGATATGATGGTGGTTACGTTATCTTTCTTTGCTAAAGAGAAAAAGTTATATATATATATATATATATATATATATATATATATATATATATATGTGTGTGTGTGTGTGTGTGTGTGTGTGTGTGTGTGTGTAGAATCAGGTTCATCAGCGTACCTATAAGATTCCAGCGTACCTAGCGTACCCTAATGTGAATGATCATTCACATATATTTTTTTTGAATAGACATATATAAGACAACATTATAAGACTTTTTTCAAAATAAGCAACATCATAAATCTTGTGAATGGTAAAAAAAGATCATGTGAATGGTCATTTCACACGTGTGAAATGACCATTCACATGGATGACCATTCACATAAATATGCATTGAG
>JAANYP010006644.1:215000-463043 GCA_020465985.1 Centrapalus pauciflorus
TTACTTACTACCCATCCCTCATCCATCATACGTTACCCACCCAACCCACCTACCCTTACCCTACCTACACTATCCAACATTCCAACCTACTCTTACTTACTACCCACCATACCTACCCCTACCCACCCACCCATCCCTCATCCACCCTACCCACTATCCATCTAATCCTATTCCTACCTTAGAGACTTATCCATCTCTACCCACCCACCCATCCCATCCTACCATACCAACAAATTATGAAATTGGATTCCAATTTCATTTTTAGCCAACCAAACATGATTTGGATTCCAATTCCAATTCCTTAACAGATTCTAATTCCTTTTAAAACATTCTGCGAACCAAACGCCACCTTAGAGAACCACAATGCATCGCAAGAAAATCGTAATGCATCATGCGGGAATTTGATGCATCACCTGGAAATAATGATGCATCACACGGGATTTTGATGCATTTGTGGTGGTGCAGGGAGGTTCTTCAATGTTTTTCGATGCATGAAGGTTCTTCATTGAACCCACCCCTCTCTCTCTATATATATATATATGTATGTATATATATATATATATATATACATACATATATATATATATATATATATATGTATGTATATATGTATGTATATATGTATATATGTATGTATTTATGTATGTATGTATGTGTGCATGTATGTATGTATGTATGTATGTATGTATGTATGTATGTATGTATGTATGTATAATATCATTAAACTATTTTTGTGCACATTTAACTACTAAAATTAAACTTATTTAGCCACTAAACTATAATTTGCATAAATTTAGCCATCAAACTACAGTCATCTTCTTCAAATTGAAATGATTAACAACAGTTCAATGACTATATATATATATATATATATATATATATATATATATATATATATATATATATATATATATATATATATATATATATATATATATATATATATATGTTGGTGGTTAAATGAGACATTTAAAAGTTAGATGATCGCATGTACTTATAAACATAAATTATTCCTAACATCATGCATAATCTTTAGCCGGTTTATCTCAACTTTCGCATCGAATAACTTTCAGCTACCTTTATTACGATGGAAGAGGGATACTGTGCTTGCGACAATAAGTATTTGCTTCTTACAGGGAGTAGTCATTCCTATTTTCTTCCACCTTCATGCTCAGGTTTGTTGTTTAAATATATACTTAGATTAATATCTATATACTACGTGAGTTGACTTAATAATAATATATAAAAATAAATATTTATAATATATATGTAAACTAATAATAATAATAAAAAATTAGGGTGTATATAATTTTAGTTGATTAATTATTAAGTTAAATTATAGTAGAATAGATTTGATTTAATTTAAATTTAAATTAGATTGTAGTAAATGACAAGACAAATTGAGAAAATAACAAGTGACAAATTAAAGTAGTAGATTACAGTCAATAAACATTTACTCATTTAATAGTATTTACAGATATATATATATATATAGAATATGGTTCGAGAGAGTACCACCCAAATGCAGCGCACCAGAAGGTACCACCTTTAAAAAAACTTTTTAAAATTTTTTTTTTCATAAACATGTTTTAATTAACATTATGAAGATCGTATGTAAATTTCACATACATTCACATCTCCTAGCTCCTAAAAAATGATGTGAACACACTTACATAATTTTGAAGACATGTGAACATGCATTTATGTGATGTGTGTTTTCGTGCATTTAGAGTGTTCGGATTTGCGTGAAATTCACATATGATCTGTGTAATGTTAATTAGAACATGTTCATGAAAAAAATTTCAAAAAAATTACTTTTAAGGGTGGTACCTTCTGGTGCGCTGCATTAGAGGTGGTACTCACTTGAACCTAAATCTATATATATATATATATATATATATATATATATATATATATATATATATATATATATATATATATATATATATATATATATATATATATATATATATATATATATATATATATATATATAGAACACTCTAAGTGCATGAAAACACACATCACATAAATGCACGTTCACATGTCTTCAAAATTATGTAAGTGTGTGTTCACATCATTTTTTAGGAGCTAGGAGATGTGAATGTATGTGAAATTTACATATGATCTTCAAAATGTTAATTAAAACATGTTTATGAAAAAAATTTTAAAAAAGTTTTTTTAAATTTGGTACCTTCTGGTGCGCTGCATAATGAGTGGTACTCACTCGAACCATATTATATATATATATATATATATATATATATATATATATATATATATATATATATATATATATATATTTATTTATTTATTTATTTATTTATGTATTTATTTATATAACTGAATATGAATGTTACAGACATATGTACATGGAAGCTCACTCTTTCTTTCAAAGCATGCCATCTTTGTATCCGGATTCATGACAATCCACACAATAGCCACTGCACTATTCAAGGTACATGAACGTTATTAATCCTTTTGATAATATAAAAATTTAGACATGATCATATTTTTGACGTTATACACGCTTGTTTGTATATGTAAATTGTGAGTTTTAGGACATTCCTGATATCGAGGGAGATACGCTAAATGGAATCTACACGTTAGCTTCACATATTGGGAAAGAACGGGTTAGCTCGAACTATATATGTACCATAAATATGAAATAACTATCCTAGGAATTTTTGTCGAAATGAAATAATTAGATATTTTGATCATTACTTTTGCAGATGTTTTGGATATGTGTATGGATTCTTGAAATACTATACGGTATGGCAATATTAATCGGGCTATCATCAACACACCTTTGGGTTCGATCAATAATGGTAACATACTTTTTATATCATTCACTTAATTACGAGTATTAATGCCTTATGTAGTATCATCATAATTATTGTCATTAACCGCTCTCGGCTTCATTCTCCACAGTAATGGCTTTACAATAATCCTTTCCCAAGCATCTTGTAATTCTGGCCGTTTTTCCACTCCTCAGTCCTCACTTTTCTTTCCACCAAGCCATTAAATTCCACATCTTGTGCTCTAAAAGTACTTTTTTTACAGCAGAAACTCACACACTTATCTTAACTTACTCTTAAATCTACATATTTTATTCACGATGAGACTTGAACTCCCAATCTGGAGGATCTTCTTAAAACCTGGTACCATTGGGCTAGAAGTCCTTAACTCCCAACCTTGTGCTCTAAAAGAACTTTCTCTGCTTCTTGACTTTATAGATCTTTCTGACATTCTATATAACTAAGGACCTTCACATGTATCTTCTTTTTTAGAAGGGAATTTAATGTTGACACCTCCTTTTATGTGCACTGTGTACACACCCTAGGGTGAAGGGTGTACTCAACCTTCCGAAATCTATCATTTAGGACACATCAGCGCCGCATCAGTATTTCTCTCTCTAACATTTCCATTTTAACTATTTGGAAATACCCATCATTCTAATATTTCTATCCCAATACTCATTACATAATTAATTTTTAGAGAGATAAAGAGAGAAAGAGATGGAGAGAGAGTGAGAGAGATAGAAAGTCGAGAGGAGTTCTTACCATTCTGCAGGGCCACTGGTGGAGGGGTAGTGTTCCCGCTGGTAGAAGCTGATTTTGGATAGGCCGCTGGTGAGCGGCTTTGGTATACCGCCTCCTCTAGTGTGATTTTTTTAAATATTTTATAAACTTCTTTGAATTATGATGGGAAAATAGATTTGATGTGATGGGTATATGAAGGGTGAATTAAACAAAAAAACAATGGGTGCATATAACAAACACATTTTATTATTTAATATCTCTAACGTGTTCTGCATTTAGATTTGGGTGTTTACAAGAAAACCTAACTTCATCTAACTATTGTGAAAAGGTTATTGGCTTTGGAATTCTTGGTTTTATACTTTGGAGAAATGCAAATATGGTTGATCTCAATAACAATGAGGCCACTCAATCATTCTACTTGTTTATGTGGAAGGTAATTAATTACATGTATATATCCTTTTGTATATCATTCAAATTCAATTTTTATTTTTTAAAGAAATTACAATATTTTTATAGTTTGATGTATTATTTAACAAAAAATAATTTTTTTCACAGCTATACTCTATGGTGTACGCGTTTGTGCCAATTTTAAGATTTTGAGCATGGAGAAGGACAAGTGATGATAGAATGATTTTGACCTTTCATTGTAATATTTGCTTTAGTTATCTTCTATATTTAATATGTAGTTATATTTCAACCAAATAAAAATCTTTTTTAATTGTTGGATTCTATGTAATTACTAATTTAAGGTTGTCTGTTCTGACATAATGATTACGAACTGACAAATCGATACGAAGAAAGTGATATAAACTTGACTCAAACCTAAAGCGGGTTGAGACACTACTACATTTTGAAGCTAAGGCAACACTTTTGATGCAACACATTTAAAAACTGTTGCTTTTTTATTTAAGTTCGATCTAAAGCAACACATTGACAAAAAGTGTTGCATATAATGATTTAATGCAACACTTTTTTTAAAGTGTTGCCTTTTTTACTAAAAAAATGCAACATTTTTCTAAAGTGTTGTAATTTTTACTAAAAATTGTAACATTTGTTTAAAGTGTTGCATATTTCAATAATAAATGCAACACATTTTTAGAGTGTTGCATTTATAATGAAAAAAAAACAACACATTTTTAAAGTGTTGCATTTATAATGAAAAAAATGCAACACATTTTAGAGTGTTGCATGTATAATGAAAAAAATGCAACACATTTTAAAAAAAAACATTTTTTTGAGTGTTGCATTTATAATGAAAAAAATATGACATGTTTTTAAGTGTTGAATATACTATTTTTTTTGTTTTGTAATTTTGATTAACAAATACACATAAAAGTTCAATGCCTGATTTCTTAGGATTAACAAAATACAAGATTTAATAATACATGTTTTATTTTTAAATAAAGAGGGCAATATTTAGAAATGAAATTGGTTAATTAGAAAAATAAAAACAATAATATATTACAATTAATTTAAAAAATCCTTTACGCACGTGTGTGTGTGTATATATATATATATATATATATATATATATATATATATATATATATATATATATATATATATATATATATATATATATTAAAAGATTTTAACTTTTAATTTAACAAATTAATAATAATTATAATTATAATTATAATATTATAATATAATATTGAAGTATGTAGCACTACTACAAATCGAAACTAATGCAATACTTTTGATGCAACACATTTTTTTTTATTAAGTTATATATCTGAATTAAGTTGACCGTCTGGCTAAAAATGTTACTATTGTTTGTTATGTGCTAAATAATCTGTCTGAATAAGCCAATTACCAAATTACCCTTTTAATTTAGTAACTTTGTTTTTTTATTGACACCTTTATAAAACCATCAACTGATACATAACAAATTGACAATTCATAAAACAATTACCAAAACTCAATTTTGACTTTCTCTAACTTCTTCTTCCAATTTCTTCACTATCCCCTCTCTCTTTAAATTTTGAAAAGATAGAAAAGTTAAAAAACTAAAAGAAAAATAAAAAATGCAGACCTATTAAAATACATACATGTCAATCATTTTTCTGCTCTCCACTCACGCACCACCATTTCTGTCTTTTTGTCTCTCATTGTCATCACGCAGGTCGGTCGAAGAATGGGTAAAGCGATTTTATGAATATCGAAGTTTTCTTCCCTTGATTTCAACTGGATTTCGATTTCTTGAGAGCAGATTAATCGCCAATGGAACAGGAAAATGGTGACGGAGACGGCGGCGGAGACGACAACGAAGTCTCCTCCACAGATCTGCGTTCCTTCTTGGATTTCCCTCTCGACATTCCCTCCGGCTTTCCAACTTGGCGGTTCAGATTGACGACGGGTTTTGCTTTTGGTCGAAGGTATTGTTCATATCGACGACGACTTTCTCTTTAGCTTCAAGGTATCATTCAGATCGACGGTAGCTTTTTCCCTCGTTCACAGCGGCTTCTTCCTCCTTCTCATCGATCAAAGGTCTCTCTCTATTTGGGTTTTAGGTTCACATTATGATTAAAACCGTATTTTCAGATCTGACTTTTGCGTTCAAACCCTAGATTTCTTTGTAGTTTCAAGATTATGTTTGAATATTTATTGCTTGATTTGTTTAATCTCATAGCTAGTTATGTTGTGGCCTTTAAAAAGTATTGTTCAAATTATCATACAACATCTTTCTAATGACAATTTTGCCTTAATTAACCTGAAATCTTGACCAGATTTCTTCAATTGGAATCAGGTGAAGGTTCGTTATTGTGATGGTGCTTCTTTTGCCGAGGACTCCGAAAATAAGGTGGATATAGTTATACACACACACACACGGAATAAATAGATTTTGTAAGTAAATTTTCCTGTACTGTTTGTTACCTTTTTTGGATATAGTTATATATACTCACGGAATTTCAATGTTGGCTGTAGATGTTTCATTAGTTGATGATATAGTTGATCGTATATCTGAAGATGCAACAGCTTGATGGCTGTAGATGTTTCATTAGTTGATGATTTTTGCAACGACAGCAGCAAAAAGGGCCAGAAACAGTCCCAGAACACACACGTTTATGGCTTTGGCTTTTAGACCGAAAAATCCCTCGAATCTTCGGCCATTTCTTTTAGCCTTTGGCCACAAACTTCAGGCCTTTAATAGCACATTAACAAGGAATATTGGGGCTGTTATAAGCAGTCTAAACCTGACTGTAACAGCGCCCAACAGAAAAGGTTGAACTGCAACGGTTTGGTCCTTAACCGTGGCCTAAATTCGTAGACTTAAAAGGTTTTGGTACTGTTAGGGCCTAGGGTCAACCTACGTTACCCAAAATAGACGAGACTGATCCATTTAGACATTAAAAGTAACCAACATATAAGATGGAAGCTAGTATCTATATGTACATGTGTCTTCTTCGAAAAGAAATAAAATTGAAATCTCACATTAATAGATATCCCTTCCATTCCCTGGCTAGTATATTGGACTAGGTAATTCCATGCTTTATGTCATTGCAAAGAAGATATATGAATAATAGTGTGCCCGATACTAATTATAAAATATAAGAAACTTATTACGAATTACAATTCTGAAATAAAATTACAATACACGAAAATAAATAAAATACGAAAATTAAAATTACAAGTAAATGAAATAACAATGCTGAAAAGTAAATTACAATGCGAAAAAGAAGGCTGAGTCTCGTGTTTGACACGATTTCCTTAAAACATATTCGAAGTCTGTTTCCCAGGGTACAACAGCCAAAGCAGTGTGTACTGCCGGAGGTAACCAACTTGCCTGAAAAATCACGTGAATTCTAAGTGATCTTCGTTCTTGGAAGCAGCAACGTCTCGCCGTTTAAAGTGCAAAGTGTTTTAAAATATTCAAGTATATTTTCAAGTCTTTCAAGTGTCAAAAAGATGTGTTGAATATCCTATTCTTTTATAGGAAAAAATGAATTGAAACACCTAATTAATCATATTTTAATTACAAAAACCGTTTTGTAATACTCCATTATTACAAGGTTTATTGTTAATTAATATTAATAATTATGTGTTGAAAACCAAATCGTAACAGCTTTTTCAAACTCGTAACTTTTAGCAACCCTCGGAGTAAAAAGTTGTCTCGTACGAGCCCTGGTTTTTGTAGCTACATTCGTGTCCACAGTTGTACATGAGTTTAGTGAGGAAAAACCACAAACAATCTTGTCATGGTTTTGAACACTCCTCGTTATAAACTCACTTTGGTTTTGATCTCCACTATGTGGGACTCAATTCACCCACTTAGAAGGAGTTTCATTCATTCCAAACACCAATCTTTGAGCATCGATATCTCATTCATCTTAGCTTCGTTTTGGACGTTCTTTATACTGTTGGAATCCTCTCTTCAAGGAGAATGCAAACCCACAAAATATTAATTATATATCTCACAATTATATATAATTATATTTGATCCAAAAACATGGAAAATACACTTTTTCCTTTGAAAAATTTACACGTTTTTCCAACAGAAGATTCAATCCACCTCCTTTTCCCCCACAAAGCAGTTGTATTTTTGTATTTAGGTGAGATCTTCACCATCACTTCATAAACAATGACATATTAGCAGCCGCAAGACTACCAACTCCATGACCCCTAGCATCCTTAGGTGTAAGAATCTTTTTTTTTTTTCCAAACTAAAAGGTTATATCTACAGAAAGAATCTTTTTTTTTTTTTCCAAACTAAAAGGTTATATCTACAGACACCAGTTATATATCTATTATAAGTCATTATATGATCATAAATATCACACCAAATCGACAATTGAATGATCAAATGATTAATCGTCCAAAAAAAATAATTGACTAAATGTAACATGTGACTTACATGCAGGGGTGTTCATAAAAAAAAAACAGAATCTGAACATCCAAAATGAAAATGTGAAATTCGATCCAAAACTATCTAAAATTTTGGATTCAGGTAGTGAAATTCCACAGTTTTGTATAATTGGATATCTGAATATGCAAAACTTTAGCAGGAGAGGGAACCCTCATTGATAGAAGACCACGGTAGCATCCTCCCCGAAAGCAACACTGTTATTCTCTACTGACAAGGGCACTCAACTTTTTTAGAATTTTATGTATATTGATATTGATTATTTTACGTAATATTGAGTATTTATTTTTATCCTAATGCATACTTTTGAGTTTTATGTTGATATTATACATTTATATTATTAGCATTTATGGTTGGTTTGTGATATATTATGTATTTGGATATATGAATTTGCATTTTAGATAGTTAAATATTTGATTTAATTTTAAAAAATAGAATTTTCAGATAATCGAATAATTAGATATCCAAATCCAAAATAGGATAAACCGAAATTTCGAATACTCCTAAATTTCGGATATCCGGTATTGAACACCCCTACTTAGAAAGAGGGAAGTGGCGTCGGCATAGTATCGGGGAAGCGTACGTGGCTGCAGCCCTGCTCGAGGAACACCCTCCCTCTCCGCCCCGCCTCATTTTCATCACCGCTTGATGCACCTACCCCGCTCCTCCCCGAAATGTTTTCCTCAAACAAGGAATGATTTGTCATCGTCATCGGATGAAGATGATTTGACAATGACGGATCATCGTCGTCATCAGACGACAATCTTGAACAAGATTTTTTAAATGTTGTTCAAATGAAATGTTGACGTCCAAGCAATGCAATTTCTTCACGAATATAAACCATAATCGTGAAGCCGCACATGAACGATGCACAATTATTTTTGTGAGAATCCGTTATACGGCCCAGTTTATTTTTGACAAAGGTTCCAGATGAATAAAGGACTTCTTTGCGAATAGTTCACGATATGGCCTCAAATTTTGAATACTTCTCGTTTCTCAATAATGGTAGAGGCAGACAATCTTTTACCATACTACAAAAGTGCACATCCACAATTTTTCAACTAGCATCTTCTGCTGAGTACTTGCATATGTCGGCTTAGAATTTCTCGTGAAAGTCTATATGAATTTTGCAACGTTATTATTCACTTGTATAGAAGAAAATATGTGCATCTACCGACTATCAGCGACACACAAAACTTCAATGTTTTACACGAATCCAAACATGGATTTCCATGTTTGCTCAGTAACATTGATTGCACATATTGGAAGTGGATAAATTGTCTAAAGATAAGACGTGATCAATATATGAGAAGTGACCACCAACACCTGACAATAATGCTCAAAGTTGTTGCCGCGTAAGAGTTGTGGTTTGGCATGACTTTTTTGGAGGCACCGATTCAAACAACGACATCAACATCATCAGACAAACACCATTATTTAAAGATGCGGTCAATGAAATAGCTCCAGTTGTTCTCTTTCAAGCTAACAAAATAACGTAGATGCTTAGTTATTACCTTGAAGATGATATATATCTCGTTTTGGCTTTGTAAATCATTTAGCTTTACATCCAAAGAAATACGAATAAGATTCAAGATCTCATAAGAAGCTACAAGGAAGGATGTTAAACGAGCCTTTCGTGTACTTAAAAGCCGATGGAATGTAGTTCAAAATGTTGTGTGTAAATGAGTCCTAACAAAATCAGATGTATAATGTACGCTTGTTGCATTCTACATAATATTATTCTTGAAGACGAGGGACTAGTCATTAATTTGTCCATTTAACGAAAATGAACTTCCAGGCCACAATAAAAGTTATCAAAGTAGCAATTGTTTTTTTTCTTTGTTACTTATTATAGCAACGATTTATCCTGTAAGTGATTTATATGTTTTGAATTATTTTTTCTATTTCAAAAATAATAATGCATTTTCATCTTTAAATTTAAAATTAAAGATGAAGTCTAATGCAACAGTTTATAAATGTCACATTAACTTCAACAAAATGAAGTCTAAAGCAACAACATGTTGCATTAGCCCATAAAATATTACATATTTTGCAAAAAATTGTTGCTTTGTACATAATGTGACATTGGTGAAGGAAACACTTGATAAGCAGTGCCGGTCCTATCATTTTTGAGGCACGAGACATATACTTAAAAAGGGCCCTCTATATATATATAAGCAAAATTCGTATAAAAAAGTTATAATTAAATAATATTGAGAAAAACGCGATACTTTTTATTCGTTATAAATTGGGCAAAAATATCATACAATATTAAATTATATTTTATTAGAAAATTGTGAATTTTTTTTAATTTTAAATGATATAGTATAAATACTAAACATATGTGTCAAAAATAAATAACATCTCAAGAAAAAAAATACATATCTTATTAGTATTTTTATTAGTCGTATAATAAATAACATAAACCACGTGATAAACAAAAATAAAAAAATCAAACCACGTGATAAACAAAAATAAAAAACAATCAAACTCATTGAAAAACAAAATTATAAATATTGATTTTGATGGTTAGTATATTGAAATAAAACAAATAGATGATATCTTTAGATGAAAATCCAAGTAATAGTGATGAAATATAAAATAAAATAAAATGCACACAATGGGAATTGATCCCACACCATTTGAATTGCAAGATAAGATAACTGTCAACTAAACCAACACATTGTTTATGTTTTTATCACGCAAAAAACATATAAGCTAATACTGGACAGCTGTGCAGCCTGTGCTATATTAACATATAAATTTTTTTAGGCCCCTTATAGTGAATTGGGCCCTGGGCGGTGGCCTAGGTGCACCAAGCCCAGGGCGGCCCTGTTGATAAGTGTCGTGTTAGCAATGATGGTATATTTTAAAGCTTAACACAACACTTTGTTCGAGTTACATTAAGCTCATTTTATGGCATTGCGGTTTCTAAATAACCCATTGCTATTATTGAAAGAAAATGAAGTTTCAGAATTTGAAAGGTGTGTTTAGTTACCGAAGATTTCCAAAATTTTCATCTCACTTTTCAAAGAGTATGAAAACTTGTTTAGTTAACATCAATTTCATAAATTTTTATTTCACTTTTTAAAATACCAATCTTCATATTCACTTTTTTACTTTTCTATTACATACCCTATATTTCTTTATAATCCATAGGATTTAACAAAATTCATAGAATCCAACAAGATTCATAGGTTAATAGAAGGGTTCCATAATAACTGCAACAAGATTCATAAGATTCAAATTTATTTTATAATTGTCACAATGTTCACAACGAATAAAATGTTTATAAAATATTCTTATATATAGACACACACACACATAATATAATGTAATGTTCGACAGCGTACCACAATAAAATGCAGCGTAGCCAACACAGCTCAATTGAATAATCATTCACATAATTTTTTTATATAGACATGTAGAAACAATATTATGAGACTTTTTATGAAAAGGATCATATCTTTATACATAGAGATTAGCAAAGTAGATATTGTGAACACTACTAGAAAATTGACTTTTACCGACAAAATTTCCGACGGAAAAAATCCCTCGGTATTACCGACGGCTTACCGACAAATTTCTGACAGATTGTGGATATGCAAATTACCGACGGATTACCGAGGGTATACCGAGGGCTTTCCGACAGTGGGACTTCCCTCGCTATTTCGTCAGTATACCGAGAGTTTACCGAGGGATTACTAAGTGATAAATCTGTTGTCGGTAATCCGTTGGTAAACACGTCTCTCGATAATCCGTCGGTAACATTCCCTCGGTAAGCACTCGGAAATCCCTCGGTAAAATATTCTTCCGTAATCCCTCAAAAACATCCCGTCGGCATTCTCTCGGTATGGCTTTTGTCGGTAATCACTCGGTAATTTCATCGGTAAACCCTCAGAAACATTGTGTTTTCCATTTTTTAAAAAAAAATAGATCATTAAATATGAATACAATTCATATACACACGTCCATATACATGTTAGCAACAAACAATATAAATTAGTTGTATTCGGTTGATATTAATATGTAATGAGTTACTTTTTAAACAAATAATATATATGTACATAATCCATATATAAGATCGACTATAAACTGTTATAACATTATAAGAATTACTAGTATTTGTTAGCGCCGGACAATGCCTAATATAACTTGTTTTAATATTAAATGAATAATTAGTAGTTTTTTTAAAGTCCAACATGACTTATAACTTGTTATGACTTAGATGAGCAATAAGTGTTGTCAAAGTCCAATATGATTCATTATAACATGTTGTAACATGCTAAGAACAAGTGATAATTGTTAAGGCCCAATATGACTTACAATAACCTTGTAAGAATAACTAATGATTTTTAAAGTCCAACATGACCCATTATAACTTGTTATGACATCAAATTTACAATAAGTAGCTGTTAATATTCAAGATAACATCCCGTTCTAACCTATTATGACGTTTATAAAATAAGTATTTTTGAATGCTCAATATGAACCATTATAACTTGTTATTGATGCAATGCTTTTCGACTATATAATTGCGTCACTTTTACCCCTAGTTTTTCCGGTTTTTATTTAAAACGCATTTATATCGCATCCATTTTCGCTATATTTGTGTTTTTAGGTTCCTTGAAGCCATTGATCCCAATTCGGAGAAGTTTTCCCTACCCCACACGACAAGAAAGGGAAAAAAGCAAAATTGCTAATCCCAGGTCCTGAGCAGAAAGATCCTCGCGGCGCGGCCACTACATGTTCGCGTCGCTACCTTTCTTGTGGCATTTCCATGATTCGAGCAGAAACATTCTCGCGGCACGACCATTAACCCTTCGCGATGCTACATTCAGCAACAGGCTCTGACTAGATCGTACAAAAGCCAGTAGCGGCGCTACCAAATGTCTCATTTCGGCGCGACTATGTTCAGATCTGATGCTATTTAAGCATCTTTTCTCTGAAATTGAAGGGACATATCATAGAGCTAGGGTTAGGGTTTGGAGGCTACGAAATTTCCTCTACAGATATCACGTGGATGACTAAGAGTTGGAGTAAGTGGAGCTAGTTTGACAATCATTGGGGGAGTTTTCTTTATTAACCATTGTTTATTTAGATAAACTTCTCTTTTATTTGCATTTTTAGTTCACTCACCATGACTGGACAGTAGTTGTTTATGTAATCATTCGGGTTTTTCAACCCCAAACATTAGATGCACATTTGTTAGCAAGGTTTTTAGTTGTTTATCATTTCGGTTTCTTGTTTGACTTATCTCTTGATGGATATTTAAATACATGTTTTATTTGGTGAGTAGTGAGTTGTTTAAAAGCGAAAGCTCAAATTAATTAATCATTCTTTACGAATTTGTCTATGGGTTTGTTTGGTCTTGAGCTAGAAATAGTGAAAGGAATTTAGTTCATGTATTTTAGATTCTATCAACGAGAATATTTTGTTCGAATGAAAATCTAGCATTATATGTGTGTTTGCGAAAGTGGATTCACCTTTCAAGAAATCGATTTGTATGGATATTATCTTTGTGTAATTAATCGGTTAGTTTATTAGGAGAATTCCGAGTATCTAATCTTTTAATGTAAAAGCAAGTAAGTCGAAAGATGAACTTGTAGCACTTGATTATATTCGCTTAACTTTTAACCTATGATGTGCTTATTTACAAGTCATCTAATGTGCAGGGGGAGTAAACTTGAATGATTACCGTTTATTTTCTGATTTAAATCTTCGTGACCATTTAATATTAGTGCACTTTATAAATTCGAGTAGCATTTTGTTAATAGTTTTTAATTGATTAATAATTTCTAAATTTAGTATTTTGTTTTATTAAAAATCAAATCATGTTTTCATTTAGACTAATTATTGACAACGAGTTTAGTATCATCATTCTTGCATTGTGTCTTCGAGATCGATAACTCGGTTCTTGCCATTTATATACTAGTAAACGATGTTCTTATTTTTGGTATATAACCATTAAGACATCAAGTATTTGGCGTCGTTGTCGGGGACATGGTGATTTTGAGAACAACTTTTAGTCTCTATATTAGTCGATCCTTGCGTGTTGATTCATCATCAAGCAATTTATCTTATTGTTATTTTTCTTGTACAAGCTCACTTGTTGTTTTCCACGTGTGTTGTAGGTGTTTATGAAACGCAACTTAAATCCGGACCTCGTCGAGCCATATTCCGACCCGGAAAGGATAATTCATCGAAAGAACCGACAGCTACACATAGACATCCCAGTTCATAGTTTCGGGGAAAGGACGCCAATAAGTGCATCTTCAAGAACTTCTAATCAAGGGTGTTTGGAGCCTCAAACCCCTATCACACGCCTTTCGGAACCCAAAACTGAGTCGCCTCACGAATCACCTCCGACTACTCCAATGACGGATACACAATCAATTCGTGAGAGAAAGAAGCCTTCTAACGCGGGTACGGGATCCGCAATTGTAAATCCACTGGTTCAAGCGGTTCATTATGAAGTCAAGTCTCATTACCTCACTTACCTGAACCAAATGTTACCATTCGAGGGGTATGAGACGGAAGATCCTAATGACCATATAACTGCTTTTCTTGATGTGTGTGATATGATAAAGATTCGAGAGATGCCGGAGGACGCACTTCAACTTAGGTTATTTCCTTATACACTCCGGGGTGAAGCAAAAGAATGGTTTAAATCGTTGGATCCGAGGTCTATCACAACATGGGAACAACTAGTTGATGAGTTTTTGATGAATTTCTTCCCGCCATCTAAGACTTCGAAGCTTAAAACTGACATCAATAATTTTGTTCAAATGACAGATGAAACTTTACATGAAGCATGGAAAAGGTGTAAGAGTCTTTTGAGGCGATGTCCACATCATGGTTTGGACTTAGATGATCAAATTCAAACATTCTATGATGGCCTTAGTGTGGGCAGAAGGAATTCGTTGGATGCCGCGGCAAGAGGGGCAATTTTGGATGAAACCCCCGAAGAAGCAAAGAGGTTGATTGAGAAAATGGCGTCGAATGGGAGCCATTACAACGCTTCACGACGAAGGGCCGTTCCTAGTGCCTCTCGTCAACTCGATGCGTTTGAGCAATTAACCACAACTGTGGTGGATATGGGCAAACATTGCGATCTTGGCTAAACCACAATCGGCGAAACATGTTGAGGTTACATGCCAACTATGCGGTGGTTCTCACACCGCAAGTGATTGCCAACAAAAAGTTAGCCTACTTCAAAGATCATCATCGGCTAATGTTATCCAAGAAACTTGTCAATTATGTGGGGGGTCACATTCGGCTAGAGAGTGTTATAATGAAGAGATTTATGCGATGCACGGGCAAGCCATGTGGTCTCAAGGAGACAAGTATGATTATCGACCGCCATCCCAATTGTATTACCATCCTAATAATAGGAATCACCCCAATTTCCGATGGAGACAACCCAACAATCAACAAGTGACATCATCGGGAATGGGAGACACTAGTTCATCAAACCAATGCCAACCAAATAACTCCCATCCATCATCATCCGCAAACAAACCATCCATGGAAGAGCTTTTCATTAGGCACACCGAAAGCAACGATAGTCTCATGCGCGATCAACAAGCCACTATTCAAGATCTTGTAAACCAAATGGGTCAATTGCAAAAGACGATTTCCAAAAAGAGAGAAAGGGAAGTTGCCATCTTAAACCGAAGACAACCCAAGGGGTCATGTCAACGCCATCACATTAAGAAGTGGTAAAACAACTCAAAACCCTAACTCTTTTATTTCTAACAATGTTGTTTCCGATGATGGACAGATTGAAGAGGAGATCGTGACGGACAAGGCACAAGATCAAAGGCAAAAAAAAAGGTATCGTGCAAGTCCGACCTCCTGTTGAAAGTCAATCCAAAACACCGGTGAAGCCGTACAAGCCACTGATTCCCTATCCTCAACGTTTGAGGAAAGACAAGATAGAAGAGCAGTATGGTAAATTTCTTGATCTTTTCAAGCAATTGCACATTAATTGACCATTTGTTGAAGCTCTCCGTGAGATGCCGAAGTACGCCAAGTTCCTTAAGGATCTTCTCACCAACAAAAAGAAACTTGAGGATCTTTCTAGCGTCACAATGAATGAGGAATGTTCTGCTATTCTCCAAAACAAGATTCCGGAGAAGATGAGCAATCCGGGTAGTTTCATTTTACCTTGTTTAATTGAAGATTCTTCGATTCGGAATGCACTTGCCAATTTAGGCGCTAGCATCAATTTGATGCCATTCTCGTTATTTAAAAAATTGGGCTTAGATGAATTAATACCATCGAGAATGAGCATCCAACTAGTGGATAGATCGGTAAAGTATCCAAAGGGTATTTGACGCGTGCAAAACACACCTCAGGTTTTAATGTCTAAATGAACCCAAAGTATAAATTACACAACTGGCAGTATACCAATCGTGTGCAATATAGCTTTAAGAATCACCCAGGATTTATCGAACTCAGGGAACGGAATAAATATCAGAGACACCAATACTACAACCTAAACCAATATTTAGCTATTTCGGACCTTTTTGATGGGATTAACAACTAAGACAATTAAAACAATTAACTAAATAATTAGTTCAAACAACACAAGAATAAAGTTAATCTAATTTTTTTGGCATTTTCAAATTAAAATAAAAGCGAATACCGGCAAACACTAATTAAACTAAATAACGATCGCAAACAACTAATGACAACTAAATTAAACTAACCAAACAAACTAAAGGAGAATTGACTTAAGTAATTAAAGAACGATAATATATTAAAGTTACGAAACTCTTATATTACGAAAACGTCACCCACTTGGAATTAGAAAACTACGATAAATTGGCGATGGATTGAATTGACTGACTAAAAGCAAATCGGTTGATAACCAATTCTAAATTCAATTAAGCCCGGATTTTGGTTTAATTTACCGATTATTTAATTACTTCAAGTTATAATATTTAATCTTGATAACCACGTGATGAAAACAAAGCAACTCGTCAAAACTCCAATATTAACCAATAAATCTTATAATCGCAACACAATGCCTAAAGATAATCGATTAACACCGAAATCCAACGAATTAACTTTGTCACTTTAAAATCAAACTTTATGATTTGTCAACGCTATTATCACAACACAATGCATAAGAACCAACAAACACATAAAATTTTAGATTAACAATCAACTATCAAATCATTATCGCAACACAATGCCTAGAAGAGATAATTGACTATTAAATTTTCATTTAAAGCATCTTTCTTTTTAAAATGAAGATTTAATTAACACTTTATTATCGCAAAACAATGCTAAAAGATTAATAAAAATCTGATTTTTAACAATAAAATATGAAATAATCAAGAATCCAACAAATATAAACCAAAATCTATCAATCAATCCAATAATATACCAATTAATACATAGTGTAGGTCCCGAAAGGTTTCCCAAGTATATAGCCTTAAGCTGTAGAGGGGGGGGGGGTGAATACAGCAATTTAAAAACTAGACACTCTTTTCTCAATGTTTGTATGTATTATCAACAAAAGTTAATTACAAACAAGCTTGAATGCGGAAAGGTTCAAGCTGAGATGACAGATACAACAGTATGTTAACTAATCTAAGACAGACTTAAACTAGTTACAATGAATACACTCACTAGGAATTACTCACTGTGTTTACAAGACTCAGAGAAAAAGCTTGAATAAGAACAGCTTAGACACCAAGCACTGTTTTATTCAAGTAGACTTGCATGCATGAAAGACACACTTGAATGCACGTTCACTCTTGGCTTCAGCACTTAGCTTTTTGGCTTATCCTTTCAATCATTGGAAGTTTCCTTTTATACTCTCTCAGAGGATCTAAGAGAAGCTTCTTTATTGGACGAAAGGAAAAGTGGAAAGTCTTGTTGAAAAGACAATATAACTTTTCTGCACATTCTGAAAAGCAGACATGTCTTCATGTTGCAGAACTTTTGTGTTTTCACTTTGTCTACTTTTTCATAAGCTTTAACTAAATAAGGAATGTCAACTTTGCGTCTTTCTTCCTTTGTTAAGGCCTATTTTGATAAAAGAAAAAGGTCTCAAATATCCTTTTGTCTTCATGTGACAGAACAGCGTGGGCAGGCTGTGCAGTTCTGTTTTCCACTTTGTTTTCGACTTTGTAAACTGATCTTTTAGCCAAAAACAATACATGAGGACTTGGAAACATATTCCATAAAGTGTTTAGTCTGTTCACAAAGAACAGGTTCTGTTCACAAAGTACAGAACACTTGTAAACTGCCCAAGCTGCTCACCAGTGTAGAGCAGCGTAGACAGTTTATGCCCAGCCTGTTCAGCAGACTGAACAGCTTGGACAAACTGTCTTTGTTGCAACACATGCAACATATAGAACAGCTTTGGACTGATATTGCAAATCATTTTCAGGTTTCAATAAGGTATATAACAGGCCTTAAATTCAACCTTCAAAATACATCAACAGGTTTGATTAAGAATCTCCCCCTCAGATGCAGAACAGGTTTGACTGAGGCCTTTTTGTGCCTAACAATCTCCCCCTATTTGCAATGACCAGTCTAAGCTGGCCTTATCAAAAATCACCATATATTTTTACAGTACATTTGCTGAAATAAAATTACAACATCTAAGTAAAGTAAAAGATCAGTTTATACATACACTGATTCTTGATTACATAAAACAACACATGTTTTTACAAAAGTACAACTGATGTACTGATGTATATTACAACTGATGTAAAAGAAAAATTACAACTTATGTAATTAAAGTACAACTAATGTACAGCAGGTTTTGGACTGTTTGTGTTGGGAGCAGATAATGGTAAGCCTGTCCAACTGATGGACAGCTTCCATTCTTCACCTACCCAGATGGTAGATGGACTTTACTACAGTGGAGGAGGACCTTCAAACATCTTTTCAAGTTCCTCCCTTGTATCCTCAAGTTCTTGAATTTCACTTCTGATGATCATAAACTTGGGATCTTCAAGTTCACCTCTATTATAAAAACCTCTGAGCTGATCCCAGACGTCTGCTCTCCACCTGCTTGACTGCCTAAAAGAAGCTGCAAGTCTGAAGGCTGCAAGCTGTCTCAGATCCACCTTGTATAGATCTGATGCTCTCTGAAAGCATTTCTTCTGAGTTAAGGGATCTACAAAAAATGTCCCCAGCTCAGGCTCTTCAATAATCTTGCCTTCTTCAAACTCTACTCCACTAGGCAGGCTGTAGTCAACTCCCTTCATCTCAACAACATAGTCACCCTGTTCAATTAAGATGAGGAGTTGTTCAAGCTCAGTGTCTTTCCTTGTCCTCCTGGCCTTTATTTTGGGTTGTGTCACATAGACACCTTCACTAACTTCTTTTGAGATCAGGCCAAGATTCTTCACTCTCTCCATCAACTTCTTGACATATGCCCTGATTGTCTTTGTCGTTTCTGACTTAGATTCGCTCAGAGCAACTGCCAACTCAATCCATTCCCTATACCCCATCTGTGCAACATCAGTGTAGTCATACGTTTCTAGTTCTGGGCCTGTTGCACCCATTCTGGTTATTTTCAACTTCCACTGACTGCCTTTTCTAGATATGGGAACAACTTTGATAATTGCTTCCTTGGCAAGCCTTCTATCAGCAACATCCTGAAATTTTCTTCTTGCCAAGTTGTCAAAGTGGAACTGAGCTCTTGCAGAGGGTACTTGTGTTTTGGTCACAGAGACCTGAGCACCCTTTTCTTTTCTGCTTCCTTCTCTCCTGCTGATCCCTTAGCAGCTTCCATTAATTTCTTTTGCACTTCCAGAGAGGACATTTTAACTTTCCTTGCCTCTTGAAGTGCAAAAGTCTTAGCAGCTTTGGCAGATTCTTCTTCTTTCCTTAGAGCTTCCAGGGCTTGAAGCTGTTCTTCTCTGAACTCAAAGTATTTGTGCATGGGAAGACCCATTTCTTTAGCCCTGGCTTTGTGAAATTTAATCTCTGCTGCTTTCTGCTGTTGGGGATCAACTGCTGCTTTTTCTTTTCCTTTAGCTGCTGTAGTGACATCAGCTTCAGGACTTTCCTCCTCCTCCTCTTCTTCTTCTTGTAGAATCAGATGCCTCCTTTTGCTACTTTTCCTGTCCTCAGGAATGAATTCCTCCCCCTTAGACTGAGCAGGGTTTGGAGATTCAGCCTGAGTAGGCTGAGCAGCTTGGGAAGCACCTTCCATTGTACCTGTTTCAGATGCTCCTGCTGGTTGACCAGTGGGTATTGCAGGCACTGATTTCTCCTTAGGAGAAGAAGTTTTCTCCCCCTTAGACTTAGTCTTCGAATCAGATGACTTCTCCCCCTTTGAAGGAGATGTACCAGCACCTTCAACACCTGGTCTGCCTGAAGACACGAAGTCAGCAGGCTTGCCAGCAGTTTTGGCAGCAGGCTTGAGGCCAACAAGGCTATTCACTAAGAAGGCCAGGTTGTCCTTCACCTCTGCAAGCTGGGAAAGACAGGTTTTGTTAGGAATTCGTATAGTTTTTCATAAAAACATAAACATTAATCTTATTAACGCACAGCGGAAGCTTTTAAAAAAAAAACGAATTCCGTACACGGATCATCAAGTATACATAAGATAAGTAAATGAGAAAGCAATAAAAATCCGTACCTTTGTATCCAATGACAAGAATACACGAATGAGACGCTCTCGGTATCCACCGATGATGACACGATCGAGCGGCGCCAGATATGCAATCAAACACACGAAGAACGGGAAAACCAAACACTTAATTGCGTGTTTCGTACGTACGGCTGTGGCGCACCACACACACACACACCTTTTGTGTGTGTGTGTGCGCCGAGATTCACCCAACCAATTTAGGTTACCTCTCTTATCTATATATATCTCTATATATATAGCCTTTTTTTTTCAGCCGTAAGTTTATATATATATATATATATATATATATATATATATATATATATATATATATATATATATATATATATATATATATATATATTTATTATTATTATTATTATTATTATTATTATTATTAGTTTTTAGTTTTAATCAAACTCTAATATAATAATATAATATATATCTTAATAATTATCTTTATTATTTAAACCTTATATAATTATCTCTATAATTATATACCCTTTAAATAATATTAATCTTTTATACATTATCTAATAATATATAAATGACCAGATAATTATTTATAATTATCTCTTATTTATTTGTTTATAATTATCCATCCAATTATCTAATAACTGATGATAATATTAATTCAAATAAATGCATCTTTTATTTAATATCCAATACTAAATAAAAGACTAGATAATTATTTAATTATCATCCAATGACAATTAAATCAATACAATATCTAATATTGCACTTTTAGTCCCCGTACTTTGAGATATAATTAATCATCCATTAATTTACTCTCAATGATCATTTCGTGTCATAAACAATATCCAATATTATTTATTCAATAGTTTAATTGCATCTGCTCAGTTGTGCTCATCGGTGTGACCCTCAAGTGTTTTATGAAATCAGCCATGATGCAGTAGTAATGTCATCTTTACACACCATAGACTAACATACTCCCACTTGTGTAAGACGACATACTGTCCTGCAGCATGCGCCTAAAGGAGGTCATGGCTAGACACTTTAGGCAACCAAGGTCATAAAAACTCTGACTCCCATTCGGGCATTCTTTTTGAAACAGCCTTCCAAAAAGAAACTTAGGTTATATCCCATGCATCGCGATATTTCAATGTGAAAGCTAGGCATGGATTAGATCAACCGTAGCAAACACGATTATGTTTCTCGACTCCCTGATCTCATACTGAACTGAAACAGACAGATTACAACACATCAGTTCTGTCCGAGCATGGACATGCATTTCTGTCAGTATCGATCGTCGAGGGGCCCAGAAATATCTCTTCTTAATTAAAAGAAGGTGCAAATCCCATATTGACTATCTAGGCCTCCAGCACGACTCCCACTGCAACCAGCCTCGAACCGTTATGATCACCCAGTTACGGATGACGTTAGGTTAGGCCAAATGTACAGCAGCACCCGCACTAAAGTACGTAGACATCTCAGGTACTAAGGATTACCTTTTTGAGACGACTCATGACTATGATCCACAAAGTGGTCTCAATCGGTGGGTCAATCCAATATTTGTTCGCAACAAATACCTGTGAATTTGGTCCAACCTTTGCTATATTCATCACCCATGAATATCAACCAAAAACCACAGTAGCCTTTTAATTCTCGTTGTGGTTCCCACGACAACAAACAACTATGGAATAGTTTTAGAATAACTTCAAATTTATTCTTGGATTTCTAAAACATGCAAAATAGAACGACATTAAAGATATCATGTTGATCTCCTTTATCTCAATAAACACAACATGACTTCCATCAATTTAGTGCTACTGTTCCTTTATCAAATGTAACGGTAACACGATCTATCGAAAAATTAATTTCAGACATGATCTTAGTGGGAGTGTTCTCTAGTTAACTGACTTAACGTCCATCACCGTTTATCTTTGAAAAATTACACTAGTTCTTATATTACAACTTCTTGTAATATTATTCAGACTCATTCTGAATCTCCTTACAAATTTATATCCATTATCTTTAGAGGAACTGGTAAATCACTCATAAAGACACCAGGATTAAAATTTAGGAGCTCTAGCAATTCAGATTAATTGCTACTAGTGATACGTTTAGATGTTTAGTCTTGAATATGACAGTATGCGGTTTATCTATATCTTAACAAGATATCTTTAATAACATTGTGTTCAAAATTTGTGATATGTATCCATAACCACCAGAACCTGGTTATCTACAACATTTCGTTGTGGTATTCCGTCAAGCTTGCCGACGAGTGTTTAAACAAGTCAAAGGCTACTACTTGACTAACCATCACACAAGTTGTATACATTTCACATGTAATTTTATAAAATGCGATTACTTCTTGTCTAAACAATCCTGACTTCTCAAGTCTAATTATTTCTGACAAGTGAAGTGAATTAACCTCCATGTAACTCCTTTACATTTAATTCTGCATTTTATTAGTTTCATCTATATAATCACAGGTGACTATCCAACTCATATAATCTCTTGAACAAGCTTTCAAGAATTAACAAGTTCAATGAAACTGCATTTGAACACTTGAACAATTTACACAACAACATGGTAACCCTTTTTATCTGAATATGACTACTAGCTTGTCCAATCTCCATTGACAAGTTACTATTCAAGTTCCACTTGAATCAATAGTCTATAATCATGGTTTAGTAATCTTAAACAATAGGAATTTCAAGCAACAAATTTTTAACTCCAAAAATTCTTTATTTATCCCAAAAATACTTGCAAGAAATTCAATCAATTGTATACTACACCATGATAAACTATTGATGACATGAAAATAGTGTCCAGCAGAGTATTCTCTAAGATGTCTCTATGCTCCCACTGAAATTGTCATCTCTTTTCATTTCATTTTAGTCATTGCAGACATTATGCATGAAACTTTGTTCAATTGGGTATCACATATCCAAGAACAATAGAAGTGACTGATTCAGATACACGAAGTCTCAATGCGGTCAACCTTGACCGTTTCCAAGTACTTGGGACAATTCCTTTCCCAGTGCCCAGTTTCCTAGCACTCAAAGAAATTGTCATCCTTGAATTTGACTTCTCTGGTTCTAGGTTTTAGCTACTTGTTAGCTTTAACCTCCGGTTTGAAAACTTACTTTCCTCTCCGTCTCTTTCCCTATATTCTCTCCTCAATCACTCCCTCAGCAGTCTATAGCATCCGATGCAGCCCACTGATCATCTTCTCCGTGCATATTGTAACAAATTACAAATTGCAAAAATTCATTCAATAAGGAATTGAGAATTAGATTCGCGGTCATGTCCTGTGTCACGTGTAACCCAAGTCTGCTAAGATGATCCAGATAACCTTTCATATTCAGCGCATGGGATCTAACAGTTGTTCCTTCTGCCATTCTGCATGAGCTCAGAGCCCTTGTCGTATATCTTTCTCAGTCCGAGCCTGAGTCTGGAACATATCCTTTAGCTGGCGATACATCTATCAAGCTGAGACGTCCATAAGGGTAGTCCGCAGCTCAGATGTCATGGTCGCTGGCATTAGACAGGCAACATTGACCGAATCCTCATAGTGCTTCTTGTGGAGATTTCTCTCCTCAACTGTAGCAGTCTCTGCAGGAGCAGGTTCTAGTGCCCTTTCCAGAATATACGACTTTCACCCTGTACTCAGAACATTTGTCAGATTTTACTCCCAGTTCAGGAAGTTGCCTCTTTTGAGTTCTCCATATCACGAATGGACCTCAAAGTAGCAACATGTGCTTTTGGGGGAGGATTTTCAAGTGGGAAAAGGATATTTGACGTTATCATTGTTGTTATTACTGTTATTGTCATTGTTATTATTAAACCGCTTCTACCTCTGTCTTTTTCAACCATCTTAAACAATTTTTCAAAAATCAGTATTTGATTAACCATTAATAAATCAATAACCCAAAATTTAGAAAATGATTTATTAATCCTAAGAACCATTTTACTTATTCATGCACCCAACGGAGGCCGAACCTACATGAATAAGCTACTCAGGCAGGCAACTTATTACCAACTACAACCCCTTTGCAACTCTTAGATCTTATGAGATTTTCAATTTCTTAAATTGATCATGTTTAATCTCATCCACACCTTGGGCAACAGTCTTACTGAGGAACCACCACTGACACACACCATATAACAACTGCAAGTCACTGGCCCAAGTCTCACTTAGGATCCGCAGTGCTTACCTCACAGCTCTCCGAGTTTGCGGCGTAAGCACGCAACGAAGGCTGAACCTACTTACGACGACCGGTCACCGTGAGTGCCACTATATGGACGGTGTGCTGTGTCAGATTTTTAATTTGGGTTTATAACCAGTCTCTTACCAAGAACTAGTGGCCAGTCAGGTTAGTCTGCGGGCAGGATCCTTTCGGTTCTAAACCTTTTGTAACTTGCACAGCCCGAGCAAGACTGTCCTAGACACCACCTATTCTGGTAAACAATCCAGTTAATGTACCAGTTTTAAGAATTTCAACTCTTTGATCATATGACATTTTAAAATAAATCTCCTTTTATTTGAAAAACTAATTTCATAAAAATGTCATATCTAACACCTGACAAAATAATTAAAGTTTCCAATTTAAACTTCCTTTTAAAATACTTTAATTTTTCATCAAAAATGATTGTAGTTTTAATTTCTTTTATTTATCTACTTTGTCACCACAACCACGCAGATATAAATAAAGCATAAAGAAATAAAACATACAATCACATCGTGACATAGCCTTGCCGAAACTAAATTGGTTTTCGAGAGCCATACGGACAAACCAATTAGGTCAAAACCTAAGGGACAAAATCAACACACAAGGCAAGAAGGTTGAACTCTTTCAGCTCCCACTAGCCTCAGCATCCGATGATGTCTCCGAGCGTCCTTGATGGATGACCTTCTTCTTGATGGACATCTTCGCCAAGATTTTTTACATAATTTTAATCTAAATACATTTGCCTATTTTCTAACCTATTACAGATTACATCATAATACCCGGGATTCCACTGGCACGCAGGCCTTCCCAAAAATATAACCAATAATAAAAAAAATAGAAAACATCACGATTAAATAAACAACCATCTAAGCAAAAGGGGTCTCAAGGCTCGGCTATGTCACAAACATAACTAAAGCAGTAAAGCTTGTAAATAATCTAGAATTCATTTTCATCTTGACATGAAAATAATTCTAAAACCAATTAATCCACCATTAATTGAAGTAAATATGTCCAATATCGTTCTTAAATTAAACACGGTTCGTAAACTCGAAATTCAGGAACACTTTCCATAATTAGAAACCTTTTCCCGAAAAATTTCAAATTTAATTCCATCTTTGCATTATCTTTGGATTCATAACTATACTTTTCTTAAAATATACAATTAACAATTCAAACACCTTTAAAACTTAAACTTACTATTTTAAGAAACTTTTTATTAAACAACCTTTAATAAATATAGTTTTATTTTCAAATAATATTGATAAATAATTTAACTTCCTTTAAATAATTATCAATTAACTATTATTTAATTGAAACACTTTTCAAAATAAATAACTAAACTTTATTTAAAACGTCAATTTTCTAGATAAACAATTTTACCAATAAAACATGTCTATAATTTTTAAAGAAAATTGACCATCTTTAAATAACACCAAAAACTTTTCTTTATGGTTTTAAACGATTTCTACCAAAAACGTTAATGTCGAGATCAAATCTCAAAAACATTAAACCATGACCGAGCATAAAACTCAAAGTCACGATTTCATCAATTTGAAAATAGAATCCCTAAATTAAACTCTCTTTAATTTAATAATGCATTTTATGGAACTAAATATTAAATGCATAAATTAAATCTAGTTTATAAATTAAAATTACCATTAATTTTAATTTCAACATTAAAACTTAATTTTTAATAAAAACCGATTTAATTGAAACGACGAATTACCGGAAAAACGGAAATGAACCAACTTAGTTAACCGACTCATACTCGGGTTCAATAACCCATATGAACCGAAAATAAGTAGGGTATCAAACCATTTGACGGCTGAAATTAATCGAAGCCATTAATCAACTCACCTTGATTATTTCGATTTCCATATTCCAATTAATCGTTTGACTATTGAATCAAATAATATTTAAACCGATTTGTGAATTTTATAAAACTAATAAAGTCTCCCACTTTAATTTTATAAAACCAAAATATATATTTTGTCACAAATTTTAAATATTAATAACCAAACAATTTTGATTTATTAATTCGATTTTAACGCATTTAATTTAATCGTTCGAGTTTAACCGTGAATTAAACGACATGACGGAAACAAATAATCAATCACCTCGGTTACCACATCACAACCGAGAGGTCATGGGTCTCAACCCATGGCCGAAATCTCTAGGTTTGATTTCGCGAACCGAAACGTTTAATTTTCCGACTTTAATCAATTAAACACTTTTAAACAATCAAACATCAACTAAATAAAACGAACTAAGGTTTCAAAATCCCGAGTTCCAAGAAACTCAAAGGTTGGCCGAGAATCACCATGGGGTTTCCAAAACCTTTGGTCGATTTTCTCCAAGCCAAATCAAAACCTTAAATGTTTTAATTATCGATTTCGATCATTTAAACACTTTTAATTATTAAAAATCGAAACTTAAAAAAAAACGTTGGACATAAATACTTGAATAATACTATCATTATGTTACTTGAGATGGCTCTGATACCACTGTTAGGAATTCGTATAGTTTTTCATAAAAACATAAACATTAATCTTATTAACGCACAGCGGAAGCTTTAAAAAAAAACGAATTCCGTACACGGATCATCAAGTATACATAAGATAAGTAAATGAGAAAGCAATAAAAATCCGTACCTTTGTATCCTATGACAAGAATACACGAATGAGACGCTCTCGGTATCCACCGGTGATGACACGATCGAGCGGCGCCAGATATGCAATCAAACACACGAAGAACGGGAAAACCAAACACTCAATTGCGTGTTTCGTACGTACGGCTGTGGCGCACCACACACACACACCTTTTGTGTGTGTGTGCGCCGAGATTCACCCAACCAATTTAGGTTACCTGTCTTATCTATATATATCTCTATATATATAGCCTTTTTTTTTTCAGCCGTAAGTTTATATATATATATATATATATATATATATATATATATATATATATATATATATAATATTATTATTATTATTATTATTATTAAGAGTTTTAGTTTAATCAAACTCTAATATAATAATATAATATATATCTTAATAATTATCTTTATTATTTAAACCTTATATAATTATCTCTATAATTATATACCCTTTAAATAATATTAATCTTTTATACATTATCTAATAATATATAAATGACCAGATAATTATTTATAATTATCTCTTATTTATTTGTATATAAATATCCATCCAATTATCTAATAACTGATGATAATATTAATTCAAATAAATGCATCTTTTATTTAATATCCAATACTAAATAAAAGACTAGATAATTATTTAATTATCATCCAATGACAATTAAATCAATACAATATCTAATATTGCACTTTTAGTCCCCGTACTTTGAGATATAATTAATCATCCATTAATTTACTCTCAATGATCATTTCGTGTCATAAACAATATCCAATATTATTTATTCAGTAGTTTAATTGCATCTGCTCAGTTGTGCTCATCGGTGTGACCCTCAAGTGTTTTATGAAATCAGCCATGATGCAGTAGTAATGTCATCTTTACACACCATAGACTAACAGGTTTGAAGAGAAGAGGCCTGGGTGTCAGCAAGAGTGGTCAGTTTGACAATGTTTTCCCTATCAGAAGCTGTGAATAACAGGCTTTGAAGCTGTGCAAGATGTAGTTCAAGGGAATCTTGCATATCAGCAAGGTCTGATGACACAGAATTGGATAGGGAGCCAATGACAGTGTTCAAGCTGGCCAAGGTGGCAGGAAGGGTAGAATTGCAAAAAGTGAGGAGAGATGACAGCTGTTGAGATATAGCTGCCATTGAGGACACAGAGTCCTGTTGGAGTGAGAGGATAGAGGAAAGGGAAGTAGAGACACTTTGCAGCTGTGCAGTGAGTGCAAGCAGCTGTGAAGAGTTGTCAGGTTGGGGAGTGGCTGGGAAGGAATTCTTGAACAGATCAAAGAATCCCTTAAGTTGTTCGGACACAGAGTCTGAGATGAGAGAAGGTAGAGAGGACATGGAAGATTCTAAAGAACTAACTTTGTTGGTCAGCAGTGTAAGCTGGTCCTTCAAAGGCAGGTCTTTAGGGGATGGAGGTGTATGGGTGGACTGTTTAGAGTGGGTTGAGGGAGATGAGGAGGATGAGGCTGGTGTATGAGGATGTGATGGAGAGGGAAGAGGAACATTTGAGAGAAGCTCCATAGCCTGGGCAAAAGTAATGTGGCCCAGCTTGGAGGGGTCAAAGGGTCCTTCAGCAGTGGCAGTAGCTGCATCATCAGGAGAAGGGGTTGATGTTAGGGGCCTTTCAGATGCTGCTTGTGTTGCAACACCTTCATTAAGGCCAGTGGGTGTTCCCTCTGTAGTGCGTTGGTGTAAAAGCACCTCATCATGGGGAGATGGGATATGATTTCAACATCAGCAGTGGTAAATTCTGCTGATGGAATTTACACAGAAGGGGTAGCCTCACCCAAGGGATGGTATGTTTCCTGAGGTTCATCAGCTTGAGTTGTTGGTCCCTCAGCAGCTGTTTGGTGTTGAACAGCTGTATCATAGGGAGCAGAAATTTGAGGCTGAGCTGCTGATTGGTCTATACCAGCAGTGTGGACACCTCGTGCAGACTCAGGGTGTAAAGAAGTTTGAGGTGGGGACAGTGTGGACTCAGTACGGAGTGGAGAGGGCTCCTGTCTTTCAATATTCTCAGCCTGTTGGGAGGCTGGAATAGTTGAGGTGGCTATCTCCGTTTGTACAACTGGCTCCTGTTGGGAGGAACCAGAGGGTCTAGGTTGACTCTGGGTAGACACAGGTTGGAGTGAAGCAGGCTCCAATTGTGCTGAACCTTCTCCCAAAATAGGAGAGGCAGCAGGGGTGGCTTCTCTTACAACTGAACCCTGTTGAGAGGGAACAGAGGAGCTGGTTGTTTGGGCTGTTTTCTTTTTGGCGAGTGATTTGCGATGGTATTGGATGGATGAAGTAGGTGATTGTGGAGAGGTGATGGGTTCTGTTTGGACAGGGTGTGAGACTGGGTCAGGAACAGGTGGGTTGGCCTGTTCCATGGTCTCAGGTGCCACAGAGGCACGAGCCATAAAGGCTTCAGGTTCAACAGATGAACCAGGGTGAGGAGCCTGCTCCCCCTCATCCACAGAGGCTAAGGTAGCAGACTCAGACTGAGCTGTTTTGGCCTTCTTTTGCACAGGCCCAGCTTCAGTGGTTGCCAGGGTCCTTTTAACAAGCTTGGACCTGGCTTTGGATTTTGCCTTGGGAGCAGCTTTGGGAGCAACCCTCACATCAGAAGGTCCTTCCACTAACCCCAGTAACCTCCTCATTGGAGTGGATAGAGGAGGCTCATTTGGTAGAACAGGTGTATAGAAAACTCTATTCCCTATGACAGTGAATGCAGCAGTCTTAAGTAAAGGCTGAGAATTATATAGATGCTCACCACAATGATGCTTGAAGATGAGGCTCAGAAACCTTGGATACCGAACAGCAGCTGGACGGTTTTCTTGTTGTACCAGGCCCCTCTAATTCAGAAAAATCCATTTGGCCATGTCGATTGTTGTCCCATCCACCAGCTGTAGAATAATGGGGACTTCATCACGGCTTAGTTGGTCGAATGAACCAACCTTACTTCCGAAGCACATCACCACCGAGGCAAATAAAAAACTGTAGGTCGGAGACAGATCCTTCCTAAACAATGTTGCTCCGATTTTGGGTTCTGCCACACCACAGAAGCGTAGCAGATTGCCCATTTGATCATCTTCAGGTTGAGGCATGTCATATGGGTCAGCAGTTGGCAGATGAAGAACCTCCCTGAGAAGATCAGTCGTTATTTCAATGGTCTGAGTCCCATTGAGAATAGTGCTCTTAATGACTTTGGTGTCCGGGTTGTAGGCACAGGTGTACCAAAACTCGTACACCATCTCCTGGTACAGGACACCAGTAGTGGCAGTCATAGCGTAGTTCAACGGATGAACTTTGAGAAACTCCACCATCTGTTCATAACCCTTCCCCACATAGTTTTTGGGAATGGTTAGGTTAGCAATGTAGTTGGTGGGTTTGATGGTTAGCATTGTGGTAACTGATGAGTGTTTAACTACATCATCACCAACGAACACTGGAAGAAAGGGGGTGTTTCTTTGAGTCATTTGTGAAGGTTTGGGATTTTGAGAAGCAGAAGACACTTAGTCGATTTAGGGTTCTTGAGGATTTCTGGAAGTAGTGAGGAAGACGGAGATGAAATAGTAGGGGGTATTTATAGGATTTGAATGTGAGTGAGTATGAGAGAGAAACATTTGGGCGGTTGATTTGAAAAAGTCGTTAACGGAAAACGGAACGGTTGTCCATGTCAGACCGTTTGTCAGACCACTTGAGCCCTTTTTAATCACTAACACACGTAACCCACATTATCCGCAGTAATTAAGTTAAATAAAAGCAAAAATTAAGTAACTTAATTGTGAAGAAAGGTAGTTAAAACTGTTGGTCTAAGCTGTTGGTCAAACCTGTGATGAGTAGGATCATTACAAGCTGTTCATTTTTCAAGCTGTTTACTCTTCACACTGTGCTTTCAACCTGTGCTTTAATGTAAGATCAGGTTGTGTTCACTAGTTGAACATGTTACAAGACAATGTCTTGTAGATCAGTGTGAAGGAGTGAGCAGGGTGGAGAATGGACCATCAGAGCAGGCTGGACGTATAAACTGTTATTGTTCAGCCTGGTGTATGTTCAAGCTGTTCAAGGATTTCAGAAAAATGGCTAAGTACAGAATATGCATAACCTGTTCTGTCTAAGCTGTTCTGAGAAATTTGAGCAGTGTGAGACGTATAAAGTCTTAGACCTTTGAGGACACTTAGTCACTTTTGTTTAACATGCCCAGCTTGCTGACAAGGTAATTAAACCTGGTTTCATCAAGAGGTTTGGTGAAAATGTCTGCAAGCTGTTCATTAGTGGAAATAAAACTTACCTCCACATTACCTTTGTCCTTCATGAGATGTGATTGATGCTGCCTATCAACATAATCATAATTTCTGGTTTTGAAAGACTTATTCTCATTTAAAACCAGTTTACCACTATGATTAGAAAACTTATTTGAAATCACAGCAGGTTTGCCTTCAACATGATACTTACCCTTGTTAAAAGCAGACTGCTTACCTTTTGAAAACTTATTTTCAAAATGTTCAGCATTAAAAGGATTAGTATGCCTTTTACCATCAGCTTTAGATCCAAAGCCTGTTTTGTCAACAGGCTTGGTGTCCACAGCTGCAGTTTGGGCATGCTTTCCTTTCTTTTGCTTGTGTGAATCAGTAGAGCACTTAGCAAGCTGATTTGATGGAGAACTCATTTCATCAGCAGCTTTTGAGCTAGGTTCACACGAGCTGTCAGTGTTTTGAGGCCTGACAAACCTGTTTGTTGAGATTAGTTTACCATTCACTTTTTGAATGAAAGTGTTTGGAAGCTCACCAAGAGTGGACAAGTCTTCTTTCAGATTATTAACCTCAACAACGGAAGCTGCTGTGTCAAGATCCCCTCCAAGATGGGCTTGGATTTGTGCAGGGATTTGTTGACTTATGCAGTGGCTGACTTTTTGTGCAGATTGGCACCAAGAGTCAACTATCTTTTGAAGCTTAGCATGTTTTATATGTGTTTCTCTCTTTTCTTCCAGTAAAATAGAGTTGATGTGTTTTAATTCATCAAGCTTCGTTTCCAACTTATGGAAACTGTCCAGTTTACTGGATTTTGTTTCAAGATCAGTTTTAAGCTTAGAGATTTCAGATAATAAAACAGTATGCTTCTCAACAGCAGCTTTTAGATCAACAAGCATATATTCAAACATTTTAACTTTTTCTTCAGAACTGTAATCCATAAAATTTTGTACCTTATACATCATTGTAGGGTTCCAGTTCTCCAAGCTGCTAAAAGCTTCAGCTTCAGCCAGATCCTGTTTGAAGTTGCTTGTTGATGGGACATCAGTGTTGGCCATCAGACAGTGATTGTCTTCTTCATCAGACGATGAATCAGACTCCTCCCAGTCACAAGTCTCTGCCATGAGTCCCTTTTGCCGGTTGGAAACCACTGAGTTTTCCAACTTCTTCAGCTTAGCCATAGCCATAAGGTACTTAACCGTATAGCCATCATCCCTGTTTGTCTTGTGTGGTTTGGATGACTGACCAACAGCTTTTGACACACAGTCAGCAGCTATATGGCCAGGTTTGCCACATTTGAAGCACTCAGCTTTGGTCTTATCAAATGCCTTCTTTCTAACAGCACTTGAGCTTCCCTGCAGCATGTTTCTTCCAAACCTTTTCTTGTTGAACCTTTTGACAAGCATGGCTATCATTTGCTCATCATCCAGTTCAGCAAGATCTGCATTGTCTTCCTCATCAGACACTTCCTCCTTATCATCAGCCTGTTGATCAGGTTGAGTGAACACATGTTAGGCACAGAAAGGCCTCAGTCAAACCTGTTCTGCATCTGAAGGGGAGATTCTAAATCAAACCTGTTGATGCACTTGAAGGTTGAATTAAAGGCCTGTTATATGCCTTATTGAAACCTGAAAATGATTTGCAATATCAGTCCAAAGCTGTTCTATATGTTGCACATGTTGCAACAAAGATAGTTTGTCTAAGCTGTTCAGTCTGCTGAACAGGCTGGACATAAACTGTCTACGCTGCTCTACACTGGTGAGCAGCTTGGGCAGTTTACAAGTGTTCTGTACTTTGTGAACAGAACCTGTTCTTTGTGAACAGGCTAAACACTTTATGGAATATGTTTCCAAGTCCTCATGTATTGTTTTTGGCTAAAAGATCAGTTTACAAAGTCGAAGACAAAGTGGAAAACAGAACTGCTCAGCCTGCCCACGCTGTTCTGTCACATGAAGACAAAAGGATATTTGAAAAAGGGTGACAGACCTTTTTCTTATATCAAAATAGGCCTTGACAAAGGAAGAAAGACGCAAAGTTGACATTCCTTATTTAGTTAAAGCTTATGCAACAGTAGACAAAGTGAAAAGTCAAAAAGTTCTGCAACATGAAGGCATGTCTGCTTTTCAGAATGTGCAGAAAAGTTATATTGTCTTTTCAACAAGACTTTCCACTTTTCCTTTCGTCCAATAAAGAAACTTCTCTTAGATCCTCTGAGAGAGTATAAAAGGAAACTTCCAAGGATTGAAAGGATAAGCCAAAAAGCTAAGTGCTGAAGCCAAGAGTGAACGTGCATTCAAGTGTGTCTTTCATGCATGCAAGTCTGCTTGAATAAAACAGTGCTTGGTGTCTAAGCTGTTCTTATTCAAGCTGTTTCTCTGAGTCTTGTAAACACAGTGAGTAATTCCTAGTGAGTGTATTCATTGTAACTAGTTTAAGTCTGTCTTAGATTAGTTAACATACTGTTGTATCTGTCATCTCAGCTTGAACCTTTCCGCATTCAAGCTTGTTTGTAATTAACTTTTGTTGATAATACATACAAACATTGAGAAAAGAGTGTGTAGTTTTTAAATTGCTGTATTCACCCCCCCTTTACAGCTTAAGGCTATATACTTGGGAAACCTTTCGGGACCTACAACTGGTATCAGATCAGTTTAGAGTGTGTGTCATTCTAGATCTCTCATTCTCCCAAAGTTCCCATGTACAACGGTGCTGCAAGTTCCTCATACTATGACAATGACTCAATGGGAAAACCTCCAAAGTTCAATCATCAGAACTTCTCTGGTTGGAAGTGCAGAATGATGCTCTACTTAGAGAATCTGGATGTGCAACTACCAGAGATTGTAATGGAGGGTCCCTATGTGCCAACCTCTGTTACAACTATAACTCCTGCTGTTGAAGGAGCTGCTCCTGAAATCAGAACATTTGAGAAAGCAAAAGCTCAATGGTCTGATGAAGACAAAAGACTGGTGGCTCTTGATGCAAAGGCTAGAAATAACCTAGTCATCTCTCTGCCTGATGATGTGTTCAAACAGGTTGAGAAGATGAAGACTGCAAAGGAGATGTGGGATACTTTGTGTACCGTCTATGATGGACCCACAATCACACTGGATAACAAGATTAATAATCTTGTTAGATAGTATGAACTCTTCTTTGCAAAACCAAAGGAGACTCTCACTGAGACCTACACCAGGTTTACTGATGTTGTTAATGATCTTAAAGCTGTTGGGATCACCAAGGACAGCCTGACTCTGGTAAACAAATTCTTAGACATCCTGCCTGAAGAATGGAATTATTTTTCTACAATCTTAAGGAATTCAGGTACCATCAGAAGTATGGATCTTGTTAACCTGTATGGATCCTTATTGAATGATGAGCAGTCAAGGCAACAGAAGAGAAATGCCTTGGAAATGTCTAAGAAAGGTGCAGCCTTTGTGGCCAGTGTGAGACAACCTGTAAGTCAGGTGGGTGATGTGTTCACTCAACCTGATCAACAGGCTGATGATAAGGAGGAAGTGTCTGATGAGGAAGACAATGCAGATCTTGCTGAACTGGATGATGAGCAAATGATAGCCATGCTTGTTAAAAGGTTCAACAAGAAAATGTTTGGAAGAAACATGCTGCAGGGAAGCTCAAGTGCTGTTAGAAAGAAGGCATTTGATAAGACCAAAGCTGAGTGCTTCAAATGTGGCAAACCTGGCCATATAGCTGCTGACTGTGGGTCAAAAGCTGTTGGTCAGTCATCCAAACCACACAAGACAAACATGGATGATGGCTATAGGGTTAAGTACCTTATGGCTATGGCTAAGCTGAAGAAGTTGGAAAACTCAGTGGTTTCCAACCGGCAAAAGGGACTCATGGCAGAGACTTGTGACTGGGAGGAGTCTGATTCATCATCTAATGAAGAAGACAATCACTGTCTGATGGCCAACACTGATGTCCCATCAACAAGCAACTTCAAACAGGATCTAGCTGAAGCTGAAGCTTTTAACAACTTGGAGAACTGGAACCCTACAATGATGTATAAGGTACAAAATTTTATGGATTACAGTTCTGAAGAAAAAGTTAAAATGTTTGAATATATGCTTGTTGATCTGAAAGCTGCTGTTGAGAAGCATACTGTTTTATTATCTGAAATCTCTAAGCTTAAAACTGATCTTGAAACAAAATCCAGTAAACTGGACAGTTTCCATAAGTTGGAAACTGAGCTTGATGAATTAAAACACACCAACTCTATTTTACTGGAAGAAAAGAGAGAAACAGATATAGAACATGCTAAGCTTCAAAAGATAGTTGACTCTTGGTGCCAATCTGCACAAAAAGTCAGCCACTGCATAAGTCAGCAAATCCCTGCACAAATCCAAGCCTATCTTGGAGGGGATCTTGACACAGCAGCTTCCATTGTTGAGGTTAATAATCTGAAAGAAGACTTGTCCACTCTTGGTGAGCTTCCAAGCACTTTCATTCATAAAGTGAATGGTAAACTAATCTCAACAAACAGGTTTGTCAGGCCTCAAAACACTGACAACTCGTGTGAACCTAGCTCAAAAGCTGCTGATGAAATGAGTTCTCCATCAAATCAGCTTGCTAAGTGCTCTACTGATTCACACAAGCAAAAGAAAGGAAAGCATGCCCAAACTGCAGCTGTGGACACCAAGCCTGTTGACAAAACAGGCTTTGGATCTAAAGCTGATGGTAAAAGGCATACTAATCCTTTTAATGCTGAACATTTTGAAAATAAGTTTTCAAAAGGTAAGCAGTCTGCTTTTAACAAGGGTAAGTCTCATGTTGAAGGCAAACCTGCTGTGATTTCAAATAAGTTTTCTAATCATAGCGGTAAACTGGTTTTAAATGAGAATAAGTCTTTCAAAACCAGAAATAATGATTATGTTGATAGACAGCATCAATCATATCTCAGGAAGGACAAAGGCAAAGCCATTGCTCAGCCTGAGAGATTTGGGAATAAGTTTCCTAAACCTGTGGAAGTTCAAAAGCCAATTAAGCTTCCTATCTTTGACATCTGTCCTCCTAAAAAGAGGAAAGAAGAGACAGGCAAAGCTGTTGCTATTGAACCCTCCACTCAAGCTATTGATTCATCAAATAGTAATAAATTTGCTAAACCTGCTGATAAAATCAACAGAAATAACTCAGAATGTGTTTCTGAAAGGTCTTCTTCCAAAATGCTAAGAGGAGAAAATGCTATAAATGTGGAATGAAGACACATCTGGCCAAAGACTGTCCTAAAACTAGGGACATGAGGCCTGCTGACTCTGATGGTTCCCTCACAGCTAACATAAACAGTGTTGGAAACATCTTAGTCAATGAGAGTGGTATCCAAACTGATACCATTCAAATAAGGAATATTAGTGTTGATATCACAAGTCCATCAACAAATGTTGATGAAGTAGGAGAACTCATCTCTGTGATGAGTTCCCCTAAAAATGACTAATATTCTTCTTGTCACTCTGTAGGAAAAACAACGATCCCAGGTTTGGTACTTGGACAGTGGCTGCTCAGGGCACATGACAGGTTGTAAGGACCTGCTGAGTGATCTTAGGCCTGAAAAAGGGCCAAAAGTCACATATGGTGACAATGTACATGGATCCACTGAGGGATATGGAACTCTTAAAGCTGGTGCTGCAGTGTTCAAAAGAGTAGCCTATGTAGTTGGGCTAAAACATAACCTTGTTAGCATAAGTTAACTGTGTGATGCTGGCTACAAGGTTAACTTTGATGAGCCCTGGGTTACATATTGGATCCCCAAGGCAAAGTTGTGCTGTGTGCTCAACGAAAGAAAGGTGTATATGTTGTGGACATGCAATCTGCTGATCCCACAACTGAAACCTGTTTTCTCACAAGGACAAATGCAGATCTAAATTGGCCATGGCACAGAAGGCTGTCACATTTGAACTTCAAGAACATCAACAAACTCTATAAGAAAGAGTTAGTGACAGGTTTGCCTTCTATGACTTTTGCTAAGGATTGACTCTGCAAGCTTGTGAGAAAGGCAAGCAGAGGAAATCATCTTTTAAATCTAAACATAATTTTTCTATTGATACTCCTCTCTTCTTAATCCACATGGACTTGTTTGGACCTGTCAATGTCCCAAGTCTAGGAGGAAGAAGATACACTCTAGTAATGGTTGATGAGTTCTCCAGGTACACATGGGTTATCTTCCTGAAAAGCAAAGGAGAGGCTGCTAGAGAAATTATTGGATTTGTGAAAAAGATGGAAATGCTGAACTCTGCCCAAGTGAAGCAGCTTAGAAGTGATCATGGTACTGAATTCAGATGCAGTACTCTTGAAGACTTCTGTGAAGAGAAAGGAATCACTCAAAACTTTTCAGCTGTAAGAACTCCACAACAAAATGGAGTTGCTGAAAGGAGAAACCGAACTCTCATTGAAGCTGCTAGAACCATGCTGTGTGCATCTGGTTTACCTTCATCATTCTGGGCTGAAGCTGTTAACACTGCCTGCTTCACCCAAAACAGATCCTTAGTGGTGAAAAGGTTCAACAAGACTCCCTATGAGCTGCTCAAAGGGAGGAAGCCAAATGTCAGTTACTTCCATGTGTTTGGGTGTCCCTGCTTCATTCTGAATCAAAGGGACCAACTGGCAAAGTTTGAACCAAAAGCTGATGAAGGTGTGTTTGTTGGCTACTCTGCTATCTCCAAAGCCTACAGAGTGTACAACAACAAAAGAAAGGTGATAGATGAATCTATCAATGTCACCTTTGAAGAGTCCAAGAATGCTTCCACCAAAGCTGTTCCTGAATCAGTTTCAGGAGAATTAAACTTTGATGATCTCATGCATTCAAACAGTGAAGAGGACTCAAAAGCTTCCACTACATCCAGTGTGGAACCTGTTAACCATGATGGGCATGATGATGATTATGTCAATACACCCTGTGTGAATAAGTGTACTGACTTAATTACAACTGCTTGTCCTGAACCTATCAATGCTGATTTTCCTGGTTCCTCTGCTGATATGTTCAACAGTGGTCAGTCATGTTCAACAAGTGAACAGACTCAAGACAACAGTGTGTCTGAAAATCTTGAGAGCTGTTCAACAGGACCTGCTGAAGATGCTGATAACTCAGGAGAATCCTCATTGAAGAATGATCCTAAGTGGATCAGATGTCACCCCAATGATCAAATAACTGGTGATATCAATAAAGGGGTACAAACAAGGTGGGACATCTTAGGGAACTTCTGTATGTTCTCCAGTTTTGTTTCACTAATGGAGCCAAAGAAGGTAGATGAAGCACTAAAAGATGCCAACTGGATCACTTCCATGCAAGAAGAACTCAATCAGTTTGAGAGAAACAAGGTATGGAAGCTGGTCCCTGCTCCTAAAGGTAAAACTATAATTGGCACTAAATGGGTTTTCAGGAATAAGATGGATGAGCAAAGTCATGTCATTAGAAATAAGGCAAGACTGGTTGCTCAGGGTTATAGACAGGAGGAAGGAATTGACTATGATGAGACATTTGCTCCTGTGGCCAGGATAGAAGCAATTCGTTTGTATCTAGCCTACGCTGCTCATAAGAGCATTAAGGTATTTCAAATGGATGTGAAGAGTGCATTTTTGAATGGGAAGCTGCAAGAAGAAGTTTATGTCAAGCATCCTCCAGGTTCTGAAAATGAACAACATCCAGGTTTTGTCTATAAGTTGGACAAAGCTCTCTATGGTCTCAAACAAGCCCCTAGAGCCTGGTATGACACTCTTACTGAATTCCTTATGAGCAATGGGTATTCCAGAGGTAAAGTGGATACCACACTGTTCATAAATAAGGTGAAGTCTGATATTATGCTTGTTCAAATTTATGTGGATGACATAATATTTGGTTCTACCATTGAGCAGTTATGCAAGAATTTTTCATTACTCATGAAATCCAAATATGAAATGAGTATGATGGGAGAACTTACTTTCTTTTTAGGATTACAGGTTAAACAAACCTCAACTGGAATTTTTATAAATCAAAGAAAGTATACCTTAGATCTCTTGAAAAAGTTTAAATTTGATCAAAGTTCTCCTATTAAAACCCCAATGGCAACCAATGTAAAATTGGATGCTCATGCCAGTGGCAAAGCTGTTTCAGTAACAGCTTATAGAGGTATGATTGGGAGCTTGCTATATTTAACTGCTAGTAGACCTGATATTATGTTTGCCACCTGTTTGTGTGCTAGGTTCCAAGCTGATCCAAAGGAATCTCATCTAGCTGCTGTTAAAAGAATCTTCAGATACCTAAAGGGCACATCAGGTTTGGGTCTTTGGTATCCCAAAGACTCAAGTCTTGAACTAACAGGTTATTCAGATTCTGATTTTGCAGGCTGCAGGCTAGATAGGAAAAGCACAACAGGTGGATGTCAACTCCTTGGTGGTAAGTTGATAAGTTGGTGTAGCAAGAAGCAGAACTCAGTGTCTACTTCTACTGCTGAAGCTGAGTACATTGCTGCTGGAAGCTGCTGTGGGCAGATTCTGTGGATGCAACATCAGCTTGAAGACTATGGGCTTGTGTATAGGAAAACTCCTATTCTGTGTGATAACACAAGTGCCATAGCCATTTCCAATAATCCTGTATTTCATTCAAGAAGAAAGCATATTGAGGTCAGACATCACTTCATCAGAGATCACATTCAGAAAGGTAATGTGGAGGTAAGTTTTATTTCCACTAATGAACAACTTGCAGACATTTTCACCAAACCTCTTGATGAAACCAGGTTTAATTACCTTGTCAGCAAACTGGGCATGTTAAACAAATGTGACTAAGTATCCTCAAAGATCTAAGACTTTGTATGTCTCACACTGCTCAAGTTTCACAGAACAGCTTAGACAGAACAGGTTATGCATATTCTGTACTTAGCCATTTTTCTGAAATCCTTGAACAGCTTGAACATACAACAGGCTGAACAATAACAGTTTATACGTCCAGCCTGTTCTGATGGTCCATTCTCCACTTTGCTCACTCCTTCACACTGATCTACAAGACATTGCTTGTAACATGTTCAACTAGTGAACACTACCTGATCTTACATTAGAGCACATGTTGAAAGCACAGTGTGAAGAGTAAACAACTTGAAGAATGAACAGCTTGTAATGATCCTACTCATCACAGGTTTGACCAACAACTTAGACCAACAGTTTTAACTACATTTTTCACAATTAAGTTACTTAATTTTTGCTTTTATTTAACTTAATTACCGCGGATAATGTGGGTTACGTGTGTTAGTGCTTAATAAGGGCTCAAGTGGTCTGACAAACGGTCTGACATGGACAACCGTTCCGTTTTCCGTTAATGACTTTTTCAAATCAACCGCCCAAATGTTTCTCTCTCATACCCACTCACATTCAAATCCTATAAATACCCCAAACTGTTTCATCATCGTCTTCCTCACTATTTCAAGAAATTCTCAAGAACCCTAAATCGACTAAGTGTCTTCTGCTTCTCCAAATCTCAAACCTTCAAAAATGGCTCAAAGAAACAACCCTTTTCTTCCAGTGTTCGTTGGTGATGATGTAGTTAAACACTCATCATTTTCCACAATGCTGACCATCAAACCCACTAACTACATTGCTAACCTAACCATTCCCAAAAACTATGTGGGGAAGGGTTATGAACAGATGGTGGAGTTTCTCAAAGTTCATCCGTTGAACTACGCTATGACTGCGACTCCTGGTGTCCTGTACCAGGAGATGGTGTACGAGTTTTGGTACACTTCTGCCTACAACCCCAACACCAAAGTCATGAAGGGGACTATTCTCAATGGGACTCAGACCATTGAGATCACAACTGATCTTCTCAGGGAGGTTCTTCATCTGCCAACTGCTGATCCATATGACAAGCCTCAACCTGAAAATGACCAAATGGGGAATTTGCTACGCTTCTGTGGTGTAGCAGAACCAAAAATCAGAGCTACGCTGTTCAGGAAGGATCTGTCTCCTACCTACAGTTTTCTGTTTGCCTTGGTGGTGATGTGCTTCGGAAGTAAGGTTGGTTCATTTGACCAACTAAGCCGTGATGAAGTCCCCATTGTTCTACAGCTGGTGGATGGGACTACAATAGACATGGCACAGTGGATTTTTCTGAATTTGAGGAACCTGGTACAACAAGAAAACCGTCCAGCTGCTGTTCAGTATCCAAGGATTCTGAGCCTCATCTTCAAGCATCATTGTGGTTAGCAATTATATTCCTCTCAGCCTTTACTTAAGACTGCCGCATTCCCTGTAATAGGGAATAGAGTGTTTTTTACTCCTGTTCTACCCAATGAGCCTCCTCTGTCAACACCAATGAGGAGGCTGTTAGGATTGGTGGAAGGACCCTCTGATGTGAGGGTGGATCCTGAACCTGCTCCCAAGGAAAAATCCAAAGCCAGGGCCAAGCTTGTTAAAAGGACCCTGGCAACCACTGAAGCTGGGCCTGTCCACAAGAAGGCCAAAACAGCTCAGTCTGAGTCTGCTACCTTGGCCTCTATGGCTGAGGGGGAGCAGGCTCCTTACCCTGGTTCATCTGTTGAACCTGAAGCCTTTGTGGATGGTGCCTCTGTGGCACCTAAGACCATGGAACATGCCAACCCACCTGTTCCTGACCCAGTCTCACACCCTGTCCAAACAGAACCTATCACCTCTCCACAATCACCCACTTCATCCATCAAATACCAACGCAAATCACTCGTCAAAAGGAAAACAGCCCCAACAACCAGCTCCTCTATTCCCTCTCAACAGGGTTCAGTTGTAAGAGAAGCCACCCCTGCTACCTCTCATATTTTGGGAGAAGGTTCAGCACAATTGGAGCCTGCTTCACTCCAACCTGAGTCCACCCAGAGTCAGCCTATACCCTCTGGTTCCTCCCAACAGGAGCCAGTTGTACAAACGGAGATAGCCACCTCAACTATTCCAGCCTCCCAACAGGCTGAGAATATTGAAAGACAGGAGCCCTCTCCACTCCATAATGTGTCCACACTGTCCCCTCCTCAAACTTCTCTACACCCTGAGTCTGCACGAGGTGTCCACACTGCTGATATAGACCAATCAGCAGCTCAGCCTCAAATTTCTGCTCCCTATGATACAGCTATTCAACACCAAACAGCTGCTGAGGGACCAACCACTCAAGCTGATGAACCTCAGGGAACATACCATCCCTTGGGTGAGGCTGCCCTTTCTGTGCAAATTCCATCAGCAGAATTTACCACTGCTGATGTTGAAATGCATATCCCATCTCTCCATGATGAGGTGCTTTTACACCAAGGCACTGTAGAGGGAACACCCACTGGCCTTAATGAAGGTGTTGCAACACAGGCAACATCTGAAAGGCCCCCAACATCAACCCCTTCTCCTGATGATGTAGCTACTGCCACTGCTGAAGGACCCTTTGACCCCTCCAAGCTGGGCCACATTACTTTTGCCGAGGCTATGGAGCTTCTTTCAACTGTTCTTCTTCCCTCTCCATCACATCCTCATACACCAGCCTCATCCTCTTCCTCTCCCTCAACACAATCTAAACAGTCCACCCATACACCTCCATCTCCTAAAGACCTGCCTTTGAAGGATCACCTTACACTGCTGACCAACAAAGTTAGTTCTTAGAATCCTCGATGTCCTCTCTACCTTCTCTCATTTCAGACTCTGTGTCTGAACAGCTTAAGGGATTCTTTGATCTGTTCAAAGATTCTTTCCCAGCCACTACACAACCTGACAACTCTCCACAGCTGCTTGCACTCACTGCACAGCTGCAAAGTGTCTCAACTTCCCTTTCCTCTATTCTTTCACTCCAACAGGACTCAGTGTCCTCAATGGCAGCTATATCTTAACAGCTGTCATCTCTCCTCACTTCTTGCAATTCTACCCTTCCTACCACCTTGGCCAGCTTGAACACTGTTATTGGCTCCCTATCCAATTCTGTGTCATCAGACCTTGCTGATGTGCAAGATTCCCTTGAACTACATCTTGCACAGCTTCAAAGTCTGTTGTTCACAGCTTCTGATAGGGAAAACATTGTCAAACTGACCTCTCTTGCTGACACCCAGGCCTCTTCTCTTCAATCCTGTCTTTCCCAGCTTGCAGAGGTGAAGGACAACTTGGCCTTCTTAGTGAATAGCCTTGTTGGCCCCAAGCCTGCTGCCAAAACTGCTGGCAAGCCTGCTGACTTCATGTCTTCAGGCAGACCAGGTGTTGAAGGTGCTGGTACATCTCCTTCAAAGGGGGAGAAGTCATCTGCCTCGAAGACTAAGTCTAAGGGGGAGAAAACTTCTCCTAAGGAGAAATCAGTGCCTGCAATACCCACTGGTCAACCAACAGGAGCATCTGATACAGGTACAATGGAAGGTGCTTCCCAGGCTGCTCAGCCTAGTCAGGCTGAATCTCCAAACCCTGCTCAGTCTAAGGGGGAGGAATTCATTCCTGAGGACAGGCCAAGCAGCAGAAGGAGGCATCTGATTCTACAAGAAGAAGAAGAAGAGGAGGAGGAAAGTCCTGAAGCTGTTGTCACTACAGCAGCTAAAGGAAAAGAAAAAGCAGCAGTTGATCCCCAACAGCAGAAAGCAGCAGAAATTAAATTTCACAAAGCCAGGGCTAAAGAATTGGGTCTTCCCATGCACAAATACTTTGAGTTCAGAGAAGAACAGCTTCAAGCCCTGGAAGCTCTAAGGAAAGAAGAAGAATCTGCCAAAGCTGCTAAGTCTTTTGCACTTCAAGAGGCAAGGAAAGTTAAAATGTCCTCTCTGGAAGTGCAAAAGAAATTAATGGAAGCTGCTAAGGGATCAGCAGGAGAGAAGGAAGTAGAAAAAGAAAAGGGTGCTCAGGTCTTTGTGACCAAAACACAAGTACCCTCTGCAAGAGCTCAGTTCCACTTTGACAAATTGGCTAGAAGAAAATTTCAGGATGTTGCTGATAGAAGGCTTGCCAAGGAAGCAATTGTCAAAGCTGTTCCCATATCAAGAAAAGGTAGTCAGTGGAAGTTGAAAATAACCAGAATGGGTGCAACAGGCCCAGAATTAGAAACGTATGACTACACTGATGTTGCACTGATGGGGTACAGGGAATGCATTGAGTTGGCAGTTGCTCTGAGCGAATCTAAGTCAGAAACGGCAAAGACAATCAGGGCATATGTCAAGAAGTTGATGGAGAGAGTGAAGAATCTTGGCCTGATCTCAAAAGAAGTTAGTGAAGGTGTCTATGTGACACGACCAAAAATAAAGGCCAGGAGGACAAGGAAAGACACTGAGCTTGAACAACTCCTCATCTTAATTTAACAGGGTGACTATGCTGTTGAGATGAAGGGAGTTGACTACAACCTGCCTAGTGGAGTAGAGTTTGAAGATGGCAAGATTGTTGAAGAGCCTGAGCTGGGGGCATCTTTTGTAGATCCCTTAACTCAGAAGAAATGCTTTCAGAGAGCATCAGATCTATATAAGGTGGATCTGAGACAACTTGTAGCCTTCAGACTTGCAGCTTCATTTAGGCAGTCAAGCAGGTGGAGAGCAGCCGTCTGGGATCAGCTCAGAGGCTTTTATGAGAGAGGTGAACTTGAAGATCCCAAGTTTATGATCATCAGAAGTGAAATTGAAGAACTTGAGGATACAAGGGAGGAACTTGAAAAGATGTTTGAAGGTCCTCCTCCACTGTAGTAAAGTCCATCTACCATCTGGGTAGGTGAATAATGGAAGCTGTCCATCAGTTGGACAGGCTTACCATTATCTGCTCCCAACACAAACAATCCAAAATCTGTTGTACATTAGTTGTTCTTTAATTACATAAGTTTTGTAATTTTTTTACATCAGTTGTAATATACATCAGTACATCAGTTGTACTTTTGTAAAAACATGTGTTGTTTTATGTAATCAAGAATCAGTGTATATATAAACAGATCTTTTACTTTACTTTGATGTTGTAATTTTATTTCAGCAAATGTACTGTAAAAATATATAGTGATTTTTGATAAGGCCAGCTTAGACTGGTTATTGCAAATAGGGGGAGATTGTTAGGCACAAAAAGGCCTAACCTGTTCTGCATCTGAAGGGGAGATTCTTAATCAAACCTGTTGATGCATTTGAAGGTTGAATTTAAGGCCTGTTATATGCCTTATTGAAACCTGAAAATGATTTGCAATATCAGTCCAAAGCCGTTCTATATGTTGCACATGTTGCAACAAAGACAGTTTGTCCAAGCTGTTCAGTCTGCTGAACAGGCTGGACATAAACTGTCTACACTGCTCTACACTGGTGAGCAGCTTGGGCAGTTTACAAGTGTTTAGTACTTTGTGAACAGGCTAAACACTTTATGGAATATGTTTCCAAGTCCTCATGTATTGTTTTTGGCTAAAAGATCAGTTTACAAAGTCGAAGACAAAGTGGAAAACAGAACTGCTCAGCCTGCCCACGCTGTTCTGTCACATGAAGACAAAAGGATATTTGAAAAAGGGTGACAGACCTTTTTCTTATATCAAAATAGGCCTTGACAAAGGCAGAAAGACGTAAAGTTGACATTCCTTATTTAGTTAAAGCTTATGCAACAGTAGACAAAGTGAAAAGACAAAAGTTCTGTAACATGAAGGCATGTCTGCTTTTCAGAATGTGCAGAAAAGTTATATTGTCTTTTCAACAAAACTTTCCACTTTTCCTTTCGTCCAATAAAGAAACTTCTCTTAGATCCTCTGAGAGAGTATAAAAGGAAACTTCCAAGGATTGAAAGGATAAGCCAAAAAGCTAAGTGCTGAAGCCAAGAGTGAATGTGCATTCAAGTGTGTCTTTCATGCATGCAAGTCTGCTTGAATAAAACAGTGCTTGGTGTCTAAGCTCTTCTTATTCAAGCTGTTTCTCTGAGTCTTGTAAACACAGTGAGTAATTCCTAGTGAGTGTATTCATTGTAACTAGTTTAAGTCTGTCTTAGATTAGTTAACATACTGTTGTATCTGTCATCTCAGCTTGAACCTTTCCGCATTCAAGCTTGTTTGTAATTAACTTTTGTTGATAATACATACAAACATTGAGAAAAGAGTGTGTAGTTTTTAAATTGCTGTATTCACCCCCCCCCCTTTACAGCTATATACTTGGGAAACCTTTCGGGACCTACAACACATCACCCACCTGACTTACAGGTTGTCTCACACTGGCCACAAAGGCTGCACCTTTCTTAGACATTTCCAAGGCATTTCTCTTCTGTTGCCTTGACAGCTCATCATTCAGTAAGGATCCATACAGGTTATTAAGATCCATACTTCTGATGGTACCTGAATTCCTTAAGATTGTAGAAAAATAATTCCATTCTTCAGGTAGGATGTCTAAGAATTTGTTTACCAGAGTCAGCTGTCCTTGGTGATCCCAACAGCTTTGAGATCGTTAACAAGAGCAGTAAACCTGGTGTAGGTTTCTGTGAGAGTCTCCTTTGGTTTTGCAAAGAAGAGTTCATATTGTCTAACAAGATTATTAATCCTGTTATCCAGTGTGATTGTGGGTCCATCATAGACGGTACACAAAGTATCCCACATCTCCTTTGCAGTCTTCATCTTCTCAACCTGTTTGAACACATCATCAGGCAGAGAGATGACCAGGTTATTTCTGGCCTTTGCATCAAGAGCCACCAGTCTTTTGTCTTCATCAGACCATTGAGCTTTTGCTTTCTCAAATGTTCTGATTTCAGGAGCAGCTCCTTCAACAGCAGGAGTTATAGTTGTAACAGAGGTTGGCACATAGGGACCCTCCGTTACAATCTCTGGTAGTTGCACATCCAAATTCTCTAAGTAGAGCATCATTCTGCACTTCCAACCAGAGAAGTTCTGATGATTGAACTTTGGAGGTTTGCCCATTGAGCCCTTGTCATAGTATGAGGAGCTTGCAGCACTGTTGTCCATGGAAACTTTGGGAGAATGAGAGATCTAGAATGACACACACTCTAAACTGCTCTGATACCAGTTGTAGGTCCCGAAAGGTTTCCCAAGTATATAGCCTTAAGCTGTAGGAGGGGGGGGGGGGGGAATACAACAATTTAAAAACTACACACTCTTTTCTCAATGTTTGTATGTATTATCAACAAAAGTTAATTACAAACAAGCTTGAATGCGGAAAGGTTCAAGCTGAGATGAGAGATACAACAGTATGTTAACTAATCTAAGACAGACTTAAACTAGTTACAATGAATACACTCACTAGGAATTACTCACTGTGTTTACAAGACTCAGAGAAACAGCTTGAATAAGAACAGCTTAGACACCAAGCACTGTTTTATTCAAGCAGACTTGCATGCATGAAAGACACACTTAAATGCACGTTCACTCTTGGATTCAGCACTTAGCTTTTTGGCTTATCCTTTCAATCCTTGGGAGTTTCCTTTTATCCTCTCTCAGAGGATCTAGGAGAAGCTTCTTCATTGGACGAAAGGAAAACTGGAAAGTCTTGTTGAAAAGACAATATAACTTTTCTGCACATTCTGAAAAGCAGACATGCCTTCATGTTGCAGAACTTTTGTCTTTTCACTTTGTCTACTGTTGCATAAGCTTTAACTAAATAAGGAATGTCAACTTTGCGTATTTCTTCCTTTGTTAAGGCCTATTTTGATATAAGAAAAAGGTCTGTCACCCTTTTTCAAATATCATTTTGTCTTCATGTGACAGAACAGCGTGGGCAGGCTGAGAAGTTCTGTTTTCCACTTTGTCTTTGACTTTGTAAACTGATCTTTTAGCCAAAAACAATACATGAGGACTTGGAAACATATTCCATAAAGTGTTTAGCCTGTTCACAAAGAACAGGTTCTGTCACAAAGTACAGAACACTTGTAAACTGCCCAAGCTGCTCACCAGTGTAGAGCAGCGTAGACAGTTTATGTTCAGCCTGTTCAGCAGACTGAACAGCTTGGACAAACTGTCTTTGTTGCAACACATGCAACATATAGAACAGCTTTGGACTGATATTGCAAATCATTTTCAGGTTTCAATAAGGCATATAACAGGCCTTAAATTCAACCTTCAAATACATCAACAGGTTTGATTAAGAATCTCCCCCTCAGATGCAGAACAGGTTTGACTGAGGCCTTTTTGTGCCTAACACATAGAATCCATCATCCCAAGCGGGTGAACAAGAAAACTACTCACTAATCATACTGAAACCCAAAATTAAACTCAAATAAATAAAAACCATTATGAAATCATAATGTTTAAGGAACGAGTGTACCAAATGCGTAGCTATCCGTGCGAAATTAAATTCCAAAACTTGAACCGAATGCTTGTAAATCAAAGAAATTCGAAACCCTAAGCTAAACTACGATTCAATACGTGAAAGATGAAAGAAAGCTCTGAAATCGCTCTATGTCGTGTCTGAATCGCACAAATCGACGCTGGAATCGCCTCAAATGCTTGTAAGATTGAAGAAGAATGAAACTTTTAGCTAAAAATATGATTAACTACGAAAAACTACTAAAAACCGAGAGGAAGATCACCAAAAGTCGTATGAAATTCGACCTAAATCGATTCTGATTGCTACTGCCGCAAGCTAGGGTTATAAAAATGAATTCTGATGGGCTGGGCCCCGCACGCGGGTGCGTAGAGGTAAGTCACGCGGGTGCGTGGACTTAACCTAGCATACGCCCCTGCGTGGGCAAGCTATGCGGGTGCGTGGCTTGCTTTGACTGAAATTGGGCACGCGGGCGCGTAGGATGTTCTACGCGGGCGCGTGGATGCTCAGCTGGACATAGCCACGCAGGTGCGTGGAGTGTCTTACGCGGGCGTGTTGAGTCACTTTTCACCAAATTTTTGCGTTCGATCATGGGAGATGGCTGGATTATAAAATCTCGTCATTTTAGCCTTGATTTCTGTTCCCATGTTGATTTAATGTTTCTGACCTGCGGACCAAACATATTAATGAAATCAGTATCTTTTTCACGCGTTTCAGTCTGAAAACCACATAAATTGGAGATAAAATGATACCAAAAACATGTATAATTTTGCACATATCAAAATACCTCACACTTGAGCTTTGCTTGTTCCCAAGCAAACTGCAACATAAATGTCTTCAACCAAGGCCTCAAATCAAAACAAACTCTCTAGAAACAATATATAGACTCTGAAGCATTAAAGATCCATAAACTATGAATTTGAAGCCAAGGCAAGAAACAATGGGACCACAAGATGCAAAAAAGAATAGAATGACAATGTCAACAACTTCCCTCCTAATTACATGACTCAGCACCTCATAGCTTTCACTCATCACTCAAGTGTATAGGCTCGTGTGTTTTCACAAATTTCGCTTAATGCCAGACATGTTAAAAGAATGTGAGCATATGCTTGAGAGTAAAACACACTGCCATCACTCAATGTTTGAAAATAGAGCACATAAAGGTCTTAATAGGTTGTAATGAGGCTAGGCTATGGGCATGGGAAATATATGGCCAAAGTGGGCTAAAAGAATGGGATCCAAGATCAAGCAGCAAGCAATAGAAGCGAGTAACCAACAAGGGACCCAAATAAATCACTGAGAAAATTTCCCAAGCAAATTGGCTTGATTTTTCACATCTGATAACAGCTCAGAAGGACAAAAATTCGTTTATCTTCTTATTCCAATACCTTCTCTTCTCTTTTCTTTTTCGTTTTCTCTTTCTTTTTTTTATATATAACTCTAAATTTCCAAACACTGACTATATGCAATCTGTACCCAAAAATAAATCTCTTAAATACACTAGCATTGCCGCGGTACAACACCAGAAAAGTCAGGAAGAACACAAAAGCATAGAATTACATATGACTCGACTGTTATCAAAACAAGGCATAATCGTCAAGGCTCACAGAGGACTAACTAACAAATGAATGATACTGAATCACGATCCCAATTCCGGTCAAATGCTAGACAAAAGGATTATTTGGCTGCTAATGTGGGTTGTCACCAAATGAAAGGCTCAGGCTCAAACGGGGAAACTAAGGAAAATGATGCCGGCAAGGGAAAAAAAGGGTATCCTAACTGTGCCTTTATATAAGTGCTAGATTCTCAAACGATGTGATCTTGGCATGCATTTGTTAAACAAGTTCTACCTTAATCCAATTAACACCGACAAATTCACACCGAAAGAAATAATGAGCATTAAAAATGAATGCTAGATGGGCTCAAATTCTCATGAAACGAATGTACAGGGTTGTTTGTGCTTAATCATGGAATTTCAGTCAAGAAGTATGACATGCACATCAAACATCCTGTTGCCTCAAAAATCTCAAAATGACTTGCTCTACTTCGCATGCATAGAAAATGGAACAATACTACCAAAGAGTCCAACATGCAAGAATAGAGTATAAATTTTGAAAATCGGCCATATTTTCGACAAAAATGTTGCGACTTTTACTTAAGTACATGCAAAGCTCAAAATCAACATTTCAAACCCCCACCCCACACTTGAATTTGACAGTGTCCTCACAGTCATAAACAATGCAAATCAAACGGGAATAAGAAAATAGGAACAAGAAAAACTCCCCTGATTACGAAGCAAGCATTAGGTGGATCTGGACGATGAAGCTGAACTTACTGTCAGCAAGCATCTCTACCACGGTCCAACCTTAATCAAAAGCAAGCACAAGGAACATCCAGAGATCAACGATGATAAAGTAACAATAAGCAAAATAACTATACACCAAATATAAAAGTAAACGATTAAATACAAATGATAAACTAAAACCAAAAGAAAATAAAATAAACATGCTGAACACCCATGAGATCACTACGGCTAGGAATGCCTGACACGGCGACGAGAATATATATGTGTGATAATAGAGGCTCTCGGCCTGGCGATACGGGAGGCATCTAAAAGGCGCACAGGAGGCCTAGCATCAGAGACCGCAGCAGAGGAAGCAAAAGTAGTCGCAGATAAGCCCACATCAGCTGGAGTAGGTGAATGATGAAGTGGTGTAGGCAGTGGTGATGAGTGAGGTGACTGGTGCGGGGATGGCGGTGGCTGCTGCTCCTGACCCACATGGGTATCAGTCTGTGTCGGGTCCTCAGAGGGAGCAGCAGGGGTGGGAACAAGGGAGTAAGGCAGGGGCGGTAACGATGGCAATCCAGCAGCTGCCAGTAGTGAGTCTGTAGCCCGATATGTGTGAAGAAGGGCAGTAAGGGCGGCATAATGAGCTATTGGATGGGTAGGTAAAACTCCAAAATGTAGGGCTGGAGGAGTCGATGGAAAATGGGTGGAGGTGGATGCACGAGAAGACAAAGGGATATCAGGGTGATGAACAGGGAACGGGGTGGATCATGCTGGGCTCTGGGCAGAGGCTGGGGGATGACAAGGTGGTTGTGCCTACGATCTACTATTCCCATATTGCGGAGAGCTGCAACTGAATTTGTATAATGCCATGCTCCAGAACTCTCGTAAGGCGTCCCTCTATATCTATAGTCAAGGCGCCCAACCGGTAAGCTAAATGTGTGATATAAGCTCTACCAGTGATGGCACTGCTCGTACGAACGCCAGAACAATGACGGAGGAAATATGCTAAGCGATAAGCAATCTGAACAGGTCGCTCCTCTCTAAAAAATAAGTGCATGCTCTCCAAATCCTTAATCGAGACACTACACGCACCTACTCCTCGTGCACATAAAGTCTCTGCAAAATCCTCCAAAATAACCTATGTAGCGGGTCTCTGAATGTTGTGCCTTTGGCTGAGTTGGAGTATCTACCAGTTGCAAATTCTGCCCAAAAAGATAGATGATCAAAGTATGTGGGAGTGTCGCGAACAGCATCCTCAAACATAGGTGCAGAAGCCTCCTCGGCTGTGTATATTCCCATCACTGTAGCAAACTGACGAATTGAGAACTCCCTCTCAATCCCTCCTAGCCGGAAGCCTAGCATGCCAGTGGCATCATAATTAGTGACAGCCCCATCAAAAACTACTGTGGCTAAAAATTCTAAGCATATCTCGCGATAAACATGCTCTCTAATAGAAAGAAGTCGCTCAAATGCTGGAGGGTGATCCAAATCAGTAGGACCATGCTGCATAATCTGGCGCAGGCGATCGACGATGCTAATTGTAGTCATATCTGCCCAGCTGATGGAAGTCGTCAAAGCAAAACTCTTGCCGACCAATTTGGCAAACTCCCTCATATTGTTGTCCCTCGCGAAAACTAACCACTGATCAAGATCGGGAGGGCTTGCCTCGACTTCAGGGTCAACCTCTGGTATAGGAGAAGAAGGAGGTGATGGGATACGTCGCGGCCTGTTGCCTCGCATGATCTGATCAAAAGATAACACATTTCAAAGTTAGTTTGAATTAAAAGTGCAAGAAATGTGCATCAAGCAGATATAGGTGTACAAGGAATAAAAAGACACAAATAAAGGCTATAATCTAAGAAAAATTAAGACTATAAATTGATAAAAATAAATAAGAAAAAGAAAATAAAAATAAGAGTAAAAATAAACGAAAATAATAATAAATATATAAATAAATAATAGAAATAAATAAAAATAATAATAATAATAATAATAATAAAATAATAATAATAATAATAATAATAATAATAATAATAATAATAATAATAATAATAATAATAATAATAATACTCGAGAATACCCATAGAAAGAAATGGATGCTAAACAAACATGTGAGTGAGAAATGACAATAGTACAGCATGCACTTAAGAGCCGAAACATGAGCATTAGAGATGAACATGATGATGAACATGATGATTACTAGCCAATCATGAATCATATCCACACATGAGATGAGGACTAAAAATGCTAACTAGATGACTGCCAGGTGCATAGAATCAGATGGGGAGAAACAATTTCGTCAACTAATGTGTAGCATAAATGAGCAAATAGAACCACAAGTCTCTCTCTTGGACTTATAAGCCAACACATGAATTATAACCCTACTAACTTCGGCTCACTTCCAGCCCCAACCCATGATATTCAATTATGCAGAACAACTAGCTAGATGAATGGACCCCAATGCTATAGGTCACAGGCAAAAACTGACGAGTAACAATCAAATACCAACCTAAACCATAAAGGCAGAATTAACTTGACAATAAGAATGCAAGCCTTAACCCATGATGCAAGATATAACCATGATAAGAACGTGTGAGTATCAAGGGAGAATTTATCAAGAACAACCACTTTCAAAATCCAGATTCGAAGCTAATGAGTGCTCAGCCAATGCGAAACAAGAGCAACATGTAAAGATAAGCATTAAACCTGAATCAACAATGAATGGAAACATAAACTATTCTATAGAATCCTAGTGCTCGAGCTGGAAAAATGAAACACATAGACTAGTATTGTGGCTCGAGAGGAAATCCACAGAAAACAATAAACACACAATTCAACCAAATAAGCAAGAACAATCAATTAAAAAAAGAAAAATGCCTGGTCAGACCACCAATTGATAACAATATGAGCAATGAACAACTGTACCACAACAATAAGCAGCCTGTAAACCCTCAAAGCAACTAAAATTCATAGCAAGCAAGTATGCATAACGGTGGTAAAACAGCAACCTTGCGAAATTATCGACACACAACTCAAATTAAAAATCGAGATAAAAACAGAACTGGAGTAGTAGTGAACTTGCATGACTGTGGGCGCGCGAAAACAAATAGAGAACCAAGAACACTCCGTCAAAAGCATTAATACTTGAATGAAACTCTCGAAACAAGTGGAAATATGCAAGAGATTAAGCAAATAAGTTAACCTATTAACCAAGAACACTCCCTCAAACTCATTTGAAATGTTGATTTTCTGAATTTGTGACAGCCCCCAAATGAGAACAATCCCTCAACTTGAATGATACTTAACAAAACAGGTAGAGATAAGCAATAAATTTAGAAAATAAGTCATGCAAACAAAAAGAAATGCTTGAATCTGTGTTCGTGTGAATGAGTTTCACAACAGCCCCCTAAATATGAACCATAAAACCTGCAGAACTCGAAAATGGAGATGGAAATAAGAAAAATGTAACCTGGATTGAAGAGAAGCAACACTTTGAGAAGATGATGGCTGAAAGTAAACGAACTCGAGACTGAAAGAGAGGCGCAGGGTCTGATGCGTGCGTGGAGTATTTGAGGAGGAGCGTGTATGAAAATGGCGCCTGAATGGTTTATATATTGGAATCGGATCACGCCCCTGCGTGGCTTACTAACGGGCCGTCGTTGTGACCCGCCGATTTAATCCTTAAATCCACTAATTAGCTAGAGAAGTAAGGGTCGAATCCACAGGGAGTGTGGTCGTAATTAGGATTAGGTTATTAGCCTTATAGGAATAGGTTTATTGAAAGCATTTAAATTGTGAAATTGTGGATTTGAATGAGTTGTTTAGAATAATGATTTGCCATTGCTTGTAACTAAAATTAAGAACGAAGTAACCAACGAAGAAGATAAACAATCAAGATATGAATAATCATTCACTGAATCACCACGACGTAAGTATCACTCACTATAATTTCATACAATGATCACATAGACATAATCAAATGTGTGACTAAATTAATCAAATGCGTTTTAACCAATAACTCTCGGCATAGCGTATGCAACATTAATACTCGTCTTAATCCCTAAACTAATGGACTCGACACGAATAATAACACTACTATAAACTATCTTGCTTTTACCAATCGCAACACATAATCATAATCATAGCCAAATGTTTATCATTTGCATACACATAATAGATCTAGCTCAATACGAATACATCAAAACATAAGAAATTAAAGCAAAGTAAACTTAGCCATAGATCCTCCGCAAATGGCTAATGAGATTAGCTGCTCATCGTGTGCTCATCACAATCACGGATCTAAGCCAGTGGATAGCTTGCGAAGCCCCGTATTCGTTCTCGTGTCATGAATCCACTCCAGCAGAGCTTCGGCACACTTGCACACACGTCGGGACTCTCTCCAAAGCTGCCCCTCCTCTACTATTTATAGAGAATCGAAATTAGGGTTTCCAGGGTTAAAAATCATGTATTGGCGCCGCACCAGCGTAGGCCAAACGCAGGCCTGCGCCCCCTCCCCCCCCCCCCCCGGCGCCCGGATGCGGCTAGGGTTTAGCTGGCGTGTGCTGGAACGTATGTGGACAGTTTGGGCGCTGTGTGGAGCGCAGGGTAGTGCAGGCCTGCGCACCTCAGTCCAATTCGCTCTGAATTCTCTCGGATTGCTTCTTTTTATCATCTTGGCCCTGAAATACAAACTTGGAGTAATAATATGGATTTTACAAACTATCGGTGCTTAAAATGATCATAATATGACTCAGAAACCATATAAATTATAGACTTATCACTTAAGTCACGCCTCTGCGTGAACTAGGTCAAGGTACGCCCCTGCGTGGAGTTGGTACGCCCCTGCATGGAAGAAGGTGTATTTCAGGGTTTTACACTCCTGCGTTGCTGTTGGGCGCTGGTGCGTGAGGGGTTAAAGGTATGGGAACAGATGCAGGTGCGTTGGGGCTTAAAGGGTAGCAAAATCAGAACAATGAAAGCATCTAAGCTTGGAGAATCACATGGGTGCGTGAAACCGCTTAAGTAGGTGTGTGGACATGGGTGTTAACCTTAGGATCTTGTAGTCTGATGATCTGGGTTGCCTCCCCAAAAGCGCTAAGTTTTACGTCTTCAGCCAGACGTACTGCTCCTAAACTTATTAATTAACCTTAGGATCTTGTAGTTTGATGATCTTAGATACTAGCATATCATTGGTGGCCCATTGAACATATAACTTAAGTCTATGTCCGTTTACTTTAAATGGCTCACCACCTTTCAGGTCCTGTATTTCTACCGCACCATATGGGTAGGCATTCGTTATAATAAATGGATCTGTCCATTTACTTTTTAATTTACCAGGAAATAATCTAAGTCTTGCGTTAAATAACGAAACTTTATTTCCTTTGGTAAACATTTTATTTTTAATCATTCTGTTATGGAAAACCTTACTTTTCTCTTTATAAATTCTAGCGCTTTCGTAAGCTTCTCTACAAATTTCTTCTTGTTCATTTAATTGGAATTTCCTATCAACACCAGCATCATGTAAACTAAAATTAGTGTTTTCGATTGCCCAGAGAGCTCTGTGTTCTAATTCCACTGGGAGATGGCAAAGCTTACCATATACAAGTCTGTATGGGGACATACTGATTGGTGTTTTAAATGCGGTTCTGTATGCCCATAGAGCATCCTCTAATTTTTGTGACCAATCTTTACGATCAGGTCTGACAGTTTTTTCAAGGATTCTCTTGATCTTTCTATTAGAGATCTCGACTTGTCCGCTTGTTTGCGGATGATAAGGCGTTGCTATTCTATGATTAACTCCATACTGTTTAAGGAGTCTAGAAAAATGCTTATTATTAAAATGTGATCCTCCATCATTGATAATAGCCCTTGGAATACCGTGTCGTGCTAAAATATTTCTTTTAACAAATTTGCACACAACCCAGTTATCATTAGTGCGCGTAGCTTCTGCTTCCACCCATTTGGAAACATAGTCTACTGCCACTAAGATGTACTCACATCCAAATGATTTAGGGAATGGTCCCATAAAATCAATACCCCATACATCAAATATTTCGACAATTAATCGGGTCATAGGCATTTCATTTCTTTTCGCGATGCCACCAGCTTGCTGGCATCTTGTGCATCCCTTAACAAACTCGTAGGCATCCTTAAATATTGTGGGCCAGAAAACACACACTGCAATATCCGGTGGCCAGTTTTCTTTGCGCTGAAATGGCCAACGCATGCATAAGCATGGCAGTGTTTAAGAATATCTTCGTGTTCCGAATTAGGGACACATCTTCTTATAATTTGATCTGCTCCTATTTTAAATAGACCAGGCTCATCCCAAATGTATTTCCGTGCTTGAGCATAGAAATATTTTCTTTGTTGTGAGTTCCAGTGCTCTAGCAATCTTCCAGTTACGAAATAATTAACTAGATTCGCAAACCAGAGAATTTTGGATATAGACAATAATTGTTCATCAGGGAAAGAGTCCCTGATTTGATCAGTTGAGTTTGTTGGGATTAATTGAAGCCTTGATAAATGATCGGCAACAACATTTTCTGTGCCTTTATTATCTTTAATATCTAAATCAAACTCTTGCAATAGAAGGATCCACCAAATCAATCTAGGTTTGGCATCCTTCTTTGCCAATAAATGTCTTAAGGCACAGTGGTCGGAGTACACAATTACTTTTGCCCCCCAAATATAGGATCTGAATTTATCTAGGGCAAACACTACAGCTAATAATTCTTTCTCTGTAGTTGTGTAGTTGATCTGTGCCTCATTAAACGTTTTACTTGCGTAGTAAATCACCACTGGCTTTTTCTCAAATCTTTGTCCTAAAACTGCACCAACTGCATAATCACTTGCATCGCACATGATCTCAAATGGTTGAGACCAATACGGAGATTGCAGAATTGGCGCTTCAGTTAATTTTGATTTAAGCTTCTCAAATGCTTTCATACAAGCATCATCAAAAGTAAACTCGATATCTTTTGATAGAAGATTGCATAACGGCCTTGAGATCTCACTGAAATCTTTAAAGAATCGCCAATAAAAATAAGCGTGGCCTAAGAATGATCTTATTCCTTTAACGTTGGTAGGGGGTGGAAGTGAGGAAATTAATTGAACATTTTCTTTATCTACCTCCATTCCTCTCTCGGACGCAATGTGACCTAAGACTACCCCTTCCTTTGCCATAAAATGGCTTTTCTCTGAACTTAATACTAAGTTGGTTTCAGTGCATCTCTTTAGGACTTTTTATTAAATGTCCCAGACAATCTTCAAATGTTTTATCAAATATGGAGAAATCGTCCATAAATATTTTAAGAGAACCACCCACCATATCTGAAAAGATAGCCATCATACATCGCTGAAATGTGGCAGGTGCATTACATAGTCCAAACGGCATCCTTCGGTAGGCAAAGGTGCCATATGGACAAGTAAATGTGGTTTTCTCTTGATCCTCTGGATGGATTGGGATTTGATTGTAACAAGAATATCCATCAAGGAAACAATAAAACTTCTGTCCTGCTAATTTTTTCACTATTTGATCTATAAATGGTAGCGGAAAATGATCTTTTGAAGTAGCAACATTAACTTTTCTGTAATCTATACAAACTCTCCACCCCGTTACAGGGCGAGTAGTTATCTTCTCTCGTTCTTCAGTATTAATTACTGTAATTCTCGATTTCTTGGGCACAGTTTGGGTTGGACTTACCCACTTACTATCAGATATAGGATATATAATTCCAGCGTCCAACCATTTTAATACTTCCTTTTTAACTACCTCTCTCAAATTAGGATTCAACCTCCTTTGTGCATCCCGAGCTGGCTTAGCTTCTGGATCAGTAATGATTCGATGCATACACAAAGTGGGACTGACTCCTTTTAAGTCAACTATCGTCCACCCTACTTCTTCTTTATATTTGACTAACACTTTCAGTAGAGCTTTCTCTTACTCTTCAGTCAGATCTGATGAAATTATAACAGGTAACTTGTCATTCTGACCTAGAAACGCATATTTCAAATGCGATGGCAGCTTCTTTAATTTTAGAACAGGTGGTTGTTCTATTGAAGGTTTGCCTGACTTGGGTAAATCAGTAGGTAACTTTTCAGTCCTATGGGTCCATGGTGGTTGTTTTGACTCCAATGTGGATTCCATGACTACTTCTAACTCGTCACACTCAGAATGATTTAACTTGGCTAATTCATTCTCAGCAAAGAATAACTCAGTAGCATCTTTGGTGTTGATTAACGAAGTATGCTGCTGCGCAAGTTCATCCACCATGTCTATAAGATAACATTCTCTATCAATAGCAGAGACACTTGAAGCATTAAATACATTCAGTCTTAATTTCCTATTACCAAAGGCAATATCCACTGTTCCTATCCTACAATTAATTTGTGCATTAATCGTGGCTAAGAAAGGTCTGCCTAGGATAATAGCCGGTTGATTATCTCCTATTGAACTTTCAGTGTCCAATACTAAGAAGTCAACTGGATAGTAAAAATCTTCAACTTTTACTATGACATCTGATAAAATACCTCTTGGGCACTTAGTTGATCGATCTTCCAGTTGTAAGATAATGTAAGTTGTCTGTAACTGACCTAGATCATGTTTATCAAACATGTTTCCAGGTAAAATATTAACACTAGCTCCAAGATCAAGCAATGCCTTTTTAATCTGCACATTGCCTATTGTCACTGGAATCAATGGTGATCCAAGATCTTTCAGCTTAGGAGGTAGAGAACTAGAAACTACTGCACTCAACTGTGCAGTTAGATTGATCTGCTGTGGAAGCGAGACCTTATACTTTCTTTTCTGAGTACAGAGATCTTTTAAAAATTTGGCATAAGATGGAACCTGTTGAATGGCCTTTATCAGAGGAATATTGATCTTAACTTGATTAAATAAATCCCAAAGATCCTCTGGTTGTGGGCCTCTTTTGCCGTATGGAGAAGATTTTGGATTTTCTAAAGCAGCAGGATAACGAGGAGGAATTGAAGTATCCTGACTCTTATCCGCCTCCCCAACTTTGGGCGTTGGACTATCTGCTTTAATTGGCTCTTTAAAAGAAACCTTCTTAGGAACCTCTTTGTTCTTTGGATCCTCTTTCTCCTCATACACGACTTTAGTGTCGGTATCTTCTTCTAACTCTTTCTCTTTAGGCATCTCTATTTTATTATCTACCTCTCTTCCACTCCTTAATGTGGTTATCTTAGCTACTTCATTAACTTCGTTATTCTCATGTTTCTTATCTTTGTTATGATGATGGGCGTGTAATGGATTGGGAACAGTATTGCTAGGAAGCTTCCCCTCCTCACGCCTAGTAAGCGACTCAGCTATCTGACCCATCAGGCGAGTTAATATCTCCATGGTCTTAGTACTGATAACTGATTGGTGTTTCATAAATTCAGCAAATTCTGCGAATTGTGCAGAAGTCATATTTGATTCTACTTGAAATTGTGGTTGATCACGATGATTTGACTTATAATATCGCTCATCCTTAGCTGCTGAAGTTGTACCATATTGATATCTCTCTTGGGTGGTTCATATCTTGGTTTGGATTGATGATCGGTAGGTTGGTCATTTTTCCATTGAAAGTTGGGATGGTTTCTCCATCCCGGATTGTATGTTCCCGAAAATGGATTATCCCTCTCTCGATGAGCTCTAAATCCGTAAACTTCATTAGCAAATTCCTCAGTGGATTGCACTTGAGGGCATGCTTCTGAATGATGCGATGGATCTCCGCATGTAACACAATTAATTGATACACTAGGGTTTGAAAAACCCTTCATTAATTGGTCCATTTTCTTTCCTAATTCTGAAATTTCAGTTTTAACCTCACGTTTCCAGGCATTATCTATGCCCATAACTTGAACTCCTATACTATTTTCAGAACCAACTTGGACTTTAAGACCTTTGCCGAGTTGATTAAGCAAATCCAAAGCTTCATCGTCTTCTTTACCTAAAAATGTGCCTCCTGTGGCAGCTATGATCATATTACGACTTTCTTGACTCACACCATCAGAAAATGTTTTGATAAACATCCATTTGGGTACCTCATGGTGTGGACACACTCTCAGTAGTTCGTTCGTACGATCGAATGCTTCGTAGAATTGTTCGCCCGGTTTTTGTTTAACTCCGATAATTTCCTTTCTTTTCTCGGTTGTTTTACTAATGGGGTAATATTCATTAAGGGATTCACGTTTCATTTGATCCCATGTTGTAATGCTATTGGTTGGTAAGGATACGAACCAATTATTCGCTTTCTCTTTTAACGAGAAAGGAAATAATCAAAGTTTTAAACCGTCGGTGGTTATACCTCGAACATGGTTGGCTTTACAAATAGCTGTGAACTCAGCTAGATGTTCATAGGGTTCCTCACTTGGCATCCCTCGAAAGATCGGAAGAATTTGAAATAATTGAGGACGAACTTCGGGTTCGTTCTCGTTTTCGGGATAACGAATTGGAGACGGATTGGGCACATCACCTGGTCGGTAATGCGACTCAACTGTGCGTCTCAGTTGATCACCCATTCTGACAACTATGCGCTCGAGTTCTTCTTGATCACGATTTCGTGGTGAAATCGGAGGGCTTTCTAAATTAGAAATCTCTGAATCGGGAATTTCTAAATCAGGAATTTCTTCCTCATGTACGTTTAAATTCTCCGTGATTAATTGTTGATTTTGAATCCTGACAGTCTTTTGGTTCGATCTCGCTACTTTTTCGATTTCGGGTTCGAATTGTAGCGGCAATCCTTTAGCTGATCAACGTGTGCGCATACACTAAATAAAATATTACTAAAGATTAAAGACTTAATTAAACTAATATTTTTGGTGATAAAGTAGAGGACTACAATTACCTTTTTGAATTTTTTTAAAAATTTTTTATTTGATTTTTAATAATTATAAAATAAAATAAAGTAAAGTCTAAAAAAATAACCAACATAGGAACTTAAAACTAAGGCAACAAACTAACTTTAAACCTAAACTACCGTTACACTCCCCGGCAACAACGCCAAAATTCTGAGGTGCCGTCGTTGTCACCCGCCGATTTAATCCTTAAATCACTAATTAGCTAGAGAAGTAAGGGTCGAATCCACAGGGAGTGTGGTCGTAATTAGGATTAGGTTATTAGGCTTATAGGAATAGGGTTTATTGAAAGCATTTAAATTGTAAAATTGTGGATTTGAATGAGTTGTTTAGAATAAAGATTTGCTATTGCTTGTAACTAAAATTAAGAACGAAGTAATTAACGAAGAAGATAAACAATCAAGATACGAATAACCATTCACGGAATCACCACGGCATAAGTATTACTCACTATAATTTCATACAATAATCACATAGACATAATCAATTGTGCGACTAAATTAATCAAATGTGTTTTAACCAATAACTCTCGGCATAGCGTATGCAACATTAATACTCGTCATAATCCCTAAACTAATGGACTCGGCACAAATAATAACACTACTATAAACTATCTTGCTTATCCAATCGCAACACATAATCATAATCATAGCCAAATCTATCTATACTATTAAAAGAGTAACTATACTCATTTCTGGTGAAGCTACGTGTCATCACCACACGTGATATTTATAGATTTTAAAAATAATAAAGAAATTTCAATCAAATCTATCCAAATCTAATATATACCACTTTAAAATTCAAATCAAATCAAATCAAACAAAATCTAATACTCTACTAACTTATTAATTAAATCTATCCAAATCTAATATAATCCACTTTTAAATTCAAATCAATCAAATCAAACAAAATCTAATAATCTACTAAATTAATTATAAGATAATATAATAAAAGTTTAAAAAAATATATAAGAAAATAATTACCCTTCATATATATTTAGAAATATACAAAATCAACAGGTGATAATAAATAATAATGTCATCTTATATACTCTTGTTTAAAAAATAATATTTATATCTTTATCTTTTTATTTATTATATTTTATATATATTAAAAATATCCGCGTAATACGCGGTAATAAACTAGTGTTTATCGTTTGCATACACATAATAGATCTAGCTCAATACGAATACATCAAAACATAAGTAATTAAAGCAAAGTAAACTTAGTCGTAGATCCTCCGCAAACGGCTAATGGGATTAGCCGCTCATCGTGTGCTCGTCACAATCACGGATCTGAGCCATTGGATAGCTTGCGAACCGCCGTCTTCGTTCTCGTATCATAGATCCACTCCAGCAGAGCTTCGGCGCACTTGCACACACGTCGGGACTCTCTCCAAAGCTGCCCCTCCTCTACTATTTATAGATTATCGAAATTAGGGTTTCTAGGGTTGAAAAACGCGTATTGGCGCCGCACCAGTGCAGGCCTGCGCCCGGATGCGGCTAGGGTTTAGCTGGCGTGTGCTGGAACATATCTGGACAGTTTGGGCACTGTGTGGAGCGCAGGGTAGCGCAGGCCTGCGCCCCCCCCCCCCAGTCCAATTTGCTCTGAATTCTCTTGGATTGCTTCTTTTTATCATCTTGGCCCTGAAATACAAACTTGGAGTAATATTATGGATTTTGCGAAGTAACGGTGCTTAAAATGATCATAATATGACTTAGAAACCATATAAATTATAGACTTATCACTTAAGTCACGCCCCTGTGTGAACTAGGTCAAGGTACGCCCCTGCGTGGAGTTGGTACGCCCCTACATGGAAGAAGGTGTATTTCAGGGTTTTACACGCCTGCGTGGCTGTTGGGCGTTGGTGCGTGAGGGGTTAAAGGTGTGGGAACTGATGCAGGTGTGTGGGGGTTAAAAGGCAGCAAAATCAGAACAATGAAAGCATCTAAGCTTGGAGAATCACGCGGGTGCGTGAAACCTCTTAAGCAGGTGTGTGGACAGTGGTGTTCACGCAGGTGCGTGATTACTATGACGTGGGTGTGTGGGTGCGTGATTACTATGGCCAGAGGGACTCTTCAGGGGGGGTTTGGAAAAAGGGTTTACGCAGGTGCGTGAGTAATCCTGCGCGGGTGCGTGGGATGATCAACCAACAACAACAACCATTTCTCAAGTGCAGATCAGTTTCCCACACAATCAATATATATAACAATTAGCTCCCATTAGATCCTATGAACTCAGCTAACGAGTATGGATTACCTGAATAATGCATCAAACATCTAATCCCACACTCACATGCTTGAAATCTCTGGACTTATTCAGACTGAAATGAGTGAAAGAGAAATTAAGAACAGAACCAAGAATTGATCAAGTTGACTTTTAGAGTCAATTGATGGAACCATCACAATGCAATTAAAAAGGGGAAAAGGAATCATGAATAGACAACAAATCAGAAACATTAGGAATCATCACACACGGATTTAACGATAAAAGACATTGTTCCCATTGGCAAATTAAGGTCTAAAACCAAGTTCATGAAGTAACTGTCCCATGGCTATTATAGCACACGCAACCAAACAATTTAAGTGACGCAACTCAGGCTCTTAAAACACCAAACATCACATCTTATGCATTTGAGCTCCCAACTACACCAAAAACATCTAAAAAGAATTAAGTGATGGATGCGTTGACTTTAAGAGTCAAACCGAGGAAAATCTAGATATGCAATTAAAGCAATAATCGACGCTCAAGTTTGGGCTTAGCATGGGATGTGAAGCTTATGGAAAAGCATGAATGAGATGCTCAAAACGACACACACAATCTATAAATATAAAAAGCAAGAAAATTCAAACTAACTCAAAGGTGTTGACTTATAAAAAGTCAAACTTAACAATAAAGACAATAACCCATTCCCACACTTGACTCCCAAACTTATGGACTCAAATATGTAACACACAATGAAAAAGGAACCAAAACAAGCAACTAACAATAGAAAGCATTTTAAGAAGCACACTAGATAAATTAGCTAAATTCACACAAAGAAGCACACTAAACAAAACATGCAAATAATAGCAAAAGGAAGTCACACCAACATACAAAAGTGGCTAGAGTTATGAATGAGTCTCAAGCAAGACTCGCCACAGATAATTAAGCGGATAAGTTGGCCAACCTAAGATCGGCCTCACAAGCATTTAAATCAGCTGGATTGTGATATAGCTTCAACCGATGTCCGTTTACCTTAAAGTTTCCATCAACTCCTACTAACTCAACTAGCCCATATGGGAATACCTCGGCAACAGTAAACGGGCCGGTCCAACGAGAGATAATTACCTGGGAACAGCCTTAGGCATGATTTATAAAGTAGAACTTGATCGCCGGCCTTAAAGTCCTTAGGCTAAATCTGCGCATCGTGCCTCTTCTTGGTCTTCTCCTTGTAAATTCGGGCACTCTTATATGCTTGATCTCTCAACTCGTCGAGCTCGTTCAACTAAAGTTTCCTGTGATCACCTGCAGACAACAAATCAAAGTTAGACCAATTAAGTGCCCAGTAAGCCTTATGTTCTAATTCCAACGGTAGATGACACGCTTTGCCATAAACCATCCTATAAGGGGTGCAACCTATAGGGGTCTTATAAGCAGTGCGGAATGCCCAAAGCGCATCATCTAACTTATCTGACCAACCTTTCCTATGCTCTCCTACAGTCCGCTTAAGAATCCTCTTTAAAGGCCGATTTGTAACCTCAGCTTGTCCACTGGTTTGCGGGTGGTAGGCTGTAGCTAGCCGGTGAGTGACACCATACCGCTGAGAATCTTATCGAACTGAGCATTACAGAAATAAGTACCTCGATCACTAATGATCGCTCTTGGTGAACCGAATCGAATGAAAAGCTTCTTAAGGAAGGAACATACAACGCTAGCATCATTGGTGGGTAAAGCTTGTGCTTCAACCCATTTGGAAACGTAGTCGACAGCAACTAGGATGTATTTATGACCATGAGAGGGAGAAAAAGGGCCCATAAAGTCGATGCCCCAAACGTCAATGATCTCACACACCTGAAAGGTGTGCAGAGGCATCTCATTCCGATTTGAGATGTTTCCTTGGCGCTGACATGCATCACAACGCTTAACCAGGTCTTGGGCATCTTTGAATATCCTTGGCCAGAAGAAACCAGTATCAAACACTTTCTTAGCTGTGGCATTGGCCCCGTAATGACCACCTGTAGGACCTAGGTGGCACTCACATAAGATTTGAAATGCCTCATCGCCAAACACACACCGACGAATGATCTGATCGGCACATACCCGAAATAGATACGGGTCATCCCAGAAGTAGTTCTTAACATCTAGTAAAAACTTCTTCTTTTGTTGATGAGTTAACCCTTTAACCAACACGTTACTGGCCAAATAGTTTGCATGGTCAGCAAACCATGGGCAGTCTTTTGTTGTTTGTACTGCACATAAGGACTCATCATGGAATTTCTCTTTGAACTCAGACTCATTCAAAGGAGGCAAGTCTGAATTTTCTAATCTGCTCAAATGATCTGCCGCCAGATTCTCAGCCCCTTTTTTGTCTTTGATCTCGATATCAAACTCCTGGATAAGAAGAATCCATAGAATCAAACGTGGTTTTGCATCCTGCTTCTGAAACAAGTGTCTCAGAGCTGCATGATCAGTATAGACCACTGTTTTCGAGATAACCAAGTATGATCGGAACTTCTCGAATGCATAAACCACAGCAAGAAGCTCTTTCTCTGTCGTAGTGTAGTTATGCTGAGGGTCTGTAAGAGTCTTACTCGCAAAGTATATGGCGTGGAACCATTTATTCCGACGCTGACCTAACACCGCCCCAATAGCAAAGTCACTCGCATCACACATCAACTCAAACGGCGACTCCCAGTCGGGTGCCACCATGATAGGGGCAGTGGTTAGCTTCTCTTTCAACGTGTTGAAGGACTGCAAACATTCATCATTGAAGACAAATGTTGCATCCTTCTCAAGGAGCTTAGTCATAGGGTGAGCAATGAGTGAGAAGTCTTTAATGAATCGCCGGTAAAACCAGCGTGCCCTAGAAAGCTACGAACTGACTTAACAGACGTGGGAGGAGGCAGCTTAGATATAGTCTCCACCTTATCCCTATCTACCTCAATTCCCTTACTTGAGATCTTGTGTTCTAACACTATATCCTCTCGGACCATGAAATGACACTTTTCCCAATTAAGGACCAGATTGGTCTCCTCACATCGGGTTAGCATCTTCTCCAAGTTAGTCAGGCAGTCCGAGAAAGAGTTCCCAAACACAGAGAAATCATCCATGAAGACCTCAACACACTTCTCGATCATATCATGGAAGATGGCTACCATACACCGCTGAAATGTCGCAGGTGCATTACACAAACAAAAAGGCATGCGCCTATATGCGAACGTCCCATAAGGGCATGTGAATGTAGTCTTGTCCTGATCTAGGGGGCTAATCAGGATCTGAAAGTATCCTGAGAAACCATCCAGGAAATAATAGAACTCGTTTCAAGATAGTCGCTCAAGCATCTAATCGATAAAGGGCAAAGGAAAGTGATCCTTACGAGTTGCATCATTGAGCTTGTGGTAATCAATGCAAACTCGCCAACCCGTGACTGTCCTTGATGGAATGAACTCGTTCTTGTCATTCTGAATGACAGTCATACCACCCTTTTTAGGGACTACATGCACAGGACTCACCCACGGAGAGTCAGAAATAGGATATATCAACCCGGCATCAAGAAGCTTCAGTACTTCTTTCATAATAACATCGTGAATCATCGGGTTCACTCTCCGTTGGGGCTTAATGACAGGCTTGATGTCCTCCTCCATCAAAATCTTGTGGGTGCAATAAGCAGGGCTAATGCCTCGTATATCGGTAATCTTCCATGCAATAGCCCGCTTATGCTCTTTCAGAACTCTCAAGAGTTGTGCCTTCTCTTCATTAGAAAGATCCTTGGCGATAATAACCGGCAACTGAGATTGGCCCTCTAAATAGGCATACTCAAGATGAGATGGTAGTTCCTTAAATTCGAGAGTCGGAGGATCTTTAATGGACAACTTAGATGTGACTAACTCCTTGCGATCCATAGGTAGAACCTCCTCAGTAGGCGGAGATATATCAACGGCACACAAATCAACGGGATCGTCAGAGTGGACAATGAACTCATATTCTAAAGAAATCGGATACGAGGATAGATCATCATCAGTAATACAATCGTCTACATCCGGTGATGTAGATGTCTCATGTCCCGACATCAATGACTTCAACAACTTCTCATCGTCTTCTGGATAATGCTCTCTATCAGAGAAGTGTGAAGACTCAACAAAACAAATGCACTCGGCTGTGTCATTAGGCTTTTGCATCATCTTATCAACATTGAAACTGACTCACTCATTCCCGACCCAAAGCGTAAGCTTCTTATCAAATACATCAATGATAGCACGGGACGTAGCTAGGAAAGGTCTTCCCAGAATGAGCGGTACAGTGCAGTCTTCGCTCATGTCCATGATCACAAAGTCGACCGGGAAAACAAACTTATCCACTTTCACTAGCATATTCTCAGCAATACCATGTGGGAACTTAACTGATCTATCGGCTAGCTGAATACTCATGCGTGTTGGTTTAGGATCCCCTAACCCTAACCGAGCATATAACGAAGAAGGCATGAGATTAATGCTAGCTCCCAGATTAGCAAGAGCATTAGTAAAGTGGAGAGGCCCTATATGACAGGGTATCGTGAAACTACCCGGATCATCCTGCTTAACTGGAAGCTTGTTCTGGAGGATAGCTGAACCTTCATCATTCATCTCAACTGTAGCTAGATCCTCAAGCTTCTGACGGTTAGAAAGGAGGTCTTTCAGGAACTTGGCATACTTAGGCATCTGTGTTATTGCGTCAAAAATGGAATGTTGCTCTGCAACTGTTTAAACAGACCCAAAAACTTGCCATACTGCATAACTTGCACCTCTTTCTTCAACCGATTAGGGTATGGGATACGTGGTTGGTAAGGATTTGCTGTAGGGACTTTCAGAGATGGGACTTGGGCGGGACTCACTGATTCTGGAGGATGCACCTCGTCCGTAGTGGTCTTCGGCCCTTTCTCAGCTGAGGGTGAAGAAGGAGGAGGTGGGGGGTTAGACGGTTCAGGACCTTTGGTTGTCTTCCCACTTCTTGTCACAACCATCTTTGCTTCCCCTCTAGGATTCGGAATTGTATTACTAGGAAGCTCTCCTGACTGCCTCTCATTCAAAGTCTTAGCCATCTGACCAAGCTGATTCTCGAAATTCTTCATCGCTGATTGCTGATTACGATTAATCACAGACTGCTCGACCATGTACTTTGCCATCATTTCTTCCAAATTCGGTTTCTCTTGAGAAGAAGTGTTTTGGTTCTGCCCCTGATATTGTTGCTGATGGCGAGGATTCTGAAGATATTGAACATTCTGGTCTGGTGCAAATCCTTGACCACGAGGTTGGAACATCTGTCCTTGCCCCTGCTGAAAACCTTGGTTATACCCCTGATTATACCCTCCCGAACTACCTTGATTGTAACCTTCTGAATTACCTTGATTGTAACCCGCGTGAGGGTTAAACTGTAGGCGAGGGTGAGCGAACCCTGGAGGTTGAGGACGAGGGGGTTGAAAAAACCCCTGAGGTCTAAAGGTGTTTTGAGAGGAGTAATTCAGATTATTGTTGGGTCTTGGAAAACCTTCGGGCGTGTACTCATAATCTCCAGAAGAAAGGTAGACTTCCTCCTGTTGGTAGTCAGTAGCATATGGTTTAACACTTCCTCCTGGAGATTATGAGGAAGTCACAAGGTGGTTGTTAGACTGTTAAATCATCTTGGTAGCACTCATAATCTCTCAAGAAAGGTGTTTTGAGAGGAGTAATTCAGATTATTGACTATTAATTTTTCATTTAAAGCATCTTTCTTTTTAAAACGCAGATTTAATTAACACTTTATTATCACAAAACAATGCTAAAAGATTAATAAAAATCTGATTTTTAACAAGAAAATATGAAATAATCAAGAATCCAACAAATATAAACCAAAATCTATCAATCAATCCAATAATATATCAATTAATACATAGAATCCATCATCCCAAGCGGGTGAACAAGAAAACTACTCACTAATCATACTGAAACCCAAAATTAAACTCAAATATACAAAAACCATTATAAAATCAGAAAAATTAAGGAACGAGTGTACCAAATCCATAGCTATCCATGCGAAATTAAATTCTAAAACTTGAACCGAATGCTTGTAAAAATAAGAAATTCGAAACCTTAAGCTAAACTATGATTCAATACGTGAAAGATGAAAGAAAGCTCTGAAATCGCCCTAAGTCGTGTATGAATCGCACAAATCGACACTGGAATCGCCCCGAATGCTTGTAAAATTTAAGAAGAATGAAACTTTTAGCTAAAAATATGATTAACTACGAAGAACTACTGAAAACCGAGAGGAAGATCACCAAAAGTCGTATGAAATTCTCCCTAAATCGATTCTAATTGCTACTACCGCAAGCTAGGGTTATAAAAACGAATTCTGATGGGCTGGGTCCCGCACGCGGGTGTGTAGAGGTAAGTCATGCGGGTGCGTGGACTTAACCTAGCATACGCCCCAGCATGGCAAGCGATGTGGGTGCGTGGCTTGCTTTGACTGAAATTGGGCACGCGGGCGTGTAGGATGTTCTACGCGGGCGCGTGGATGCACAACTGGACTTAGCCATGTAGATGCGTGGAGAGTCTTACGCAGGCGTGTGGAATCACTTTTCGCCAAATTTTTGCTTTCGATCACGGGAGATGGCTCGATTATAAAATCTCGTCATTTTAGCCTTGATTTCTGTTCCCATGTTGATTTAATGGCTTCTGACCTGCGGACCAAACATATTAATGAAATCAGTATATTTTTCACGCGTTTCGGTCTAAAAACCACATATATTGGAGATAAAATGATACCAAAAACATGTATAATTTTGCACATATCAGTATTGTTGAAAGCTTGTTGGTACGTGTTGATAAATTCATATTTCCTGTCGATTTTGTGGTAATGGACATGGCCGAGGATAGTCAAGTTCCTCTCATTTTGGGCCGTCTATTTTTGGCTACCTCAAGAGCCATTATTGATGTTTTTAACAAGAAACTAACTCTGAAAGTTGGTGATGAGAGGTCACCTTTGACCTCGACCAATCTATGCATCACTCGTCCACTAATGACGACTCTTGTTATTTCGTTGATACTTTACACTTCTCTTTTGAGAAGGATTGTGCACAGGAAATGTTGAATGAACAAGCGTACGATTCGGACACGGATAGTTCCCATGCAAGTTTGGGGGATGTGGATTTTGACCCCAATCAAGATTTGCATGAAGTGATGGAGATGATGAAGGATGAGCCAACTCTGGTAAACGAAGGGTTTATTGAGTTAAAGAATGAGGTGAATCAAGGGCTAAAATCATCAATTGAAGACCCACCCCATTCTAGAATTGAAAGAACTTCCACCACACCTTGAGTATGCCTTTCTTAAGGGTGAAGATAAGCTTCCGGTTATAATTTCAAAAGAATTAACCAATGATGAGAAGCTTAAGTTGGTGGAGATGTTGAAAGTACACAAACAGGCCATTGCTTGGAAGATCACGAACATTAAGGGATTGAACCCCTCTTATTATACTCACATCCTCATGGAGGACGACTATAAGCCGGTGGTTCAACATCAAATAAGGCTTAATCCAAAGATGCAAGAGGTCGTAAAGAAGGAGGTAATAAAGCTTTTGGATGCGGGAATGATATACCCAATTTCGGATAGCCCATGGGTTTAGCGTCGTGCAAGCTGTCCCAAAGAAGGGGGTATCACGGTTGTCCCAAATGACAAGAACGAATTGATCCTGACAAGAACGGTAATTGGATGGAGAGTTTGTATTGACTACCGAAAGTTGAATGACGCCACTAGGAAAGACCACTATGCATTACCTTTCGTCGATTAAATGCTTGAGAGGTTAGCGGGTAATGAGTTTTATTGCTTCTTGGATGGTTATTCTGGGTATTTTCAAATACCTATAGCACCGGCGGACCAAGAGAAAACAATATTCACATGTCCATATGGCACGTTCGCATACCGAAGAATGCCCTTTGGGCTTTGCAATGCACCCGCAACGTTTCAAAGGTGTATGGTTGCCATCTTTCACGACATGATTGAGCATTGTATGGAGGTATTCAAGGACAATTTCTTGGTATTCGGTAGTTCTTTTGACTCTTGCCTTTCTAATTTAAATGCCATGCTATCTCGTTGCATTGAGTCAAACCTTGTTTTAAATTGGAAGAAATGTCATTATATGGTAAAAAAGGGCATAGTTTTGGTGCATAAATTTCAAGTGTCGGGATGGAGGTTGACAAAGCAAATATTTGAAGTGATTTCAAAACTTCCTCCACCCACTTCGGTCAAATCCATTAGGAGTTTCTTGGGCCACGCCAGTTTTTACCGACGTTTTATAAAGATTTTTCAAAAATTTCAAGGCCAATGACTCAACTTTTGGAATAAGATGCCCCATTTGTTTTTTCTAAAGAGTGTTTAGAAGCTATTAACTCTTTGAAAGAAAAATTAATCACGGCTCCTATTATGGTGGCTTCAGATTGGAGCCTTCCTTTTGAACTAATGTGCGATGCTAGTAATTTTGCAGTGGGTACGGTCTTAGGACAACAGAGAGGAAACCGATTTCAGCCCATATACTATGCGAGCAAAACCTTGAACGATGCCCAAGAGAACTACACCACCACCGAAAGGGAACTACTAGCGGTAGTTTTCGCTTTCGATAAGTTCCGGTCTTATTTAATCTTATCCAAGATGGTGGTGTTCACAGATCATGCGGTGTTAAAGGATATGTTCAACAAGCAAGACGCAAAGTCGAGATTGCTAAAATGGATCCTACTCCTTCAAGAGTTTGATATCGAGATAGTTGACAAGAAAGGAGCCGAGAACGTGGCGGCGGATCATCTTTCCTGGCTAGAGAACCCTTCTCTAGAGAATCTAGACGAGTATGAGATAAACGATCACTTCCTGGATGAGACACTCATGGTGGTGACGAGTGAGGAGATCTCATGGTTTGCCGAACTATTTAGTCGGTGGTGTGTTAATAAAAGGGATGACACACCAACAAAAGAAAAAGTTCTTTAAAGATTACAAAATTTAATTTTGGGATGATCCTTACATGTTTCGTGTTTGTGCAGATCAAATCATCTGAAGATGCGTGTATGGAGAGGAAGCCAAAAAGATCATACACCACTTCCACCAAGGAGCAACCAACGACCATCATGGACTGAACACTACCGCAAAGAAAGTCTTTGATGCCGGATTTTATTGGCCAACAATTTTCAAGGATGCAAATGAGTGGGTAAGGACATGTGACTCATGTCAACGAGCAGGTAATATCTCATCCTGGAATGAGATGCCCTAAAACTCCATCCAAATGTGTGAAGCATTCGACATTTGGGGCATCGATTGCATGGGACCTTTTCCCTCATCTCATGGCAATAAATATATCCTTGTAGCGGTAGATTATGTTTCGAAATGGGTCGAAGCACAAGCCTTACCAACAAACGATGCTAGAGTTGTTGTCAAAATTTTAAAACGGTTGTTTTCACGCTTCGGTGCACTTAAAGCTCTGATAAGCAATAGGGGCACTCATTTTTCAAATTCTCAACTTGACAAAGCATTGCAACGCTATGGGGTAACACATAGATTTGCAACAGCATATCACCCACAAACGAGTGGACAAGTTCAAATTACAAACCGAGCGTTGAAAAGAATTTGGGAACGAACGGTTGGACAAAATCGAAAAGAGTGGGCGGATAAGCTTGATGACGCCCTTTGGGCCTTTCAAACTGCTTACAAAACTCCGATTGGCACAACTCCTTATCGTTTGGTGTATGGTAAAGCTTGCCATCTACCCATTGAGCTTGAGCACAAAGCATTCGGGGCTTTAAAAGTGTGTAATTTGGATTTGATAGAGGCCGGTGAGAAAAGAAAACTTCAAATAAATGAGTTAGATGAATTGCGTGAGGAAGCGTACGAGAGTGCTCATATATACAAAGAAAAACTAAACGCTTGCACGATAAACGCATTCATAATAAGCAATTCAAAGTAGGAGACAAGGTTTTATTATTCAATTCGAGATTAAAATTGTTTCCCGGAAAATTGCGTTCCCGATGGTCCGGAGCGTTCAGAATCGCCTAAGTGTTCCCATACGGAACCATGGAACTTTCACAAACCGAGGGCGAAAATTTTAAAGTGAATGGACACAGGTTGAAACATTATTTTCCGGATCGATCACGGGAGGAAGGTGGAGAGATCATTAATTTGATCTCTAACCAGAGTTGAATCACGAGAGTGAGTCATGCTTGGGACTTGTTAATAAACAAGCATTTATCCTGTATTTTATCCATTTTGTTTTGGTTGTCATAATTTTATTTTCTCTTAGTTTAATTGTTGCAGATGAAGTTGTTTTTTGTTGCAAATGAAGTTGTTTTTTTAAGTTAGGACATTTGTTTTTTTTTACCAACAAAAAAAAAACAAAATAAATGAATGATTTTTGCAAACAAAGTGGTAAATTTCTCAGAATGTTGCTTGCACCGCGACTAACCCCCTGTAGCGACGCGACTTAAGACGCCTTTGTTCCCCCTCGTTCACAAAATGTTCTTCACGACGCGACCTACAACACCCTCGTGGTGCGACTCTGTCTGACCGGATTAAAACCCTAGCCGCTAGACACAATCGCAAAACACATCCTGTTCCTCCCAAACGCTCTCCTCTGCGATTTTTCTCCCCAAAATCATATTTTCCCCAAATATATGTTCATTTTTCTCTTATTTCTCCTAAATCAAAGGTATGTTCTTCTTACATTGCTTCTCTCCTTCATCTATGGTGAGTTATCTTCATGAAATGTTGTATTTCTATGACTAAAGTGTTTCTTGATGGTTCTTTTTGCTTGTTAAAGAGTATTGGTGCATTCTTATGCTTTTCTCAAGTTGTTACTTTATCTTAGATGATTGATGTTGCAATTGCTTTAGATGAGTAAGGAGTCTTTATGATGTTTCATTTTTTGAGATAAAGATTGAAATTTCTTTTTGATAGATTTCCTTGCCTAGGTTTTCTATTTGTTTGGGAAGGAAAATGTTGTTTACTTATAGTTGAAATTACACTCTTATCATAATTTTTGCACATTAATGGTGTTGTTGGGTGATTTTTCTTCAGGAGAGTGTAATGTGGGTTGTGTGGGTATTTAAAATGAATCATGTTCTTAATTTCCGGTATTCGTACGTTTTGGCGATTCGATTCATTTGTGTTTTGTAGAAATATGTCGGGCCTTGGAAAGCTACTAAGAGGTTTGGGTTCCTGTTCGGGGGCCCAAGATGAGAACATGCCGGTAGCCGTGGGCGATGCCCACGCGTTCTTAAAATTCGATAATGTGGCGTCGGCGAAGCGGAGGGAATCTTATAAAAAGGCGATGGAACTCACCTGTGAGTTCATGGCCACCTACAGCTTCCTCATTGGAACTTGTGATCTAGACGACGATGATAAGGTAACCTTTCACCTTGGTGGGGTAGAGAGATCTCTTTCAGTGATAGACCTTGCAGTCCGGATGGGGGTGCACTCCCGTTAAGACGTGAACCATCCGGACTTTGCCGATTACATTGCCACGGGATTTATCGATCGGCCGGATGACTTCAACACGCAAGGATTTTGGCGACAGATTGCTATTAGTATGTTTGACCCCAAATCGGCGAAAGAGTCTCAAATGTACGACATAATCGATCGATTAGTGCATCGATTCCTAACCTTCACCATAGCCGGGCGGAAACAGAGTCAAGAAAAAGTTTCCTTGCACGATTTGGAACTCCTCTTTTACGTCCTCTCACCCGAATTTCATTGTTGCGTTCCATACCATCTAGCGGCCTTCTTAAAGGCCGAAGCAGAAAAGAAAGAAAATAGCACAATAACCGCGGGTCGTTACATTACCCGATTAGCCCGGTCATTCAATTTATTGGCCCCGGCTAATCTCAGCTCAATGAGAGCCTGCGCCCCGATGAAGACAACAGATGAACATTATTTAACACAAACGAAGATAGTCCATCAGGAGTATCTGGCGCAGTGGGTAATTCTTAGTAGCGACCGTTCCAGACCGCGGGGTGGCTGGGTAGAAGTAGAGGAGGAAGAGGACGAAGACGAGGAAGTTGAAATGGAGGAACCGCAGCCAACCCGCCGGAGCTCGGCCGGTTGGGGACCATGTATTTCAGATATGGGAGCTTTGGGGGTAAATATCAGAGATGGGTTTATGGCGATGAACACGGGGTAATCTAATCAATCCGCGAGGTTTGATCATATAAACGCTCGTTTGGCTGCTCACGATGCGCGGTTCGACGAATCTGGTAACGACATGCGTGGTCTCCTGACAAACTTTGACCAGTTCGCAATATCTTCCCAAAGACATTACGATCATTTTTCGGCATACCTTCAAGGTCAAGGGTACGAACCGCCACCACCACCGAAGTACCAACCGCAGCCATTCCAACCCCAACATTTCAACCAGGATCACTTCCAGGCGCCGCCAGATTTTACTTCAAGCCAGTTCTTAGACGAGCACTGTCAATTCCACGACCAGCATTTCAATCAGGATCCACCGTCAGGGGCCCTTTGAGGGGCTGTTTGCAAAAATCCCACTCTTTTTACTTTCAGGCGCCGCCAGATTTTACTTCAAGCCAGTTCTTAGACGAGCACTTTCAATTCCACGACCAGCATTTCAATCAGGATCCACCGCGAGGGGCCCTTTGAGGGGCTGTTTGAAAAAAACCCACTCTTTTTCATTATTTTCTGCATTTAGTTTAACTGCGTTACATTTCTGCATAATTTAGTCTTTCTTACATTTTATTTCTTTATGTAGGTCCTTGCTCCGTTTGGTTGAATCGGGTCTTCGTCTTTCCCCGTGCCAGTTTATGCCATCTCGGAAGCCACCATAGGGGAGTAATTCTTTTCCTTTTCCTCGTGCTTTATGTGATATTGCTTGACATTGGGGACATTGTCATATTCAAGTGTGGGGTGGGGATAAATGGCTTGAATTGGGTTATGTTCTTTGTTTGTCCTAAACTGCTAATTGGAATTTAGGCCTTTTTGTCAAACTTTTCTCTCTGTTTTTGAGATTTAAACTCTTAGATAATATTGTTCTGATTTAAATGCATGTGAAAGCTAGATGAGTTTCTTGTGATTGTTTAAATGTTAGAGATGTTTTTTAGAGTGCAATATTAGGATTCTTGCATCAAAACCACACGGTTAGCACAATATGACCCTCAATATCCAATTCGTGAGACTTGAGCCAATTAGCATACACATTTTCTATGCTCACTTTCGTTTCTGTGTGTTTTGCCGACGTTGTTTAATAGAAGTAGAACTTGATTTTCAATACATGTCAAAAATCGCAATATTTGAAAATTTTGGCATACTTAAAGGCTGTTTGTAGGAAAACCGAATTTTTGTTTCTTTAATTTTCTCTTTTCCCACTTATCCTTCCCTTAGTAGCCTTATTTTTTTTCCTTTCATTTCAGAAACCCCTTTTCTCCCCTTTTCTAAGCCCTTGTCTTCTATTTCTTTGGTCTACACGGGTGTATCTTTTGCAAAAATCAGTAAAAAAAAAAGAAAAAAAAAAGAAAAAAAAAAGAAAAAAGAGAGAAAGTTCTAAATTCCCAAATTCAGTCCAAGATCTCCGGTGTCGGGCCTATTAGTCGAAGGTTCGACGACATTGAATGTCTCCCTTCCAAGTCCAAATTTCCCCAAATCAGTCCAAGATCTCCGGTGTCGAGCCTATTAATCGAAGGTTCGACGAGATTGAATGTCTCCCTTCCAAGTCCAAATATTTATCATTCTCTCAGTTTAAATTTCTTGCTGTTAGGTAGTAATAACGTGAGGTTGCTATCATTCCTCAGATTGTGGAAATAACTCCTGATTTCTAGGAGAAGTTGTGCCCCGTCTTGTCTCTTTTCCTTTTTCATGTCTTCAATTTTCGCTGTCCTCCCTTTTCTTTTATTGCCAAGCCTAGCCAAAGTCCAACCCCGCAGCCTTTTTCTATGCTAATTTTAGATTATTGCGCGATTGAGATATGATTTTTTGTCAAGCTTATGCCTATATTGATCAACATGAATGTCGTTGAGTGAATTGTGCATTTATACACACTTAAACCTATACAATTGAGTGTTGATTGAAATCCATGGTGAGGTGCTAGTTCGTGTTGGCTACATTATGGAATTTCTGATTTTGCATATGCTCTAGTTTTTGCATTTCTTGCTTTGAATAATCACATCTTTTCTCGTTTGGCTTCAATTGTATTTCTTTCAGATCTTTATTATTTAGGAGTCTTGTATGTTTGTAGAGAGGGTTTGACGAAAAGGCCGTTTTAATATTCAATAACTCAGTTTGCTTAAGAACAACCAATGTTCAAGTGTGGGGTATTTTGATGCAACGCTTTTCGACTATATTATTGCGTCACTTTTACCCCTAGTTTTTCCGGTTTTTATCTAAAACGCATTTATATCGCATCCATTTACGCTATATTCATGTTTTTAGGTTTCTTGAAGCCGTTGATCCCAATTCGGAGAAGTTTTCCCTCCCCCACATGATAAGAAAGGAAAAAAAAGCAAAATTGCTTGTCCCAGGTCCTGAGCAGAAAGATCCTCGCAATGCGGCCACTACATGTTCGCGTCGCTACCTTTCTTGTTGCATTTTCATGATTCAAGCAGAAACATCCTCGTGGCGCGACCATTATCCCTTCGCGGCGCTACATTCAGCAACAGGCTTTGACCAGATCGTACAAAAGCCAGTAGCGGCGCTACCAAATTGCTCATCGCGGTGCGACTATGTTCAGATCTAATGCTATTTAAGCATATTTTCTCTAAAATTGAAGGGACATATCATAGAGCTAGGGTTAGGGTTTGGAGGCTACAAAATTTCCTCTACAAATATCACGTGGATGACTAAGAGTTGGAGCAAGTGGAGCTAGTTTGACAATCATTGGGGAAGTTTTCTTTATCAATCATTGTTTATTTAGATGAACTTCTCTTTTATTTGCATTTTTAGTTCACTCACCTTGACTAGTGAGTAGTTGTTTATGTAATCATTCGGGTTTTTCAACCCCCAAACATTAGATGCACATTTGTTAGCAATGTTTTTAGTTGTTTATCATTTCGGTTTCTTGTCTGACTTATCTTTTGATGGATATTTAAAATACATGTTTCATTTGGTGATTAGTGAGTTGTTTAAAAGCAAAAGCTCAAATTAATTTATTAATCATTCTTTACGAATTTGTCTCTGGGTTTGTTTGGCCTTGAGCTAGAAATAGTGGAAGGAATTTAGTTCATGTATTTTAGATTCTATCAATGAGAATCTTTTGTTCGGATGGAAATCTAGCATTATATGTGTGTTTGCGAAAGTGGATTCACCTTTCAAGAAATCGATTTGTATAGATATTATCTTTGTGTAATTAATCGATTAGTTTTTTAGAAGAATTCCGAGTATCTAATCTTTTAATGTAAACGCAAGTAAGTCGAAAGAGGAACTTGTAGCACTTGATTATATTCGCTTAACTTTTAACCTAGGTTGTGCTTACTTACAAGTCATCTAATGTGCGGGGGCAGTAAACTTTAATCATTACTGTGAAGACCTCCCCTTACGGGGCAGTCTCAATGTCTAGGTCCCACAATTTGAAACACGATATCAATCAAACTAAGATAGAGTAATTAAGTTGCGGAATTATGAATTACAAGTACAAACATAAGGATTAAGTTTAATAAAATTTCAGTACGGATTACAGTTTTCAAATTAAACTATTTAAGGGTACAAGACTAATCTAATACATGTCATCATACGATCAAAGCAAATCCACCCGAACCACCACAATTATCATCTTCAAAGTTGTACCAAAAGGTCGTTTGAGTAGTGGTCTAGGAAAACTTCAGCTGATCTTGAAAGACCTAAGAACTAGGTCCGGCAGGTGCTTTTCCCTTATCTTTTCCTGTAAAAAAAGGTTAAACAACAGCTATAAGCAATGCTTAGTGAGAATATAGATTTTCAGATTACATGCATTTCAACAAGCAGATCATGGGGTCCAAGGTGATATGTCTTGACTACCGCTACAGCCACTCATGATTGAGACATAGTAGTCATAGAGTTGGATGATGTCACTAGTACAAAAATGACCTATGGTCACGGTTTTGTCCAAACTGCCTAGCCACAGTTTTTGTTATTGACGTGACTAAAGGGTCATAAATGATCTTGTATTATTATGATAGCCACAGTTTATCTCAATAACTGTGACCATTGCAAATCACATTCAAACCTTAAGCCACGGTTTAACATAAGGATCGTGACAAAGACTTGTCACGGTTGCCACATTGTTACCAAATGTCATCGTTTGTCACAGTTAATTGTTTGATGTCTATAATAATCTTGTGATGGTTATTAACTGTGACGATAAATATGTATATGGTCACGGAAATCTCTTTCGGTGACCAAAGGGACACCCTGAAGTCTAATTGTATGAGTCTAAATTATATGGTGTAATTAGTCACATGAATAAACTGTGACAGAAGGCTAACTTATATGGTCACGAAATCGCTTTGTGTGACCAAATGATGGAGTTCATTAGCCACGTATGGTAAAAGAAAAACATTGTGACTTTAAGTGTTTAATGGTCATGATTGAGTTCATTAAGTGTGTCCAAAAGTAAACAATTGTCATGAAGTAAGAAAATTATTGTGACTATAAGTATTTTATAGTCACGGTTAGTTTCTTATGTGTGTGTAAAAGTATTTTATAGTCACGGTTTAGTTTATTATGATAGCCACAGTTTATCTCAGTAACTGTGACCATTGCAAATCACATTCAAACCTTAAGACACGGTTTAACATAAGGATCGTGACAAAGACTCGTTTGTCACAGTTATTTGTTTGATGTCTATAATAATCTTGTGATGATTATTAACTGTGACGATAAATATGTATATGGTCACGGAAATCTCTTTCGGTGACCAAAGGGACACCTTGAAGTCTAATTGTATGAGTCTAAATTATATGGTGGAATTAGTCACATGAATAGACTGTGACAAAAGGCTAACTTATATGGTCACGAAATCGCTTTGTGTGACCAAAGGGTGGAGTTCATTAGCCACGTATGGTAAAAGAAAAACATTGTGACTATAAGTGTATAATGGTCATGATTGAGTTCATTAAGTGTGTTCAAAAGTAAACAATTGTCATGAAATAAGAAAATTATTGTGACTATAAGTATTTTATAGTCACGGTTTAGTTTCTTATGTGTGTGTAAAAGTATACAATATTCATGATGAAAGAGAAAAATGTGACTTAAGTATTTTTTTTGTCACGGTTTAATTTCTTTTATGTATATAAAAGTAATTAATGATCACGGTTTAAGGAAAAAAAATCATATCACCATAATTATGTTTCGGTCACAGTTTAAGACACACAAGCATGTGACTATTAATATTTAAAGGTGACAGATTAAGTTTTTATGTGTGTCTAAATGTAAACAATAGTAATAGTAAAATGAAAAAGATATGATTATAAGTACATTCAAGTCACGATTTAATTTGTTTTGTGACTAAAAGCTATCAATCTCACATTAAAAAAATATCAATATAAGGGGTTTTTTTGTCACGGATTAAACAAATTTGTGACTATTAATATTTAAAGGTGACGGTTTATTGTTTTTATGTAACTAAAAATAAACAATAGTCATGACAAAAAAATGTTGTGACTATATTTTTCTAATGATCATGGTTTAGTTTATTTCTTAGTGTGTAAAAGTAATAGTTTTCATGATAAAAAAAAACAGTGACTATAAGTACTTTATGGTCACACAAAGAATTGGTTTGTGTGACTAAAAGTAATCAGTGGTCATGGTTTAAGTGAAAAAAAAATGTCCATATAAGTTTTTTTGTCACGGTTTATAAAAAGCAAACAAGTGACTACTAATAGTTAAACAATTAAGCATGACGACTAGATTTATTATATGTGTCTAAGGTAAACAATAGTTATGGTAAAAAAAGAATATGTGACAATAAGTATTTTTATGCCTACGACTTAATTTGTTATGTGTGGCTAAACGTAATAAATGGTCACAATTTTAAAAAAGCATGTCACTATAAGTAGTTTTCTTGTCACGGTTTAAAAAAGCAAACATGACAAATAGTATTCAATGGTTACAAATTAATTTTTTGAAATCTCTAAAAAGTAAACAATAGTCATGGTAAAAGAAAATCATTATGACTAGCTAGAATAATTTAGTTTCTTATGAATGTTTAAAAAAAGTAAACAACATTCATCACAAAGAAAAAAAATGTAACTATAATCATCATATGGTCACATTATAATTTGTTTTGTGTAGCTAAAAGTAATTAGTGTTTATAGTTTAAAAAAGCATATCACTGTAAGTATTTTTTTGTCACGATATAAGAAAAATAAACATGTGAAAATACTAACACACATTTTAGTCAAAACAAAGAGACTTCAAGACACGAGCAAATTAATCATTACAATGAATTACTTATAAAGTCCAAACCGGAATTGATAATTACAATTTACAAACTTGGACAACATAATTTCTATATATACTGATCTTGTGCTAGCATGCTTACAATTGCGAGGATTCCATCCATCCTGTTATTGGACATATAACAAAAAAAAAAAAATACAAGTACTTTGAATTTAAAAGCAAGGACTTTGTGTCAACATAATAAACAGTTGAAAGAATTTCAATTAGTATTATTAAAGATTTCAGAAACTCCCTTTTCATGCATCGCCACCTTTTCTGTCCAATATTCCAAACAATAATGTTGTTCCAATCACTTGTATTTTATGCAATAAAAATTATACATTACTATGTATGTATACATTACAACTCATCTTTTCACACATACATGTACATACGTTTGTTCAAAGACTGATGATCAGCGTGTTCGTTCGGCTCGTGTTAAACTCTTCTTCCTTTGTGTTTGAGCCGTTGACCACCACCGAGCCTTGACTTGAAACCTCGACGGGTGCCTGGAACCCGACATCTTCCATGTTACCAACGGTCTTAGACAAGCGCCGTTTACTCACCTCCTCCACCAAAGATCGATTTCTTGTTCAATACACTTTTGAATAACATGGTTCCCATTTTGATCACATACACAACGCTTGATAGGACCATCAAGCTCTTTCACAACGCATGATATGTTTCAAATTAACAGGAGATAAGTGCTTGATTTGAAGTCCAGTGAGGTTACAGAAGTGTCAAGACATGTCCATCTCAAACAAGGAGTCCAGTTTCTTCCAGATGGTCCAGTCCTTTTCGCATAAGCACTAGCATCCACAAACAAGACTAACCTGAGTGTTGACAATCTTTTCGTACCCTATGTTGATACCGCCACAAGTACCTTCAATAAATGTGTCAAAAATAAATTTAGAACTTCTGTTTGATATAAGAAGACTAAACAGAATTCAACTCAACGGAAACCCGAAAATGAATGGAAGTGGTTTTAGAACCTGTGAGACAACTACAAATTGTTCCTTTGGTGATTTTGTAATTCATGCAGCAGTTTATGCAACATCTTAACTTGAACATCATATCCATAGTCCTTTCCATACAGAATTAATTTCATTAGCAGTTTGAAGATTGCTCAAAATAAACATAAACTAGCAAAACCCACTTGATTTTGTGCCCACCTAATCGCAATTAAGCTACAAAGAACATATATGATTTTGAAATGGTAGTTCTCTGTTAAAATGCATTAATATGCACTGTATAAGAATTGCATCCATAAACTTGATCCTTTTCCAAACACATGCAATAAAAGCTAAAATAGCAAAACCAAAGATTTCTTTGTGCAGGTCTCTGCTATATTTTTCTGCATAGACCTCATTTATGCACTAATTCCTACAAATTTTAACAAGCTTGGCATCATCATCAAATAGCATAAAACATACACATCATATAGAATAAAACTAGGTCCATGTGCAATTAAACATACACACATTCAGAACGGGTTGGAAATTTTAAATAGGTGATGATAGTGTGATCATTTGGATGCCAAACTCGTGTTTCATCCTTCTTAGTCGCTGCTATAAAAGAAAATTTAAAATAGAAAGAATGATCATTCCAGCATTATTTATATATATATGTATGTATGTATGTATATATATATATATATAGATATATGTATGTATATATATATATATATATATATATATATATATATATATATATACACACACACATGTGTGTGTTGTGCAGAGTGTGCATATACATATGTATATAGGTGTGTGTTTGATTTGCATTTAGAAGCCACAACAGGGGCTGCACTTGTGCAGTTTGTAGCAGCTCAGAAGCAACAGCCCTTTCCCTTTTCTTTTAGATAGATCTCTGACGTATGTGTTTGTGTGATAAAGAAACAACACCCAACATATATAAACATGCGTGCAGCAGGTTGTGTATTTGTGTGTGTGTGTTCTTTGGGCTGCGGACAGCAGCATAATACACATATAAATACATACATGTGTGCAGCTTTGTGACAACACCTAACGCCTATGATCTCAGCACATTCTTTTCTGTTTTTCTTTCCATTCTCAGCAACAAATAAGTATGTTAGGGGGGTGGTGATGCTTCTATTTAATGATTAAACACACATGTATGCATATAAGTTCAGGCCTAAGGCCAAATGGCCATTCTTGGCCTGCTCTTTTTGATGAAAAACCGAAAATGCCTAAGCGTGCTGCTACTGATCAGTTTTATTCTATATGATGTGTATGTTTTACGCTATTTGATAGAATGTGCTGATCAGTTTTATTCTATACACATCATATAGAATAAAACTAGGTCCATGTGCAATTATATCAATCTTTATAAGAATGTGATGTATAACACTGCACACATGTAAATGGTTTTTATTTATTATCTTCATCATCAAAATAAATCAAGACTTCTGGGTGATTGACCACACATATCAAACAAATCAGAATTTAATGGAAGATCCACAATGTCAAACAAAAAGCAACAAGCCAACAACCACACTGCTAAATAAGATTGACAGATCACAGATTCACAGATTCAATTGCTAAATAAGAATGCTCAAATTGAGCATTACAATCTCACAGACTCACTAAATCAGAATGTAATAGAACTATGCCAGATTGTAAATTGAGCATTAAAATGACAGATTATATCAGAGTAAATAATCACTGAAATCAGAATTCTCAAATTGAGCATTGCAATCTCACAGAATGTTCAAATGGGTTACATTAACATCAAATTAAGCAATAAATCAGATTAGAATGTTCAAAAGTCAAAATAATCAGAATTTCAGAATGCTCAATTTCACTAAATCAAATTGTAATGAAAGATTGTAAATTGGAATGCTCAAAATCAGAATGCTCAATTTCACTAAACAGAAGCACGCTGATAAGTGATAATTTATCATCCATTTGATTGATTCATATCCTCAAACGGAGTGATTATCAGTATTTATCACTGAATTGATATAAAAGGCAAGACAACAACTTAGTAGTTATAATGACACTTCCACTTCACAATGTTGATATAGTATTTTAGAGAGTAGCAAAAAAAGTAGCATATCACCTGCAAGATTCTTTTCATACCCACATAAATAAATGACCTACAGATGAATGCATATCAACTTAGCAGATCACTACCAAACTCCAAAAGAAGTGAATGACCTGCAAATATTTGGAAAATAAGTTGCATGACCATTGTTGGTATGAGGTTTAACAAATTCTATAGTAAAAAAACTAGAGTATGTTCTCAAATTTCCTGTTCCAGAAGAGAACATTTTGGCTCTACATTGATTGGCCTCAACAACATGACTACAAAAATAAAATAAAGCATGTTGACGAAAACTTCCATAGATAACTAGATCAAATATTATTTCAAAACAAACTAGTACGATGGAGATGGCTTTAACAAAAGATGAAGATTCTGATGTTACCAGAGAGTCCAAATTTGCATCAGAATTTTAACTAACTAATAATGGAAATCTTAAAGAACGAATTCGATAACTTCTAGACCTTACTTTTCAGATCTCAATATGTACTTAAAAAGCAAAATACTCAATAACCTGGTCCAAAACGTATATTTTTTTAAAATAATAATCTAGGGGCTGCCCAGGACCTGTTTAGCAGCTAATGTAAAGAATGATTGATTTAGTCAAAATCTTAAAAATAAAAACTCATATGGATTTTATCTTAGTACTGGGCTTATTTCTTCGAAAGGGAAAAGGCATTTGAAGCTTCATTCATATGAATAGAATATTGTGAGAGAATATGAATTATGAGAAGTTTATGTTTTGACTCATTTATGTTCCAGCTACTTGAGAGTTGAGAAAAAAAACATGTTCTTGATCACTAGATTCACTGTTGTGGAGGAAAGCCTGCCTTGTTATGAAAACAAGTATAAGTTATACCTAAACCAGTACACAGGAAAATAACCCCAACTCCAAATATGAATCCAATTCTCTAGAGAAGGGACAGGGTTGCAGTTTGCTGATTGCAATAAGCTATGCAGTGATAGGTATAGATTCTAGATATATGTTTTACCTTAGTATTGTGCATTTGTCCTTACGTTAAGGATATTCTTTCTAAATGGAAATGACACTTGAAGCTTTGTTCATTTAGAAAGAATCTTACAAGACTGCTCCTCAAACATAGGATCTGATTGATTCAATCATTATGCTATTCTTGCTACAATTGGGTTTAAAGTTGGCTTTGCCATGTAACTGTTATGGTGTTTTTGTCTCTTTTCATTCACATGGTTTCCTATTTACTTTGTTATAATATTTAATATATTGTAATGTTTTTACTTTTTAAACATGTGATATGCTGTATTTTTATAATTTTAAATGTGTTTCTAATGATTAACCTAATCATATGATTAATTCATCTTCATATAACATATATACATACATTGTGCAAATTCTGATGCATACACAAATGATATGATCTCATATAACACATATACATACACATAGGGGTTTGAATCAAAACACAAACAACAACGAACACTTAATCTGAATACGAAAACCATATGAAAACATAAAAACTTACTTGGAATGTTGAAAACATAAAAACTTACTTGGAAGGGAAGCATATCACAAACAATTAGGTCAAAAGACAAGAGAGTGGCGAGGAGAAGATGGCAGCAGTTGACGAGTGGCTGAACGGAGAGGAGTAGTGGCCGGTGATGGAGAGAACAGTGGCCGGCGACGGAGACTTGGCGGTGAGTGCAGATCGTCGCAGCAGCTGAGAGAAGCGATTGTTAGATGTTGGAACCGTATATTAATTTGGGGGAAAATATTTTATCAAATTTTAGTATAAATGTAGTAAAATTCATTTTATTATTGAATGAGTTACTTAGCTTAGCGGTAATGCCCATGATCTACCCCGAGATCATGGGTTCAAATCCTCTTAGGGTGTTCTTTTTTAATACCTTTTGTTTCTTTATTTTAATTAAATATTAAACTTATATACACATATTTTGTATACGAGTAAAGTATTTATCTATAACTACATTTTATTATTTATTTATTTTTATTAAATATTGAACTTAAATATATATTTAATTAATATTATTACATACTAGTCTATATACCCATGTATAACCTGAGTTTTAATTTAAAAAGATAACTAGTTTATAACCCCACGTATTACGTGGATAAATTTATTTATATAAAATGTATATGAGTAAAAATAAAAAAATACAAAAATAATAATTGTGTTTATTTTTTATTATTTACAGATTAAAAAATAGAGTATATTTATCTTTTTTAATTATATTAAATTGTATGTATCTTCTATTTTTTATAAGTTGTAATTATCTTTTTGGTGAACGTAAAGGTGACATGTGACCCTGATGTTTCCTTATTATACATAATAATAATAATAATAATAATAATTTCCACACCTAATTCAAATTATTACATTTGGATCTAATTATGATTATTATGGATGATAATGATTGATATTTATTTTAGATAAACATTAATTTTAAATGTTACAAAATCTAATTTATTACTAATTAATTAATAAAAAAAAACTAAAGTCAAAATTTAATGCAATTAAGTTAAGGTGTTAAATTTGGAAAAAGATGTGGAAAAATAAAATGTTCTTGTATTGTAGAAGTGACATGTGACATGAATTGTTTTGTTTTATTATAATATATAGGTTAATCAACCTATGTATTACATGGGTTGATTTAGAATATACATATTTTTTTATATTTTAATAAATTATTATAAAATTTATATATAATTAAAATAAAAAAAAATTAAAAGCTAGTTAAGTTAAAGATAAAAAAATACTTAATTGTTTGATATTAAATAAAAAATATTATTATATTGTATTATTAATAACAGATAATATGTGTTTGCAAAAAATGTTTCTTTTAATTTTTATTAACTTTAAATATGAAATATCAATGTAATAAACAAAAAACTTCAATTATGTGAATGTGACAATGTGTATGTATTTTACAATTGAAGTTTTATCGTATTCACAATTGAAGTTTTATCAATTAATTTTTAAATCTTGTTAGCAATATAATTAACAAAAATTTTTAACTTTATTTACTGCACTTCTACATTTAAATCCAAATTTTTATATTTGAATTTAACTATGATCATTAAGGATAATAATGACACATGTTTATTTTAGGTAAATATTAATTCATTAATGAAAAAATTAAAATCAAAATTTAATGTAATTAAGTTAAGTTAGTAAATTTGGAAAATGAATTAAGAAGATGACATATGTATAATTATTGATTTTAATTAGGGTATAAGAGACATTTCATAAATAATTATGAGTTGTCATTAATCTGGACCATTGATTTCTTTCGATCCAATGGTCCAGAAACTCCAAGTGTTTTTCATTAATGAATTAAAATTAAATTAATATTTACCTAAAATAAATATGTGTCATTATTATCCATAATAATCATAATTAGATCCAAATGTAAAAATTTGGATTTAAATGTAGAATTGTACTAAATAAAGTTAAAATTTTTTGTTAATTATTTTGCTAACAAGATTTAAAATTAAATTGATAAAACTTCAATTGTGAATATGATAAATTATGATTGTTGATTTTCAGATATTCCATTTTTATATTTTATCATTTTCAAAATATATACACATTCACATAATAGAATTTTATTATTTTTTACATTGATATTTCATATTTGAAGTAAATAAAATTTAAAAGAAACATTTTTTGCAAACACATATTATCTGTTTTTAATAATTATATATAAATTTTATAACAATTTATTAAAATATATAAAAATATGTATTTTCTAAATCAACCCATGTATCCTATATATTATAATAAAACAAAACAATTCATGTCATATGTCACTTCTACAATACAAAAAAAATTTATTTTTCCATCTCTTTTTCCAAATTTAGCACTTTAACTTAATTGCATTAAATGTTGACTTTATAATTTTTTTCATTAATTAATTAGTAATAAATTAGATTTTGTAACATTAAAAATTAATGTTTAACTAAAATAAATATCTATCATTATTATCCATAATAATCATAATTAGATCCAAATGTAAAAATATGAATTAGTTGTGAAAATTATTATTATTATTATGTATAATAAAGGAAAACATCAAATGTCACATGTCACCTCTACGTTCACCAAAAAGATATAACTTATAAAAAATAAAAGATAAATACAATTTAATATAATTAAAAAAGATAAATATACTCTATTTTTTAATCTGTAAATAATAAAAAATAAACACAATTATTATTTTTGTATGTTTTTATTTTTACTCGTATACATTTTATATAGATAAATTTAATTAAAAATATCCATGTAATACGTGGGCTATAAACTAGTTAATATTTATAATAATAACAATGATAATAGAACAACAAAAATGTTATAAACGTTAAAAATACATCGTTGCTATAATCGTAAAAATTTTTTAATGATAGTTGCTATTTTTTGCAGTTAACAGGTTAGTTGCAATAAACGTTAAAAAAATGAAAGAAGAATGCTATAAAGTTAATAAAAAAAGATTGTTGCTATAATCGTTAAAAAAGTGAAAGATGATTGTTCTTTTTTACGTTTAACCCAAATATTAATTAGCAACTATATCTATCTTTCCTGATAAAACATATATATACACTAGACAAAGAAAACCTAGGTTAAAAATTCTGCTGTGAGAGTTCGTGATATGTGCATATTTATACATATATTTTGTATCATTTCCCTTGCATATTGGGTGGTTTTCAGACCGAAATGTGCGAAAACGATACTGATTTTATTAATTTTATGTTTCGCAGGTCAGAAGCCGTTAAATCGACATTGGAACGGAAATCGAGGCCAAAAGAACGAGGAATTGAAGTCCACTTAGCTTCCCTGATCAAATTCGGAGATTTGCTGAAAATTTGCCCTACGCGGCCGTGTAGCTTTCTTTCACGCGGCCGCGTAAACAGATTTTTACAAGACCATGTAGCCAGGTGGTGTAAGACCAGTCAACACAGCTACGCGGCCGCGTGACTTAACCCTACGCGGCCGCGTAAGAAGCCCAGCCCACGAAATTCGTTTTTTAAACCCTAGTTTGCAGCAGTCGAGCATAATCGAATTTTGGGAGTTTCAGAGACAATTTTCAGAGCTTTTACTTACGTTTTTCTTCGAGTTTCAAGATAGTTAGTCATAGATAAGTTGAAAGTTTCAATTTTCTTGGATTTTCTAGCATTTGGTGCGATTTTTCCACGGTTTTAGAGACGAGTTTTAGAGTTTTTCGTAGCTTTTCAAGGAATTAATCATAGTTTAGTGAAAGGTTTCGGATTTCCTGGATCTACAAGCATTCGGTTTAAGCTTTGGAGTTCAATTTCTTCATTGTAGCTACGGATTTGGTACACTCGTTCCTTAAACTTTCTGATTTCATAATGGTTTTTATTAATTTGAGTTTAATTTCGGTTTTTAGCATGATTAGCGAGTAGTTTTCTTGTTCACCCGCTTGGGATGACGGATTCTATGTATTAATTGGTAAATTGTTTGATTGATTGATGGATTTTGGTTTATATTTGTTGGATTCTTGATTATTTCATATTTTCTTGTTAAAAATCAGATTTTTATTAATCTTTTAGCATTGTTTTGCGATAATAGAGTTTTAATTAAATCTGCGTTTTAAAAGCTTTAAATGAAAAATTAATAGTCAACTATCTCTTCTAGGCATTGTGTTGCGATAATGATTTGATAGTTGATTGTTAATCTAGGATTTTATGTGTTTGTTGGTTCTTATGCATTGTGTTGCGATAATAGGATTGGCAAATCATAAAGTTTGATTTATAAAGTGACAAAGTCAATTTGTTGGATTTCGGTGTTAATCGATTATCTTTATGCATTGTGTTGCGATTATAAGATTAATTGGTTAATATTGGAGTTTGATGAGTTGCTTTGTTTTCATCACGTGGTTATAAAGATTAAATATTTTAACTTGAAGTAATTAAATAATCGGTAAATTAAACTGAAATCCGGGCTTAATTGAATTAAAAAATTGGTTATCAACCGATTTGTCTTTAGTCAATCAATTCAATCCATCGCCAGTTAATTATAGTTTTCTAATTCCAAGTGGGTGACGTTTTCGTAATATAAGAGTTTGATTCAGTTGTCGTTACTTGCTTGCTTTAGTCGTTTAGTTTAATTCTTGTTTGCTAAAGTTAGTTTTTATTTTAATCTTTAAAATCCAAAAATATTAGTTTAACTTTTTATTCTTGAGTTACATAGTTTGCTATAGTTATTCGGTTAATTAATTTTAATTATTGCCTTTAGTTGATAACTTCCTCAAAACGTCAAAAATAGCTAAATATTGGTTTAGGTTGTAGTATTTGAGTCTCCAATCTTTATTCCGTTCCCTGAGTTCGATAAATCCTGGGTGATTCTTAAAGCTATATTGCACACGATTGGTACACTGCCAGTTGTGTAATTTATACTTTGGGTTCATTTAGACATTAAAACCTGAGGTGTGTTTTACTCCACGGCTTCGGACACATTCACTTACTTTGGTTATAATTTCTCGCAGATCATGCCTCCCAAGCGGCAGAAGAGGATTGCTCCCGCACCGGTAGCACCACCACCTCCTCCCCCAGCACCTGGTCCCGATCTCCAGCCTGATGCAGTCGCGGCACCCCCTGCCAGACATCTATGGCTTATATTTGACATGCCGGACCAAGAACACGAATTTCAGCGCATCAGGCGCAAGCGATATTCCAAATCTAGTTCTATCAATTGGGCAGACATGGCTTCAGTCGGGATAGCCGATCGACTACGATTCCTTATGCAGCATGGCCCCGATGACGTTGATCACCCACCGGCATTTGAAAGGTTACTTGCCATCCAGGAGCCGATCTATATGGAGTTATGCCTTGAGTTTTTGAGTACCGTGGCTCTGGATGAGACTTGTTTTGAGTATGGTCGTCCACGGATGATATCTTTTCGCCTGGGTGGCGTGCCACACCACTTTTCGTTACGGCAGTTCGCTGTCATGACAGGCTTATACACAGAGGCCGAAGCTGAGCGCCCAGCCTTTGATTCTGCTGTTAGCGCACCTCCTGCTGATTTTGATCACACACAGCTCTGGGCCATGATCGCAGACGGAGAGTTCACCAACTCTTCCAGGTCCTCCGCATTTAGAGACCCTGTTCTTCGATTGTTTTGGCGTATCTTAGCAGAGACACTATTTGGCCGAGGGGTTGGTGCCAGTATAGTTTCGCAAAATGACTTAGCCGGGATGCAGTTATTTTTGAGGGAGGAGCGTCCGGTTCAGGTCGCCTATCTATTAGCACATTTTCTCAGGCATGCCTCCGGGGTTCGTATATCGAGTGCTATCATGGGCGGATCCTATATTACCCATATTGCCCGTCAGTTAGGTGTTCTGACTCCTGATCGAGAGGCTCAGCTTACATGTGTATTCACTGAGGGGGTTACACAGATCACACTTCAGACACTCAGGAACATGAATTTACTTGATGATCGGGATCACATCCTTCCACCACGTCCCGATCTTGACACAGATTTTGAATCTGATCTAGAGCCCTCACCTCAGCACCATGATCGACCACCTACACCCACCCACCAGACTGACATACCTGGCACGTCCGCCTACTCATCCTCCACTTTTGACCCATCAGCCTCCCCTATGCTTCCACCGGGTTTTACTTTTTCTGATCCTGTCGCTTCGTATGCTTACGCTTCCGAGCAGCTCCTTCTCCATCAAGCTATACATACCATCATGACTACCATGGGCATCCGACCACCGCCGCCGCCTACATATAGCCTTCCTCCTGCTCCGGTCGTTGCTCCACATGTTCCTACAGCTATGCCCACCACTACAGATCAGGAGCAGGTGCTCCACCATTCTTCACCGACCCCTTCTCACCACTCGCCTACCCCTGTTGACCCACTGACAGTTCAGACCCCATCCACCACCTCTGCCATCTCTCCTGGTGTCACAGCTACTGTTTTGGATGCTGACCGTATACTTGCGCCTCGTGCTCCCACACCACGGATATTTTGTCATCGACGCTCCTCCCAGCATTCATCCTCTCCATCTGCTTCAGCCCGCCAGCAGTGATTTTCATGGGTTTTATAGGCTCTATATATATTTTTGTCAATCTTTAGTATTGGTTTTATGTTCATATGTACTCAACACTTTCTAGTATATTTTTGAGTAGGGTTCATCGTTATATACTCTCATGTGGTTGCTGATGTATGGTTTCTTTGTGCTTGAATGTGTTTAAGGTGGGACACTGGTAGAGATGCTTGCTGGCAGTAAGTTCAGCTTCATCGTTCAGAGCCGCCTAAGTGCTTTCTTCATTATCAGGGGAGTTTCTCTAGTTCTAATTTACTCTTACCTGTAGATTTGCATGGTTTATGACAGTGAGGACACTGTCAGATTTAAGTGTGGGGTGGGGGTAGAAAAATGTCGATTTTGAAAATTTGCATATTCTTATGAACAATTCATGGCATTTTTGTTTAAAATTGGGCCGATTTTCAAAAGTTATTCTCTATTTTTGCATGTTGGACTCTTTTGCAGTATTGTTCTATTTTCTATGCATGCGAAGCTGAGCAAGTGACTTTGAGATTATTTGTTTTGCGGTATCAGGATGTTTGATGTGCATGTCACGCTTCTTGACTGGAATTCCATGATTAAGCACAAACAACCCTGTAAATTCGTTTCGTGAGAATTTGAGCCTATCTAGCATTCATATTTAATGCTCATTATTTCTTTTGGTGTGAATTTGTCGGTGTTATCTGGATTACGGTAGAACTTGTTTGATAAATGCATGCCAAGATCACATCGTTTGAGAATCTAGCACTTATATAAAGGCACAGTTAGGAAACCCCTTTCCCCAGTGACATCCTTACCTGCATTATTTCCCATAGATTTCCCCCTTTTGAGCCTTGGCCTTTCATTTCGGTGACAACCCACACTATCAGCCAAATAATCCTTTTGTCTTTCGTTTGTCCGAAATTGGGATCGTGATTTAGTAGCAAGGGATTTATCTGGGATCATTCGTTTGTTAGTTGTTTATCCTCTGTGGGCCTTGACGATTATGCCTTGTTTTGATAGCATTCGAGACATGTGTAATTCTCTGCTTTTGTGTTCTTCCTGACTTTTCTAGTGTTGTACCGCGGCAATGCTAGTGTGGTTAAGAGAGTTCTTTTTGAGTTCAGATTGCATATAGTCGGTGTTTGGAAATTCAGTGCTATAAAAAAAAAGAAAAAGAAAAAAAAAAGAGAAAGAAAAAAAAAAAAAAAAAAACAAAAAGAGAAGGTATTGGAATAAGAAAGTGAAATGAATTTTTGTCATTCTGAGCTGCTTTTAGATGTGGTAGATCAAGCCAGACTATTTGGGTAGTATTATCAGTGAATTATTTGGTCCCATGTTGGTTACTCGCTTCTATTGCTTGCTGCTTTATCTTGGATCCCATTCTTTTAGTCCACTTTGGCCATACATTTCCCATGCCCTTAGCCTAGCCTCGTTACAGCCTATTAAGACCTTTATGTGCTTTATTTTCAAACATTGAGTGATGGCGGTGTGATTTACTCTCAAGCATATGCTCATATTCTTTTAACACGCTGGCATTGAGCGAAATTTGTGAAAACGCACGAGCCTATACACTTGAGTGATGAGTGAAAACTGTGAGGTGCTGAATCTTGTAATTAGGTGGGAAGTTGTTGGCATTGTCATTCTATTCCTTTTGCATCTTGTGGTCTCATTATTTCTTGCTTTGGCTTCAAATTCATAGTTTATGGATCTTTAATGTGATTGAGTCTTGCATGTTTCTAGAGAGTTTACTTTGAATTGAGGCCTGGTTGAAAACATTTTATGTTGCGGTTTGCTTAGGGACAAGCAAAGCTCAAGTGTGGGGTATTTTGATATGTGCATATTTATACATATATTTTGTATCATTTCCCTTGCATATTGGGTGGTTTTCAGACCGAAATGTGCGAAAACGATACTGATTTTATTAATATTTATGTTTCGCAGGTCAGAAGCCATTAAATCGACATTGGAACGGAAATCGAGGCCAAAAGAACGAGGAATTGAAGTCCACTTAGCTTCCCTGATCAAATTCGGAGATTTGCTGAAAATTTGCCCTACGCGGCCGTGTAGCTTTCTTTCACGCGGCCGCGTAAACAGATTTTTACAAGACCATGTAGCCAGGTGGTGTAAGACCAGTCAACACAGCTACGCGGCCGCGTGACTTAACCCTACGCGGCCGCGTAAGAAGCCCAGCCCACGAAATTCGTTTTTTAAACCCTAGTTTGCAGCAGCCGAGGATATTCGAATTTTGGGAGTTTCAGAGACAATTTTCAGAGCTTTTACTTACGTTTTTCTTCGATTTTCAAGATAGTTAGTCATAGATTAGTTGAAAGTTTCAATTTTCTTGGATTTTCTAGCATTTGGTGCGATTTTTCCACGGTTTTAGAGACGAGTTTTAGAGTTTTTCGTAGCTTTTCAAGGAATTAATCATAGTTTAGTGAAAGGTTTCGGATTTCCTGGATCTACAAGCATTCGGTTCAAGCTTTGGAGTTCAATTTCTTCATTGTAGCTACGGATTTGGTACACTCGTTCCTTAAACTTTCTGATTTCATAATGGTTTTTATTAATTTGAGTTTAATTTCGGTTTTTAGCATGATTAGCGAGTAGTTTTCTTGTTCACCCGCTTGGGATGACGGATTCTATGTATTAATTGGTAAATTGTTGGATTGATTGATGGATTTTGGGTTATATTTGTTGGATTCTTGATTATTTCATATTTTCTTGTTAAAAATCAGATTTTTATTAATCTTTTAGCATTGTTTTGCGATAATAGAGTTTTAATTAAATCTGCGTTTTAAAAAGAAAGAGGCTTTAAATGAAAAATTAATAGTCAACTATCTCTTCTAGGCATTGTGTTGCGATAATGATTTGATAGTTGATTGTTAATCTATGATTTTATGTGTTTGTTGGTTCTTATGCATTGTGTTGCGATAATAGGACTGGCAAATCATAAAGTTTGATTTTTAAAGTGACAAAGTCAATTTGTTGGATTTCGGTGTTAATCGATTATCTTTATGCATTGTGTTGCGATTATAAGATTAATTGGTTAATATTGGAGTTTGATGAGTTGCTTTGTTTTCATCACGTGGTTATAAAGATTAAATATTTTAACTTGAAGTAATTAAATAATCGGTAAATTAAACTGAAATCCGGGCTTAATTGAATTCAAAAATTGGTTATCAACCGATTTGTCTTTAGTCAATCAATTCAATCCATCGCCAGTTAATTATAGTTTTCTAATTCCAAGTGGGTGACGTTTTCGTAATATAAGAGTTTGATTCAGTTGTCGTTACTTGCTTGCTTTAGTCGTTTAGTTTAATTCTTGTTTGCTAAAATTAGTTTTTATTTTAATCTTTAAAATCCAAAAATATTAGTTTAACTTTTTATTCTTGAGTTACTTAGTTTGCTATAGTTATTCGGTTAATTAATTTTAACTATTGTCTTTAGTTGATAACTTCCTCAAAACGTCAAAAATAGCTAAATATTGGTTTAGGTTGTAGTATTTGAGTCTCCAATCTTTATTCCGTTCCCTGAGTTCGATAAATCCTGGGTGATTAGTAAAGCTATATTGCACACGATTGGTACACTGCCAGTTGTGTAATTTATACTTTGGGTTCATTTAGACATTAAAACCTGAGGTGTGTTTTGCACGCGTCAGTTCGTATCTTTCCAACGTTGCCTCCGCCTCCTTCCACCGGCAATCTCGCCGCTGCCGCCGCCTGCCCCCGGCGATCTCGCCACCGCCGCCGCTGCCCCCGGCGATCTCGCCACCGCTGCCCTCGGTATTGCTCTCTTTCTCCCTCTCCCTCTCGCTGTCTCTTTCTCCTTCTCCCTCTCGATTTTATGTTTCTGAAACTCTTATGGTTGTGCGAAACCTGGACTGAAGTTGATTGTGTACATATCTCGATTTTAGCATATATTCTGTTGAGTTGCTACTATCGTATCCAGATCTGAGAAATCCCAGATACGATTAGGAAAAAAAACCGGGAACAAGTTTACTCCATAGCTACTTGTCCTATGTATTCTTCATTTCATACAACTGCAAAATCATCCATCAGTATGGAAACAATTTATCGATGATAAAATCAATGAAAGTATAATAGAAATGTTTTTTGCTAAATGACTAATTTGACCCATAACAGTTTCACATCATGGATGTAGGGCAGATTTATATGTATCGGTTTGTTTAAATGTGTATATGTATCGACGCGTATCTGTTTATTTAAATATGTATATGTTTCAGATCATTCTTTGTTGTGGGGTCTTTTTATAAACCACATGGTGTCAATATCTGAATATCTCATGGGTGGTCTAACCCATTACCCACTATGGAATGGATTAGCTCCTGTATTCTATGAAGCAAATTACGATACTCTATCCAAGTTTGTATTAGGATGCAGACATTCATGAACTGCTTTCATACCAACTCAATTCAATGCATCTTGGGATTGTCTTTGCTTATCGGGTTTTACTTGTTATGATCAATTTTTATGCAATTCTTTCTTGTGTTTTATCATTGTTTTATTACTTATTTAAATAAAGTGTAGTACACATTCTTATATTCTTATGCTCATCCATTGTTGCAATATTTATTCATTAGTAGTGCGAATTAAGAAATACAATGGTTATGTAAATATCAATACTTAATATAGTTTCTAACTTGCTTTCTTCTATGAAGTGTTACTATGGATGACAACGAACTTGAAGTCGGGGAATACACCTCTAGTGACGAGATGCCTACTGATTCGGAGCAGCAAAGTGATTTTGATAGCAGCAGTTCGGATGGTGAAGACAATTATACTCATACAGGTAATCTATTTTTTGTATTTAATGTTGTATATATATACGTATAATATGACAATCTGATCCAGTGTAATCTATTGTGTGATTTTTTTATTCTGTTTCTTACTTTATGAACCACATACATTTATATATAACTTTCTATAGGTGATATGCTTGCAAATGATGAGAATTCTGAACACACAATGAATATAAACAATGGACACAGTGTTGGAAGTAAAACTAAAAGCAAAGGTGGAGGTTTAACGAGATTATCAAAGATGCGTAAAGAATTTGAGGATTCTGGTGGGATAAAACGTATACTTCAGTTCGATGACCTGGGTAGATTTTCGGGTAAGTATAAATCGGAGTTTTCAAGTTTTCTAGGCGACTTGGTACGACGACACGTTGGACTTCGGTACACAGCATGGAAGAAGGTTACTAAAGAAGTGAAAGATATGTTGTGGGATCAAATATTGGTATGATTTATTACTTTTAAATTCCGATCAAATGTTATTTCTATGGCCCTTTTCATATATATTATCACATCTTTACTAAGATGCTACTTATTATTAATGCAGCGATATTATAAAGTTGACCAATGTAGGAGAAAGTTTATAATGTCTCGTATGGGTGATCTTCTGCGTAATTTCAGAAGAAAGATGTACCAGACCTTTGTATTGCCCAACATAGGTAAACTCAAGAAACTAAAAAAGGTTCCTAGACAGTATCGCACATTTATTGAACAAGAGCATTGGGATAAATTCATAGAAACCCGACATTCCAATGAATTCAAGGTTACAACTATTTAATTTTTAATTATATATGTTCGTCATTATTTTATTTTCATTATTTTACTTAACCTCTTTGTGTTGGAAGGTTATGTCGGAAGCCGGGAAATTAGCAAGATCAAAGTCTATTTACCCGCATAAGATGGGTCGATCAGGTTATGCAGGACTGAGAGAAAAATTAGTAAGTCATTTGATAGTTTGGAAATTTATAACATTTTGTTAACCAATCAATTTTTTAAAAGTATGTGAATGCTTTGAAACTGTACTTTCATAATTAGAACTTTAAAAATGTCGTTTATTTTATAATTACCAGATAAAGAATAAAGAACTTGGTGAAGATGAAGCTCCGTCACGATCTTTCATGTGGAGGAAAGCACGTGAAGATGACAAGGGAGAATACGAAAGGGGTGATCTTAAGGAAGTGGCACAAAAATTAGTAAGTATCATGAAACTTAAAGTATGCCTTTCTTGTTCCCTTAATTAAATTTAAGGTTTCAGTGTTTCATTTTAGTCGGTTATTAAGATTTTATTGTCATATTGTCCAATTACTCTTCATTTCTGCTTTATTATTCATAATATATGTGTTGATCAATTTGTTCTCGTATGTACTTTGAATGTTATTTTTTTATTCTTACACAACCATAGTTATTTTATAAAGTAGTGATAATAGCCAAAATTTTGATTAGTACACATGCTTGATAATTATAAACAGATCGAAAACGAAAAGCTGATTGAAGAAGGATCGATCAACCTTGATCAAGCCACAGATGCTCTCACACTTGTCTTGGGCAAAGACCATAGGTGTTGGCACGGGAGTCACCGCAACCAAATATTGGAATGTTCCTCGAACCAAAAGTTCAGCAAAAGAACGTATTACTCAGCTTGAGCTTGAACTAGATAATCAGATACGTGCAAATAAGAAAAAGGATGAAGAATATGAGCAATTGTCAACGACGATACATGGATTAATGAAACATCTTGCTTCTCAAGGATTGACAATGCCAAATTTCTTAACTACATCAAATCACACGCCTCAATCATTAGTAAGTAACTTTGACGGTTAACCAATGCCTTACTCTTATTAGCATTTCAGGCAATATTTATATGTCACTACAACAAAACGAGCCTATTGCAACCTTGGCAAAATGTTGCATTAGGCCTCCAAAAAGTTGCATTATGCTTAAAGCAACCTTTTACCAAGAGTTGCATTATGTCCTCTTGCATTAGGTCTAAAGTAACCTTTTAGGTAGAATATGCAACCTTTTTTGAAAGAGTTGCATGTATCATAGAATTGCAACCTTTTCAGAATGCAACCTTTTTTATATTCAAATGCAACCTTTTTATAACCAAATGCAACCTTTTTCACACTCATATGCAACCTTTTTTCTATCAAATGCAACTTTTTTTCCATCAAATGCAACCTTTATCAAACTCAAATGCAACCTTTTTTATTTTCAAATGCAACTTTTTCACATTTAAATGCAATTATTTTTAAACTTAAATGCAACCTTTTTTACATTCAAATGCAACTTTTTTTATGCTCAAATGCAACCTTTTTTACATTCAAATGCAACTTTTTTATGCTCAAATACAACCTTTTTTACATTCAAATGCAACTTTTTTTATTTTTAAATGCAACATTTATGAATTTAGTTACAAAAAGTACAACCTTTTAATACACGAATATAATTAATAAGCATCACCAAATCAAAAAATTCGATTACAATAATGAAAATGTATCAAAATCCTTCACCAATTACACAATAATCCAAAAACAATATTCCATATAATAACTGTTAATTTTAATGACCAAAGGTATCTAAATCCTCCAAAAAACATCGGTCTTGATATATATATAGATATCCCAAAACAAAGTTGCCTGTTACACACAAACAATAATACGTAAGTAACTCAAACCACAATAATCAAATTGACGAAATAATTATACTTGTCATGATTGAAATGACATCATACCTTGAACCAAATATAGAAGATAAATCATGCTAGAAACTCACGAACTTGAAGAGGCAATTTTTCCATAAGCTTCTTCACCGCATCTTCTACTAATTTATCTCGTTGGTTCTCAATATCTTCTTTCATAGCTTTTAACTCGGCCTTTTTTCTTTCATGGTCCTCTTCAATCTCTCTTCGCAAATCAAGCAAGTCATTTTTTTCAATTTCAAGACTAGCACCTTTGAGTGATGCATCACCACCATCCACACTTTTAATCAACTTGTTGGTCACACCTCTACCATAAAGTCTACGATATCCATCATGCTCCTTGTTCATCACAACCGAAAAAGGATCTATCGAAGCACTTCCATCTTCTAAAGGTTTGTAGTTCTTCATTTGTTCCTTCAATATGAGAAAATATTGTAAAAAAAATGGCTACTTGATATCTATAAAAAGACCTACTATGTGATCTCAAAATAAGAACTTACAATTTTATTTGCCGTGTCATCATATGTATCAACATATACACGTCCTTCGGTCCTTTTACGCGTACGCTCAAACATTTGGGTTAAGCTAGGAGCTTCCTTATTTGGGTCATCATTTTTCTACATTTATAACATAAATATCAACACATGGAATGACAAGGAAAACAAAAATTACAAACAAAAGAAAGGCATTACCATCTCTTCACGAATCCTCGCAAAACTTCTTGGACCGGCCGTGTGATTATTTTTCTGAGACATGCGTAGCTCTTTAGCCCGCAAACAACGCTTCTGCACACACACATTTACAAATACAACTTTAAACATAAAATACATCTAATAAAACCCTACTAAATATAAACAAACTCTATAATAAGCCAATTGCCTAGCAAATTACCATCACATCTTTATCATTCCATAACTTCAACAATCGTGAGAAATCATTTTCTGGAATACTTTTAGGTCGATTCTTCCATCTTGTTTTGTTGTCCTTTTGCTCATAGAAGTGCTTTTTCTTAATTCGGCATTTGTATACGCTCCAACAAGATCCAATAGACTTTAAAACCCAAGGTTTAGCATCATCGGGCACAATGTATTTTTCCTTGAGAAGATTTAGTATTTACTAAACAAAATCAGAATCTAAACCAAAAAAAAAAGAAAAAAAAGTGCTTAAAACCTTACCAAGACATACTCCCACATCTTGTCTTTTTGTGGCACTTTATGCCATGATTTATAAATCAATGGTGCATAATTGTAGTTACGAGCTATTGTGCCCAAAAAACGAGAAAACTGCCCCAATGTGTCCTTCTCCTCGGTTACAGGTCCAATGGGTTGTCCAAATTCATTGCATATGATGACATCGCGCTCATTGGCACTTCGCACATGTACACCATGCATCATCGTTGGCCCTCTTTTCTTGGTTTTAGAGATTTCTAAAATCAAACATATATTAGAATATATCAAAGTCTAATGCACATGCAGTCCAACAATATATATACATAATAGTCCAACAATTAAGAGTGCACCAATATAAATAAATTAAGAGTGCAGCAAATCCCAACATGAATCTGTTAAATTGATCAGCAAAAATACCAACTAATAATAATTGTGGTCACTTGATTATAAGCTACTAGGAATTTAGAAATATACTCTATATATACAACAACATTGTGTGTGTGTGCGCGCTGTGCATAGTGTGTTGTGCAGAGTGTGCATAAACAGATGCATATATGTGTGTGTTCTGTGATTGTGAGACAGCAATAAGATCCAATAACAATATGAGGATGTGTGAGATATTTTGCCATGTTTACATTGAAGTATAAACATTTGTTTGGAAAGAATATGCATGATAAAGCACTCACATCCATGACTGTTATCAAGTTTAATTATGTATCTTTTCATTTAAACAGATTGCATTATGGTTTACTTGCTTAGAAATCATAGTTCTGTCCTAATAATTATGTAACTCTTGGTTCCATAAGCTCCACTAAGCCTAGTTTATATATACTTCTAAGATTCATCTTGTACTTTTTAGGAATGTTGGCTGCTGAAGATGGACACAGAGAAGTATAATTACCAGATGTTCTAGTGAATCTTGCATAGCCTTTTTACTCACTCAGATTTGAACTGATCAGAGAAGACAATGCTCATCATGGCTACTTATATATATATTATACAAAGTTAGAAAAAGCTCGATTGTCTATCGGTCGAGAATTAGCATCTCCCACCATTCTTTACTTCCATTTAGAGTTGAAGTTCCATTACATTGACTAAAGACAGTACAATAGATGCATAATGTAACTATTATTCCCATGTTATAAAACCATATGAGTTGATAGTTTAGACAACTTAATTAACGCATTCAGTATTCTTCTTTGGGAATTAAATGAGATGAATCAGAACTTGAAAAGCTAACCTGCTCCTTTTTGCAATTGGGGGCCTTCAAATTGTTCATGAACAAGTATATCATCCTCCTTTTCAAAATCATCCTCACTATCATCCGCTTGAATCCCATTCTGAACATTTGGAAATGTCATGCTGTCCATGTCTTCATACTCATCATCTTCATCAGCCTCATCTTTGTCATTGGCAAAAATATAGCAACAAAAAATAAACCAACTAATCAACAAAAATATAGCAACAACAATAAACCAACTAATTAAATCACTTAACGTAAGTACCTTGAGATCTCATGGTATCCCCTTCATTATCATCATTGTTCACATGATGGTGTTCCCTATCTACTCCATTCACATTTAAAAGCATAGAAGAGAACACAATATGAAATGTTGTATTACAAGTAACTTTGTTATTACTCATCTAATAAAATAATTTTGAAATCAATAAAATATATATTACCTTGAGGTATCTCGTAATCCTCAACATCTTCATCAACAAGAAATAACTTTCTCCTTGTTTCACTTTCTGTTTGTGACCCTTTGCTACTTAATATTAGATCACCCATGGTCATTGTTTCTCTAGATTGATTTTGTTTCTTTGAATTTGAAACAAATGTAACATTGTGAGAGGTACTTGGAGTGACTACTCGTCGTTGTTTTGCTAAAGTAGCAAATGTATTCATGGACATTGGTGCAATATATTGTGGACGATGTCGCTGTAAATAATTTTAATTTTCATTAGACAAGTATCTGGTAATTTTGAATTTCATATTCCTTAACTAAGTGACATACCTTAACTTGATTTCTCACTTCAATTGAATCTCCTTCGCTATCACCACCCATGTCGGGAATGTAATCTACATCTTTATCATTGGTAGGTGTTACTTTCTTCGTTTTTTTACTTTCTACCAAACTTGTCAAGGACTTTGCAATGCTTTTAACTCCCATATCTCGTAACATTGCTTGATTTTCTTGAACTCGCAGCAGTCTCATCCTCTCATAATCATTCATTTGTGTTCGAGCACTTTCATCTCGTTGTCTTTTGTTTCCCATTAGTAACCTGTAATTTAAAAAACATAATCAATTAGCTACAAAAACATGTGATTAACAGACATGTTAAAGAAACATATATTTAACAAATATGTTAAACAAAATATAACAGATCAACATATATGAAGAAAACCTAAAAGCAATTCACATTCTCATCATTGTTCAGCATCATCTTCATCCGCTTGCATCCAATCCCATAATGTATCATCATAATCAGAATCATCATTTTGACTGTCAACTTCATCCACTCCAACTAAATTTGTATTTGCATCAACTACAAGAGGAGGCATGTCTTTTCTCGACAATTGAATCTCATTCTCACTAGCTTGTGATACAAAACCCAACGTATCTTCATTCGGCTCACACCAATAAGAGGCACCAACATTTTCACCCGTTTGTTCTTCAAAGTTATAGAGATCTCTAGGAACCCTATTGATAACATAATGCAAACCATCTTCTATAGGGTCCGGTATGTAGAACACCTGATTCACTTGAGAAGGCATGACAAAAGGATCATCTGAAGAGCAAAATTTGTTCAAGTTGATGCAAGATAAACCGTAATCATCTTTTTCTACTTGGTACCACTCGCAGCGAAACAAGACAACCTTAAACTTTGACCAGTAGTCAAGTTCAATAATGTCTAAAATTCTACCATAGTAGTCAACATTCCCAACAGCTGGATTTTTGTCCCTAGAGCTTGCAAAGCTAGGAGTTAAAGCTGTAATTGAAACACCACTATTTTGTGTTTTGCACCGAGCATCACGTGATTTGGTATGAAACCGATATCCATTGATATGATACCCATGGTATCTTCGGGACGTAGGACTAGGACCCTTAGCAAGCCAAAAAATATGATCCGGAACATTATTGATTAGTGCTTTGTCTTTCAACCAACTCGCAAACTCATGACTATGGTTTTGTGCTCGACTCCATCTACTTTTTCCTGGTTGATTGTCAACATAGGCTTCGTGCTCACTACATTATTACAAAAAGAATATGCACGTGGTTAATTTATGCTAATAGATAAGTTGAAAGAAAGAAAGGTTATATAATGGTTACTTACTTGATATACTCATTAACTTCTGGGCAATCAGAGTTGAATAAGGCATAACGATGTGCTTGTTCACTTAGACGAGCGTCTAAGGTGAAAATCTTGCCTTTTCTTCGTTTTTCACCTCCCAAAGGATGACCACCATTCACAAATATTGGTCCACCAGAATCATTTTCTCCATCCAATTCATCGACCTCTTTTGTACTCTTATTAACTCTTGTTTTTACTCCTTCATGCATATAACGTGAGCAAAAAGTTAAGCACTCTTCAATCAAATACCCTTCTGCTATGGACCCCTCTGGTCGACTCTTGTTTCACACATATGACTTCAACTTACACAAGTATCTTTCCATAGAAAACATCCATCTATAATGAACAGGTCCTCCAAGCCTAACTTCATTTACTAAGTGGATAGGTAGGTGCACCATTATGTCAAAAAAGGATGGCAAGAATATTTTTTCAAGTTCACACAACGTTTCAGTGATGTCTATTTGTAATCGATCAAGGTCTTGGGGCTTGATTACCTTACTGCACAAATTACGAAAAAAAGAACCCAACCTAATCAAAGGGATCGCAACATGCTTGGGTAATGATTTTCTCACTGCAACTTGAAGCAAGTAATGCAACAAGATGTGAGCATCATGACTCTTGTAACCTGATACTTTCCTTTCTGAAGGATGAACACAACGTGCAATATTCGATGCACACCCATAAGGCAATTTTGTTTCCTTCAAAACGCGACAAAAAATGGCTTTCTCTTTTGAAGACATAGAAAAACATGCTTTCTGGAAGAGAACGTGCTCGCCATCGGTTGAAAGTTCTGGTTGAAGCCTTTCTTTGATGCCCAAATCTAGAAGGTCAAATCGAGCTTTTGCATGATCCTTCGACTTCCCAGTAATATCCAACAAAGTCCCTATCACGTTGTCACATACATTTTTTTCGATGTGCATCACGTCAAGATTATGCCGACATGCATTAAATTGCCAATATGGCAACTCAAAAAATATTGACCTTTTCTTCCATGGGCAAGAGCTATCATTTTTCTTCCTTTGCGTCTTTCTGAAGAGATTTTGAAAATCTGACAACTCTCTTAAAGCTTCAACACCTGAAAGAGGTTTTGGAGAAAGCCTCTTCTCAATTTCACCATTAAAAGCACTCTTATTACGCCGCCATGGGTGTTGAGCATCTAAAAATCTTCGATGATCCATGTAGCATGTCTTCTTACTATGTTTCAAGTACAGTGAACTAGTTTCATGATTGCAACATGGACATGCAAATTTTCCTTTAGTTTTCCACCCTGACAACATTGAATAACCCGGAAAATCACTAATCGTCCATGTTAAGGCTGCAAACATCTTAAAGGTCTCATCTTTAGATTTGTCGTATGTATCCAACCCATGAACCCATAATTCCTTCAGCTCCTGAATTAAAGGTTGCAAGTAAACATCAATGTTATTACCTGGTGATTCAGGTCCAGGGATTAACAAAGACAACATGAAGTATTCTTGTTTCAATGACATCCACGGAGGCAAATTATAGTTAACCAACACCACAGGCCATGTGCTATGAGCAATGCTCATTGTCCGAAATGGATTAAATCCGTCACTTGACAACCCTAACCTCACATTTCTTGGTTCCTTGGCAAAATCAGGATACAAAGAATCAAATTTCTTCCAACTTTCCCCATCAGCAGGATGTCGTAGATTTCCATCTTTGGGACGTCCTTCATCATGCCATGTCATATGTTTACTTGTTTCTGAACACATAAAAAGTCTTTGTAGCCTTGGTTTTAAGGGGAAATGCCACACCACCTTCGCTGGAACATTTGAGGATTTTTTAGAGTGTGCGTTCTTATGTTTGCTCCCTTGTTTCTCTATTATTTGTTTCCACTTAGAGGTGTGGCAAATGTGGCACGTATCATCATGTTCATACTCTTTCCAATATAGCATGCAATCATTTGGACATGCAAGAATCTTCTTATAATCAAGCCCCAAATCTCTTACAATATTTTTAGCTTTTGTAAAACTAGCTGGAAGTTTTGCCTCTGGAATCATCTCTTTTAGAAGTTGCAAGAGATCATCAAATGCCACGTTACTAAGCCCATGGAGTGTCTTGTACAAGAAAAGTCTAATGATGAAAGATAACTTCGAAAAGCTTTTGCACCCAGGGTACAACTCTTGCTTTCCGTCTTCCACCAGACTATAAAACTTTTTAGCCTCTTCATTTAAGCCTTCATTCACTGTACTTGTTTCCTCTATGGTATCTCTAAACCTATCATGCAATAACTCATCAAAATGGTCATGCATATCTGCTTCATTATCATTAGTGCCGAAATTCGATCTTTCTTGTGAGGGTCTTTCTCCATGAAAAACCCATACATAGTAGTTGTCTACAAATCCATGGCCTTTTAAATGATCGAATACTTCATCTCTTCGATACCAATAACGGTTTTTGCACCTTTTACAAGGACAATAAATTTGACCTCCCTTTGATGCCTTAGCAAATGAAGCATTAAGGAATTCAATAACTCCTGTTTCAAATTCTGGTAACCTTCTAGGTAAATACATCCAATCTCTAACATTTTCCATGTGTCTGATATCCTGGACATGGCACATAACACACCTAACTACTTATATACATGTTGTTTTCATCAAGAATTCATTAAAGTTGCAAACAAAATAAAAATAAAAATTCATGAGTCAAAGATATACTTCAAAGCAAGTCATCAAGCTACAATAAAAAAGAAATCCAGGTAATTTTAGTGCTTTACACATTCCTATTTAAGTGCATTTATGTTAAGCTTGCAATGAAGTCAATATCCAGTTAAGCTTCCTGCCTTTTTTTTATATATACAATTTATAATGTCAGTTGCTGAAAGAATCGTACAGTCAAAGTGGTTTAGACGTGAGACTGCTTGCAAATATTTCTTGTATCAGAAAAATACTCGCTAGTTTTAACACATAAGATACATGGGTTAATTGAGTGCTGATATTATCTTGTATTACTTCTGAGACCACATGTTCTTATGATACACATTATCCTGTGGATCTTCTCCCTCTTTTGAAGTGCTTGATATTAAGATTCATGTTGTTGAAATGTTGCTAATCAAGGGTAAAATCATCCACAAAATTATCTTAGGAACATTAGTAATACTAAGAAATGGCACATGTAAAGTTTTTCCAGCGAACTAGCAAGGAACAACCCACACATCCTCTGACCATGTGTGTCTACTAAATTACAATGTACCCCAATATTAGTTCCATGTGAAACAACTAACCGTGCAACCAATTAATTTTATGAGATGATACTATGAGGCAATCGGTACATCACCGTTCAACCAATTTGCTATTTTAACTAACCGTGCAACCAATTTGCTATTTTAACAACTAATCAGCGCAACGGTGGTTCCCCACCATACACTCGCCTCTTAAACACTGGAATCGACTTTGCCATTGTTAAAACCCATCAACCATATGTTTGCACCGGAGTAACACATATACGAACACCACACAGTAACCACGTTAAATCACATAGCAACACTAGATTGAGGGAGGGCACCGGCGACATACCTGAGAAAGCACCGGCGGGAGACGACCCTTGAGCGAGACAACGTTGACGGAGTCGATCGATGCTTGAGGGAGTCGAAGAGGCAATCGGGAGACGTTGGCGGCAACTGATCGAGACGTTCTTCTTTTTCTAATGTTTTCATATGTCTTTTCATATATCTTTTTTTATCTTTTCATATATCTTTTTTAAAATTTTTAAAATTTCTTAAAACTTTAAATTGTTGAGGATATCTGAGACCTTTTAATATTTTCATATATCTTTTTTAAAATTTTAAAATTTTCTTAAAATTTTAAATTGTTGAGGATTAAATGATAAATAAATTAATTATAATATTTAGATTAAATAGATTTATTTATCAAATGAAAAGATTGACAATGTAAAATAGTTATATATTTTATTTTATAGAAAACATAATAAAAATTACAATAACATTTTAGATGTAACTTTTTGAAAAAAAAGTTGCATTTACTTTAGAAATATGCAACCTTTTAAAATAAAGGTTACTTTTAACCTATTATAAATGTAACCTTTCTTATAAATGTTGCCATTTTCAATCAAACATGTAACCTTTTAATTTAAAAGTTGCATTAGATCTTCTAATGCAACCTTTATTTTTTTTTACTTGCTTTAGAATCAAATGCAACTAATTATATAAAAGTTACTATCAAAAGGTTGCAATAGGCTCATTTTGTAGTAGTGTGTTTTTAACAGTTACATGTAATTATTATTAACCCTTAGTTTATAGCTAATTTTAATTTTTTTTTTACTCTTTTTTTTTACTATTTTCTTAAGATTTCTATTACAATCTTCGTCTTAGGAATCAATACCAAATAGCCAACGATCTTCACATACAGTAGTAGCCCCAGAAGTTGCGACTTCAAATGTTGCAAAGCCGTTTGGATCTTTGAGTAAACGAGTAGAGAGTGTGGTATGTTACTAAATTATTTTTATTTTTGCATTTTTTTATTTTTCTTTAGAATCTTCAATTACACTATTTCAGGCAATTGAGAAAGACAGTGAAAAATCTATTGAACCTACGCCCGAGTCTCCAAATGTTGCGACTTCAAATATGGTGAATCCATCTCATAGTTGCTCACAAAGTGTATCGCATGTTGAAGTTCAGATCCTCAACTTCCAACAGTATGTATTTTGACATTTAATATATGATTATTATAACTTTAATATTATAATATTAATATTGCCATGTACATTTGCAGACAAAAAGTTGCAAACTGTCGTTTCCAAATCTGAGAAGCATCGTTGCATCAGGTACGATGTACTTTTCTTCAGGAAAACAAACAATACATGGAGTTCCACTCAAAGAAAATTGTGTAAGAGTTTCGGTGGATGAATTGATAAAACCAGCCGCCTTTTTACCAATACCAGCTGGCGTGATGAAAACAGTCGAAAATGCGCTAGGTAGTTTCGTGGCTTGGCCAAAGGAGCTTGTAACATTTAAGGTATATTTGTTGCTTAAGTAATTTAGTTTTCATTAAATGAGTTGTTTTTTCTTAAAAGTTTTATTAAATAACATTATTCATACTTGTTTTGATGTTTACCTAATTTTGTTGTTACAGGAACCACTAACTGCAGCTCAAGAGAAAGAAATGCAAAAGTCGAAGAAAAGGAAAAGACAATACACAACGGTAGAGGGATTAAAAAAGCAAACAAGAAGCAATGCTCTTAAGGATAAAATATAGATTTTGGTTTTTCGGTAACTATGGATTTTGCATTTTTTAAGGAGTGTATGGATTTTATATTACTATTAACAACATGTCTATGGATTTTGCATCTTTTTTGAATAGTGTATAGATTTTACATTCCTATTAACAGCATTTTCCTTTTTATTACATTTTATCGTGTATTTTCATTTTTGATATATATTTTATATTTAATAGTAGCTTAGTATTTGTTATTTAATTACCCATGGTTAAAAGCAACAATTAGTCATGAAAAAAAGAAAAAAATTGTCACCATAACTACTTTAAGGTCACAGTTTATTTTATTTTGTGTAACAAAAAATAATTAATGGTCATAATTTAAAAAAAAACATGTGATTATAAGTAATTTATCGTCACGGTTTAGTATATTATTATGTCTCAAACTAAACATACATTAACCATGATAAAAGAACAAAAACGTAACTATAAGTATTTTATAGTCACAATTTATTTTGTTTTGTGTGGTTAAAGATTATCAATTGTCACAGTTAAAAAAAATACTTGTTAATATAAGTATTTTATGGTCATGGTTAATTGTGTTATGTGTGTCAAAAACTCAACATTAATCATGATAAAAGAAAAAAATACCGTGACTACAAGTAGTTTATGGTCACGTCTTATTTTATTATCAGTTGCTTAATGTTATTAATTGTCATAATACAAGCAGCAAAATGTGGCTATAACTATTTTATGGTCACGATTTACTTTGTTTTGTGTGGTTAAAGGTTATTAATTGTCACAGTTTAAGAAAAAACTTATCATTATTAATATTTTGTGGTCATGGTTAAATGTTTTATGTGTGTCAAAAAGTAACCATTAATTATGATGAAAAAAAAACAACCGTGAGTACAAGAAGTTTATGGTCACGTCTTATTTTATAATATGTGACTAAAATTAATTCATTGTCATAATAAAATAGGCAAAGTGTAGCTATAAGTTTTTTATGGTCACAATTTAATTTCTTTTATATGGTTAAAGTTATCAATTGTCACAGTTTAAAAACCAACGTGTCATTATAAGTATCTTATGGTCATGGTTAAATGTCTTATATGTGTCAAAAACTAAATATTAATCACGATAAAAGAAAATAAACCGTGACTACAAGTAGTTTGTGGTCACGTATTATTTTAATATATGTGGCTAAAAGTAATTAATTGTAATGATTAAAGACAAAGAATGTGACTATATGTATTTTATGGTCACATTTAATTTTATTTTGTATGACTATTAGGAATCAACGATCACCGTTTACGAAACACATGACACTATAAATATTTTATGGTCACTATTATAAATGTTATGTGTGTCTAAAAGTAAACAACAATCACGATAAAAGTAAACACATGTGGCTGTAAGTAACTTATTGTCACGGTTTAATTTTTTACACGTGTCTAAAAGGAACAATAGTGATTTTAAAAGAAATATAATGTGACAATAAGTATTTGATGGTCACAGATTGTATTGTTTTATGTGTCTAAAAGTTACCAATTGCCACGATTAGGAAGTAATAAGTAACTAAAAATGGTCTATGGTCACGGTTTGGTTTATTATATGTGTCTCAAAGTAAGAAATTGTCATGAATCAACGAATTATTCTGTGACTAAAATAATAGTATGGTCACGGTTTAATTATTTTTGTGTGTCAAAATGTACCAATTGTTACGGTTTAATACTTTATGTATGTCCAGTTGCAACCAATCGTCACATTTTAATAAATTATGTGTGTCTAAGTGTACCCGACGGTCACGGTTTAATTGTTTATGCATGTCTAAATGTACCAATGGTCACACCACTTAATAGTTTATGTGCGTTAAAATATTACCAATTGTCACGGTTTCATTCATGTGGTGTGTTTAAATGTCTCAAATAGTTACGGTTTAGCTGATTATGTGTGTATAAATTTATCCAATGGTCACGATTAAATATTTGTGCGTCTTTAAATATACCATGTGGCCACAGTTTATTTGTTTATGCGTGTCTGTAGGAATGTTAACGCCACTGATTAATTGTTTATGTGTGTCTGAATGTATCCAACTGTCATGGTGTTAAAAGAAATTGTGACTAAAAGTATTTTATGGTCACGGTTACTAAAAAATATAAACCCCAACTATATAGAAATTGTTACCATATAGCCACGGTTTTAGGCTATGGCCACGGTTTTATATGTGATTTAGTCACGAATATTAAATGTAGCCATAAGGTACCAAAAGTGATGCGACCTTTGGTCACGATTTGAATGAAAAATAAAACTGTGACCAAAGGTCTATGGCCATGGTTTTTTAGCGTGACGAATGACATATTTTGTACTAGTGTGTCCAGGCCACGCTCACGCTTTTAGTGGAAGCTATCCACTTATACTGGGCTAGCTAACAGCAGTCATCGTGCGGGGAGCATTGGAATAATCGATACCAAGTTCAATAGAACTGGTGACATAGCTAGGTCTAGAACAATAGGCCGACAAGGCTAATCATGCTAAACTGAATTAATATATCAAAGATGCGAGCAATAATGAAAGCATAAATAATCAAGGTCATGATAGCAATCTCAACTGATAACAATTAACTGAACTGAACTGTAAGTACAATGTTATGCAGAATGATAAGTCAAATAGCTATCATGATCCACAGGGCATCACCAAACCATGGTGAGCACAGGTTACAATCCAGCTGAGCATGTATGAATGTCAAAATAAACTATCATCAACAATATGTCTCAACCGGAATCTAGTATGTAGAACAGAATATCTATAACTCATAGGTTCTGTTGTCTTATCAAGCAGATTTCTCCACCACCTGAGTTATCTCAGGATTTAAATCTTTAATCTTTGTCTTTTTGGACTCTGGCTTTGCTTTCCAATTCTTTGACCCACTTTCAATAACTTTAAACTTTAATTCTTTGTTCAGATTTTATCTGAACCTGTCCAGAATTTAATCATAGCAAGAACATAAGTTTTTAGCTTTAAATCTTTATTTGATCTGATTCTGATAACGGATAAACTCAAATCAATCATTTTACACTTTCTTTGTTCATTTTAAATCTCAAAGGGATATATATATATATATATATATATATATATATATATATATATATATATATATATATATATATATAAGGGATAATTGCGTAAAAAACCTTAAAGTTGCACAATTTTTGTGATTAAAACCCATAACCATTTTTTGTTGCACAAAAAACCTCTAACCGGTAAAACCGTTTGAAATTAGGACTTGACCGGTTATAATAGGTTGTTATGCTTACATGGCATACACGTGGCGTCCACATGGCAAACCCAACTTACGTGGCGCCTACGTGGCACTACATGTATAAATCTTAAACTGAATTGTTTGCATAAAAAATCCCGAAATTGGTGAGTTTTTCGATTAAAACCCTTAACTATATTTTTTCTCATCTCTAACCAACAATAATATTTACCTTTTCTCTTCTTCTCTACCTCCGGCAACTCCGATTTTCTATCCCCTCTTTATGTTCGGTGCTGTTTATTTTATGTATGTATGTTTGATTAACTTTTGTCATTTAATCTTGAATTTTAACTTCAATTGTGCCGATGGAATCGATTTCATTTTGTGTTCACGAGTTGCATTTTTAGGTTCAGCTTTATGTTCAATTTCGTTTATTTATGTTCCATTTTAGCTTCTGAATATGACCAGCCAGAGCAGTGGAGTTCGCTAGCCTAGAGGGTGGAGGTTTCATTGGGAAGCGAATTATTTTTTAATAAATAAAATTTTAATAAATATCCATGTCATCAAAATGAAATCAGTGAACACTCAATTTTAATTATCTTTGTTGGTTGGAGGTTTTTTTATCAAATGAAAAATGAATTGGGGTTTTAATTGAAAAAACTAAACAAGTTGGAGGTTTTTTATGCAAAAATCTATTTAAAAATTTCACATGTCATCAAGTTGCAACCGTCTAAACTGGTTGCAAGTCAGATTTTTTTGAAAAAACCCAAATTTAAAAAGTTTTAAACGGTTGGAGGTTTTTTGTGCCATGAAAAATAGTTGAGGGTTTTAATGGCAAAAATGATTCAACTTAGAGGTTTTTTGCACAATTTTCCCTATATATAATTATATATATATATATATATATATATATATATATATATATATATATATATATATATATATATATATATATATATATATATATATATATATATATATATATATATATATATATAGAATATGGTTCGTGTGAGTACCTAAAAAATGCAGAGTACCGTGAGTACCTGTGAACACACGGGTTTTAGATGTGAACATGCTCCGAAAAAAAGTTTTTTTTTTCATATTCATTTAGATACAAATAATATAAGCCTATTCGTAAAAGAATTACACACATTCACACTTTCTAGCCTCTTAAAAGTCATGTGAACGTGAAAAAATTCATGTGAACATGCTTAGCTGTGAACATACATTCACAACAGTGCAGTTCATGTGAACTTGCACGTTTCACATAGTTATAGTGTGTGTTTAGGTGTGATTTTTTGTAAGTAGTCTTATATTATTAATTTAAACATGATTATGAAAAAAAATTTCAAAAAAAATGGTTTTAAGCAAGGTACCTCCGGTACTCCGCAAAACTAGTGGTACTCATTTGAACCCATATATATATATATATATATATATATATATATATATATATATATATATATATATATATATATATATATATATATATATATATATATATCATGATGCTTTAATTTAAATGTTCTCTAATTATTATAATCATTTATTTGTTATTTTAAAACATCTGAAATAAGACATCCGAATTGATCATCCGGATCCGGACCATCCGAATTAGGCATCCGGACCGGGCCATCCGAACTGGACCCTCCGAATTGGGCTGTCCGAACTGAGCCATCCGAACTTGGATCATCCGAGTTTGGATCTGTGTCATCTGAGAATGGTGCCTCATCCGAATTCAGATCCCACTCCTGGAAATTTTCCAGATTTGTTCTTGAAGTTCTAGTTTTTACACAATACGGGTTTCACCAAAAATTCACCAAACATTTTTTATCAACATGCAATTAAATTTAAAGTTATATTATCATTATTGGGGTGTTTTTACACTATTTTCCATATCACAAACACAATTAATCTGTAACATCCGGAATCTAGCAGCAGGTACGTGTAATTTATTTGTTGACTTTAAGAGTTTCCTTGATGAGGTGGTGGATTTTAATTGATTAATTGCACGTGAATCGACAACTAGATTGCTATTACGTGTAATTTTAATCGGTTGAGATAATAACCGGTTTAGTAATAATTATGGGTTGGGGGTTGTTTTAATGAATTAATTGACATTCTAAACCCAAGTCGTTAAATTGGGATTAATTGGATTAATGGGTGTTTACCCGGTGGTTGGTGAGTATTGTACCCGTTTTAATTGGGTCCAGGACCGGAAACGTATATATATCACGTGTATAATTTCCCTTTCTTCACTTTTCACCTTAAATTAAAAAGTGTGAGTGTGTGTGTTTGTATCCAGCTGAGTAGTAGAGAGGGAATCAGATTGAAAGAGTCCAGAAGCAACCAAAGTGAGGAATTATCATCATCTTCAAGATTGAGACTTGAATTCAACGAAGAAAGGAACTCGAGGTTGGTATCTATTCCTAAAATAAGTTTAATTGCAATATTTTGTAGTTATATCGAATTGGGGTTGGTTTTATAACCCCTGAGATGTATGAAATTGGGATTAAAATTGATTACAGCAGCTGTGTGAAAACAGAGCATGAACTGCTCTGTTCGTCGCCGCAATGCGGCCGCGCACCCCTGGTCGCGCCCGCGATCAGGGTGAGGCGGCTAAGGATGGTCGCTGGTAGTAGAACGCGATCGAGATGATAGTCCCGGGTGGGCGAGCACGGGCATGCTCGGATGAGCCCAGCCGCGATAGGAGGGGCAACGCGGGGTCATCGCGCCCGCGATGACTGGCCGCGACGAGGAGCCCGCGACAGCGGTCACGGCCGCGCTCCTGGCCGCGCTCGTGAGTCTTGGCTTGTTGATTCGTGTTGAGCTAGTGAGTCTAGTAGTATAGTCGTCATGAGTTCAGTAGCTAGTCGTTACAGTGTAGTTGTATTTGTTGTTGCCAAGATTCGTAGCTAAGCCTGGGACTTGTAGAGATCGCTGTTGATAGCGAGGTTGTAGTCGTGCTTCAAGTGAGTTACTTACTTTGTTGTTTATTATCCGGGTCCAGTGTGGATCCCTTTTATATGTTGGCACCCGTTAGCACAAAGCAGAGCATGTGGATTACGCGTACTGTTGTGGTGCGCAGAGTAGAGAGGCCTGTTGGGTCATTCCCAACTTAGAGGTCCTGATAACCCACTACTTTGTGGAGTGGGCTATGCAGGCTACTCCGGGTCGCTCCCGTTGAGGCGTCAGGCAGTTGAGGCCGGCCGCATGTTGATTATCAGTCGTTATATTGTGCTAACTATTTTGTAAACTGTTTTTAAAGTTGTTTATAGTAACTCACCAGCTTTCCGCTGACTATTGTTTTAACTGTGGATCTCAGGTACGAGGACTAAGGCTAGGGATACAGCGGGCAGTAGCCAAACCCAACCCCCCCCCCTCCCCTGTGAACAGTAGTTAGTGACTACTTTGGTAAGTAGTCTTAATATTTTGTGGTTTGGCTTATTAGCCAATGACCTTTGGATGACTGTAACCTTGGATCATGTTGTGATTGACTAACGTTACTGATGACGGGGGTTGGTTCCCGTCTCGTTATTACTTTATGTCTAATGTTGATTCTTAGTAGTTAATTAGCTGTTTACCCTTTATGATGTCACTTATGATTGGATGATGTGGACTATAAGTCCTATGTGTCATTAGTCGTGAAAGTAGGGTGTTACATAATCATCCAAATTCGTCCAAAATATGATGAAAAACTCAAGAACCCTAAATTTTACAAAAACTCACATTTCTTGCTTATTTGGACGAATTAACCAACGATTTTTGTTTCTATAACTTCTAAAAGCTTCAATATACAATTATTAACTGAAATTTCAAACATGCAACAACATTTTATGCTTTAAATCTTAAATTTCGGTTTTTCTCAAAACCGAAACTAAACCAATATAAATTCTTTATTTTAAGTAAATATTACCTTCAACTCTTGTAGATTCTTGATGTTTGATGTTGTTTGTAACTTCTCATTGAATTAAATCTTCAATTTTGCAAGAATTTATGATCCTTTGGTGAAGAAATGAAAATGGCCGTAGATGTAGAGAGAGAAAGTGAAGAAATTTGTGAGTTTTCTTAATGTGATAAATGAGCATTTAAATCTCATTTGTGGGTTTTATATTTTCAATTAGCTATATGTGCAATTTAACCCTTTCACTTATACATATTACATCTCTTTTATTTTTATATCATCTAAATAATTTATAACATTTATTCAACTTAATTAAATAATTTCATTACTTAATTAAATTACATAACAAATAATGTAATTAAATTACATTATTAACTAAAATACTGAAATTAAAGTTAGGTTTAAAGCTAGGTTGTTATAGAATGGGCTCCACCACGCACAAACTTCGTCCTCGAAGTTAGCTTTGTTAGAACAGACTTGGATATGTAGCTTTCATGACATCTTTTGCTTCCCAAGACTAATGCGAACCTTTGTGGTGTTTCCACTGAACGAGCACCATTTGTATCCCTTTGTTGCGAAGCTTTTTTGCTCTTCGAGTCCAGAATACATTCTGGCTCCTCAACCACTCGAAGCTTTTCATCAATTTGGAGACTAACATGTGGTATTTGCACTTCTCTTTCATCTGCTAGGCTCTTTCGTAGATGACTAATATGGAATACCGGATGTATTCCCGCTAAGTCTGTTGGCAATTCAAGACGATAGGATTGGTTCCCTATCTTTTCAATTATCTTGAACGGACCAATGAATCTTGGAGCTAGCTTATTTCTCTTTATGAATCGCACCACATTCTTCATTGGAGATACTTTCAGCATCACCCAATCATTAACCGCAAAACTTATTGATTTTTGACGATTGTCATAATACGATTTCTGCCTGCTTTGAGCTTCAAGAATATTCCTTCTAACAAGTTGAATCTTCTCATGAGTCAAATGTAGAAGGGCAGGACCCGCTAAAGGCGATTCACCTGTTTCGCGCCAACCAGGTGGGAGTTCTGCACTTTCTTCCGTACAAAGCTTCAAAAGGAGCCATCCTGATCGTTGAATGATAACTGTTATTGTATGAGAATTCGACCAAAGGTAAATGGTCATCCCAGTTACCACCCAGATCAAGAACGCAGGCACGGTGCATATCTTCAAGAGTCAATATAGTGCGTTCACTTTGGCCATCTGCATTAGGATGATAAGCAGTACTCATAGAGATTCGAGTACCCATCCTGTCTTGCAGCGCTTTCCAGAATCTTGAAGTGAAACGAGTATCACGATCAGAGACAATAGATTTCGACACACCAAGACGAGAAATAATCTCGGTGATGTACATTTGTGCTAATCTATCAATAGAATAAGTCTCTTTCATTGGTATAAAATGTGCATACTTTGTTAAACGATCCACGACTACCCAGAAGGAGTCGTGCTGTCTTTTGGTTTTAGGCAACTTGGTAACGAAGTCCATAGTTATATGCTCCCACTTCCACTCAGGAACTGATAGTGGTTGCATATCCCCGAAGGGTTTCTGGTGTTATGCCTTAACCAATTGACGGACTCTACAGCTTTCAACGTATTGACCAATGTTTTTCTTCATTCCTGGCCACCATATAATCAGCTTTAAGATCAAAGTACATCTTTGAGCTGCCAGGATGAATAGATAACTTGGACTGATGGGCTTCTGATAGAAGAGTGTTGCGGATTTAACCATACTTAGGAATCCAGATTCGGTTTCCCTTGAGACATTGAAGTCCAAAATGATTCATAGACAGAAATTGCAATTTCCCTTTAAGATTTTCATAACAGAATTTCTCTTCTTTTAGATCTTCGGCTTGAGCTGATTTGATGTCTTCAATAAGATCATAAGAGAACACAACAGGAGTTAGGGCATAGCAAAACTTTTCGGGTTAAACCTTTCTACTCAAAGCATCCGCGACCACGTTGGGTTTGCCGGGATGATACAGGATCTCGCAATCATAGTCCTTGATGAGCTCCAGGGACCGTCGTTGTTTCATGTTCAGATCCTTTCGAGTAAATAGGTGTTTGAGGCTTTTATGGTCGGTGTAAAGCTGACACCGACTTCCATAGAGATAATGACGCCATATTTTCAATGCAAAGGTAACAGCAGCCAACTCAAGATCATGAGTTGGTGCACTTTTCTCATAATCTTTCAATTGCCTTGAAGCGTAGGCAATGAGTTTTCCCCTTTGCATGAGGACACAACCTAAACCTGTACCAGATGCATCGCTATAGACAACGAAGTCATCATTGCCCTCTGGTAAGGCTAGGATTGGCGCTTGAATAAGATTTTGCTTCAAAGTTTCAAATGTCTTTTGCTGTTTATCTGCCCATACGAAAGGTGTGTTCTTTCGTGTTAACATCGTGAGTGGCACAGCAATCTTCGAGAAGTCTTTAACGAATCGCCGGTAGTAACCAGCTAATCCAAGGAAACTTCTGATTTCTGAGGCATCGCGAGGCGTTTGCCACTTATGAACAGCCTCGACTTTAGACGGATCAACTGAGATACCTTCACCAGATACAACATGGCCAAGGAATCGGATCTATAAAAGTAACAAAGTAGAATTTCAAGTTTTCATTGAAACAAAAGGAACACTTAGGAAATACCCTTATTCCCATCCTAACAGTCTGTACATCCTATCTCAGTTCAAACCACCTAAATGATTGATACATATGTATTGCTTCAGTTTGAGACTAAGTATTACTCACATAATACTTGATTCACTCAAACTATGGGCTCTGATACCATCCTGTGAAAACCTCCCCTTACGGGGCAGTCCTCAATGTCTAGGTCCCACAATTTGAAACACAATATCAATCAAACTAAGATGGAGTAACTAAGTTGTGGAATTATGAATTACAAGTACAAACATTAGAATTAAGTTTAATAAAATTTCAGTACGGATTACAGTTTTCAAATTAAACTTATTAAGGGTACAAGACTAACCTAATACATGTCATCATACGATCAAAGCAAATCTACCCGAACCACCACAATTACCATCTTCAAAGTTGTACCAAAAGGTCGTTTGAGTAGTGGTCTAGGAAAACTTCAGCTGTTCTTGAAAGACCTAAGAACTAAGTCCGGCAGACGCTTTTCCCTTATCTTTTCTTGTAAAAAGGTTAAACAACAACTATAAGCAATGCTTAGTGAGAATATAGATTTTCAGGTTACATGCATTTCAACAAGCGGATCATGGGGTCTAGCATGATATGTCTTGACTGCCGCTACAGCCACTCATGATTGAGACATAGTAGTCATAGAGTTGGATGATGTCCAGGCCACGCTCACGCTTTTAGTGGAAGCTATCCACTTATACTGGGCTAGCTACGAACAGTCATCGTGGGGGGAGCATTGGAATAATCAATACCAAGTCCAATAGAACTAGTGATATAGCTAGGTCTAGAACAATAGACCGACAAGGCTAATCATGTTAAGCTGAATCAATATATCAAAGATGCGAGCAATAATGAAAGCATAAATAATCAAGGTCATTATAGCAATCTCAAATGATAACATTTAACTGAACTGAATTGTAAGTACAATGTTATGCAGAATGATAAGTGATGTGCCGCTAGCACACCTTAATTTTAATTATGAAAATGGATATAAATATACTAAACTAGCGACAATTAGGCAAGTATCACCTATCGTATGCTAATATAGTATAAGTAAGTCCAGGTATCGAACACAGGGACAAATGTAAAATTATGAAGAAAAAGTTGTAGTTAACAATTAGCTATGTTGGAGATGCTTTAAACTTTTTATAATATTAGAATTTATCGGTATTGAGATTTAACACAAACACACTTTATGAATTAAGGGATGAGAAATTTTTTATGGCTAAAACACAATCAAGAAAGCATGTAATCAAATGGATTTACACCCCCTAAACATCGGATAATAATCAACAATTAAACACGGATTGGATAAAATGTTGGAAGGAATTAAAAGATAAAATCACTCAAATCTCTTATACATGATCAAATCCTTTATTTCCAAATAACTGATATTAAGTGCACTCAAATCTCTTATACATGAACTCTCTATCAGCTATCAATGTAAACAATGATTAATTGGTTACACAGATCTCTCAAAAATAACCAACTAACCCCACAACTACTAAGTTGAACACGCATATTTCTTATAAATGTTCAAATTATGAATTATGTGAAAACCGAAAGTTTACATAAACTTTTACAGAACTTTGAAAGGTGATTTCATTCGCACTAAATACACAAGTTTATATTAGATTTTCATCAGAAATATAAACCAATTTAAATCATCTAGTTAACACTATTTAATCTCATCATTTTTCTATCTCTAGACAAAATTCTTAATAAATTAGTTTTTCCATAACTTATCAAGAATGATCATTTATCATTTTCCTAATTCTCATTATAAAAATAACAAATAAACACGACGAGATTATATAGTGATTAACCAAACAATGAAGATTAACAATCAAAGTAACGTAAAACATAACATTAATATCCAATCATTCAAATTAGCAATTATCCAATGTTTAGGGTTTGTTTACCCAAATGATTACATTAGAAAACTACTCCATAACGTAGTAAAACATCCACATTATCGACGAGAGAAATTTAAACATTTCAATAAAGAAAAATGTTAGAAAAACTCCCCGAACTATGTTGATGATGATGAAATGAAGGCTATTCTTGATTGAATCCACAAGTTGCAACGATTTCGCGGCCTTTTCCTCTCCAAAAATCCGTCAAGAAGTGTGTGTTTTGTCTCTCCAAACCGTCTTCTCTTTTCTGCAATAAACTGATAGTTTTGTAATTCTGAAACGACTCGCTGAGTCGCCTAATCGACTCGCCGAGTTGATGACGTGTCATGCTCCCATTAGACCGTCCAAAACGAATGCCTTACTTCTGGAAAAGTAATCGACTCGCCGAGTTGGAACGAGTGACTCGTCGAGTCGCATTGCTGTCGGCTTCTCATTGGCTGTGGAGAAAGGAGACGTGCGTATGAATTTTTAAATCGACTTGCCTAGTCGATTTATCGAATCGCCGAGTCGCCATCAGCAAACTGGCAATTCTCCATTTTTTCTTCCAACAGAACCTAAAAATAACAATAATCACAATAAGCGCATACTTTTCCCATAAAAACACACTTTTATCAATGAAACCACAAGGATATCGCCTAATAAAACATGTATAAAATAGGCGATATCAAACATTCCCACACTTAATCGTTGCTTGTCCTTAAGCAACCCTGAATTCAAGCTTGAATGCAATTCTCAAGTCGATAACCAATTCAAGCTCAAAATCTCTCTTTTGACAAAATCAAAGATCCTAAGAAATCAAAGATTTGGGAGAACATAAGATGGAAAACAAGTCTTAGAACAATTTACACATGAATGGAGATAGCCACATGACACCTTTAACTTTTGCATTTAAGACATGTATGATCAAACACCTCACGAAATATGACACTCAATCACTCGGTGTTTAGGAAAAACAAGATCACTCAAAATGCAACAAGTTAAAGCACTCATTATCATAAGCTTGTTATGGCATCAAATCTCCAACAATTTACATCAAGAAATGTGCAAAAATCAAGAGGACTTACACGGGTGCAACGAGGCTAAGGGTTATGGTTAGAAATATTTGGTTAAAGTGGTTAAAAGTAGCCTAAAGAAATGAAGCCAAGAGATGAATGAAAAACTTCCAATCATAAAAGAGGAGGGAACACTTTCTCTTTTTTTTTTTTTTTTTTTTTTAACGTAACAACTTCCCAATTTGAAGCTAAACTTAATGGATATGTTGACATAAAGCACAATCAGCTTTCAAGAAGTTGCAATTTTTCCACTTTTTTTTTCCAACCTCTATAAACATATTCCAATCATGGCTCCAAACATCTCAATGACTATGAAAATATAGGCTACTAAAATCTAACGGAAAAGTAAAATGAAAAGACTAAACATAAATGGCTAAAAGAAACGAGAAGGATAAAAGCACAAACGGGCTAACTAGGGGCTATTTGAAGGTTAATAAGAAAAGAAAGCTAAAAAATGGTTTCCTAAATGCCTCTATCATGTAATTGCACAAAAACTTGAAAATGTGTTCTTGACATGCATGTCCATAGCAAGTTCTAAAATGAGTACAATAACCGGCACACACACATAACCAAAAAGAATGATGAGCACTTATAAATGATGGATGCTCATAAAGGCCCAAAAGCTCACGAATAAGCATAGGTATCAGGGTTAATGTGTGTTAATCATGCAAGCCTTAAAAACAAAATGTTTTGGCAAACACTTGGCTATCCCTATACATGCTTACATTAATTCTAACAAATGCAACCACTTATATTCACCCAATCAATAATGCCAAAAGATCTAAAAATCTAGTCGAGAGATTGCGGAATTTTTTTTTTCAAATTTTCCTGAAATTATACTGCTTATGCTTAAAATTGAGGCTATCATGACAAAAAGCAACGAAAAGCAGGTTGACTAAACCTATTCCCACACTTGAAATCAACATCGTCCTCAATGTTTGAATATTAGCAAGTAAAATATGGACAATGAAAGCTAAAGAGCAAAGGTTTAGAATCCCCCTGAAGTGCGAGACGGAAGGAAAATCCTGAAAGTTGCCATGAATTGAGCCACTTTCTAATCTGCTCAACCCTGTAGAAACAATACCAAAATGATTTTAGAATCGCAAAGCCTTCAAAAAGAAATGGAACAAAAACAGATGGGAAATTTTGTTGGGAAATAGTCTAAGTAGGTTCAAGTTGTTAGTTATACTTCTCAAACTGTTAGTAGAGTTTATATGTAAATCCAAAGTTCATGCTGTTAGTTGAAGAATCTCGAGCTGCCAGTGTAAAAGTTCAAGCTGCCAGAGTAAATCAACTCAAGCTGCTCTGTTCATGCTGTTAAGTGATTCAAGCTGCTCAACAGTTTCACAAACAGAAAGTGCTGATTTTCAGGAAAAGATATCTACAAGAAGATTCCAACATATCTACTATCAGAGAAGTCATAGTCCTTCAAGGAAACAATTCAAGAAGCAATATAAATACATAGAATAGGTCTTTCTATTGTATAGGAGTTTTCTGCATATTCGAGTCTGTAATTTCTTTTTGTTTGAGTTTTCATAAGCCTCTAAGGTTGTAAAACCCTAAGAACAGTTTGTGTTCTTCGTCTAATCAAACAGATTAGAGGTGATTGTAATCTTTGAAGTCAGCAATACAAGCAATTTTGATTATTACTCTTGTTTATTTGTTATTTGTTCTGAAAGCTTTTGTTAAAATAATTAAGTGTTATTCCGCAAACTTCTTAATTAAACTTTGATTCAAAGCAAGATTATTGATTTATACTCTGATAAATTCAAATCAGTTAGTCTTGGTTAATTAGTTTTAGATCCTGACAAGTGGTATCAGAGCCACAGGCCGTTCTTTGTTTTTCAAAGTCGAAAACTTTTTTTTTAAAATTTTTTTTAATCTTTTGCAATGGAATTTGAAAATAGCAGCAGTGGATCTGGGCAAGGACTCAAAGTGCCTATGCTCAAGCCCACTGAGTTTGAGATGTGGAAACTCAGGATTCAACAGCATATTCAATTCATTGATTATGCCATATGGGAAGCTGTTGAATTTCCTCCTGTAGTTGATCCAGAACTTGATGATGAGGGAAAACCAGTCAAAACTCCTCCAAAAACTGAACTTGAAAGAAAGGCTAGAATGAATGAAGTGAAAGCTCTTACACTTTTACAAATAGCCATTCCTAATGCTTATCAACATCAGTTCAAAAAGTTTTATACTGCTCATTCTCTTTGGAATGCTTTAGAGAAAAGATTTGCTGGTAATGCCAGTACCAAGAGAAATCAAAAGGATCTTTTGAAACAGCAGTATGAGAACTTTTCTGGTGGCAAGAATGAAAACCTTACTCAAATTTTTGACAGGTTCAACAAACTGATAAGTGAACTGGAAAGTGCAAAAGTCAGTCTGGATCAAGATGAAGTCAACAGAAAGTTTCTCAGATCTCTTGGAGAAGAATGGACAGTCTATGCTGCACAATGGAGAACAAAAGACACTCTTGATGAGATAGAACTGGATGATCTGTACAACAGTCTGAGAGTGTTTGAGACTGAGATTGATACTAAAAAGAAATCCTTTTCTTATAATAACAATATAGCTCTTCTGTCTTCTGAAAAATCTAATGGCAGTGAATCCTTTTCAGGGGGTGATGGCAACTCTACTGAAGCTCACTATGAGGCTTTATTGTCAATGATGGACTGTTTGCTCTAAATGCTGAAGATTTAGAACAAATTCATCCAGATGATCTTGAAGAGATGGACTTAAAGTGGCAACATGCAATGCTGACCATGAGGGCCAAAAGGTTTCTTAAAAGAACTGGAATGACCAACTTTCAAGCCAGAACAGAAGGAAAACCTGCCTTTGATAAGACAAAAGTTGAGTGTTACAAGTGTCATAAACTTGGTCACTTTGCCAGAGAATGTAGATCTCAAGGTCAACAGTCATCAAGGACTCCACAGCCCAACCGGATATCATCATCAACAGCACTTGTCTCCCAAGAAGACAATGTGTTTGATTGGAGTGATCAGACAAAGGAAGAATTCCAAAATCAAGCTCTGATGGCAGAAACATCAAATGTCTCCTCCACTGAACTACCATCTGAGGTAAATTCTAAACTCTGCTCTCAATCATGCAAAAATATGGTTAAAAAGTACAGAGACCATAATGAGAGCATGTGCAAAACTCTAGCTAAGATGGAAGAAAGGAGATATGAATATATGCAAGCCATAGAAGATCTTGAAAAACAGATCAATGACTATAAGGATAATGAGATTCAAATGGGACATGATAGAACATATCATGAGTGGGAGAAAAAGGAGCTAAATAAAAAAATAGAATCCCTTAATAAAAAGGTAGAAGAGACTGAACAAAAGGTGTTAGAGGCTAATAAGAAACTAGAATCTGTCAAAATAGATCTAGGTAACTTCAAATTGGCCAATCAAAAGCTAGAACACCTAATGGAAGTTCAATTTAAAGATAGGGTAAAGTCTCAGGTTAATCCCAAAGAAGGCATAGGATACAGGGCTACTCCACTTCCATACAACAACAAATACATTCATCCAATGAGTGAGGTTGCTGATAGACTTGTCAATGAACCACTAGATGAGTCTATGACTACTGTAGATCCTATCCTTGATAACAGTCCTGAATCAAAAGATGATCAGATTCAAAAGAGAGACTGTGAGTGTCTAGCAGTTGAGAAAGAACACAAAACAATGAGTGCACCTATAGAGATCCAAACCCCCAGTAAGAAAGGAAAAAAGAAGATGAGTGTATGCAATGCTGCTCCACAAGTTTCTGTACATTCTAACTGTAACACTGCATCTTCTTCAAAGAATAATAAAAGGGGTAAAGATGTTCCAGTCTGCACATGCCAAAAGCATGGTGTTCAAAAGTTTCCCAAACAACAACAGGTAAGGGGAAATCAGAGGAACAAGAACCAGAAATTGTCAAATAAATCTGGTTCTCCAATTCAAACAGTCAAAAGGTGTTTTAACTGTGGAAGGAAGAATCACTTGGCCAAGGACTGTTTTTATAAACCAGTTGTTGCAAAACAGACTGTGATTCATAAAAAATCAAGTCCTACTCATGTAAAATCTTCAAAGGTCAAACCTTCTACATCAGTTCCAAATAAAACAGTTGATCACAGGCTTTCAAAAGTTAATAAAAAACAGTCCACACACCAAAAACAAGTTTTGGCAAAGCCTAAATTAAGTTTTAAACAATATGGTGTGTCAAGGACAAATCTTCAGATCAAACTGCTGATGCAAAAGATCAAACTGCTAAGCCAAATTCTGAAGCTGTTAGTGCAAATTCTGAAGTTGTTAGCACTAACAACACAGATCAAACTGCTAAGCATCAATCTGGAACTGCTAGTGAACCATCTGAGACTGTTAGAAGAAAAGATGATCAAAATACCTGGATACCTCATATAATCACTAAATACTCTCCAAAGACTCCATCAGTAGATCTCACTAAATATAAGAAGTCAAAAACAGTGTTTAGTTATGTCAATGTACAAGGCCAACCCAAAACCAATTTGGTTTGGGTTTACTCCACTACTGACTAAGCTTTTATTTGTGCAGGGCAACCACAGGTCACCTCATAAAACAAGATGGCATTTGGACAGTGGATGCTCTAGGCACATGACAGGCAATTCTGAGTGCTTGTCAAATTTCAAAGGCTTTGATGGAGGATTTGTTGCATTTGGAGGCAACTCAAAAGGAGGTAAGGTAACAGGTAAAGGTACTGTTAATGCAGGCAACATGATTTTCCATGATGTTTTGTATGTTGAACAGCTTAAGTATAATTTATTAAGTGTCTCTCAAATTTGTGACAAACAAAACATTGTTTTGTTTACAGATTCTGAGTGCATTGTCCTTTCAAAAGATTTCAAAATTCCTGAAAATCTTGTTTTACTAAGAACACCAAGAAAGGACAATGTCTACTGTTTGGACACAGATCGTTTATCCAAATCAAATACTTTAAGCCGTTTGATATCCAAAGCATCATCCAATGAGTCTGCTCTTTGGCATAGAAGGATGTGTCACATGAACTTCAAGTCCATGAATGTTTTAGTCAAAAAGAATCTGGTAAGAGGCTTACCACAAAAGGAGTTCATATGTGATGATCATTGTGTAGCATGTCTTAAAGGCAAGCAACACAAAACTTCTCATAAGGCCAAAGAAGTAAATTCCATCTCATCTGCTCTTCAGCTGATTCATATGGATCTATTTGGTCCAACATCTGTTTTGAGTTTGAATAAAAGGGCTTACTGTTTAGTTATTGTTGATGATTTCACCAGATTTACTTGGGTTTACTTTCTTAGGACTAAAGATGAAACTGCTGAGCTAGTTAAGTCTTTTATTCTTAAGATAGAGAACAAATCCAACTCTAAGGTTAAGGTGATAAGATCAGATAATGGAACTGAATTTAAAAATCATATTCTAAACAGCTTTTGTGAGTCCAAAGGTATTGCTAGACAATACAGTGCATCAAGAACACCACAGCAAAATAGTGTAGCTGAAAGAAGGAACAGAACATTAATTGAGGCTGCTAGAACAATGTTAGCTGATTCAAACCTGCCAATGACTTTCTGGGCAGAAGCTGTTAATACAGCCTGTTATGTTCTGAATAGGGTTCAGATTGTTCAATCACAAGGGAAAACTCCTTATGAGTTATTCCGTAACAGAAGTCCCCTAATAGCTTTCTTCAAGCCTTTTGGATGTCCATGTACTATTCTTCACACTAAGACTACTTAGGGAATTTTGAAAGTAAGGCTGAAGAAGGATTTTTTGTAGGAAACTCAAGTCAAAGCAAAGCCTATAGAGTATATAACAGTGTGTCTAAAACCATTGAAGAAAGTGCCAATGTTGAATTTAATGAAAATACTGCAAATGTCAAAGGCACTGGTCCTGATTGGTTGTTTGATTTAGATTCACTAACAAATTCTCTGAGCTTTGTTGAGTATACTGCAGAAACTGATGCAAACAGGTTTGAAGCTGTCAACACAAATTCTCATGCTGCCAATACAAATTCTCACCCTGTTGGCACAAAGTTTCAAACTGCTGCAGATTCAACCAATTGGGATGAATACATCACTCTACCACTTCAGTCATGTGACCCTCCAGGGGTTCTAAATGCTCAACATGATACAAATCCAGACACTGAAGTGCCACTCCCAAGTCCTGAGAAAACAGCTCCAACACAAAGGGAAACAGTCCCAGATTCTAGTCAAGCTGTTCCAGAAGCTGAACCATCCACTGGTCCTGATGGAGATGATACAAATCTTGGAACCTCTTTTCAGACAGAGAGAGAGCCCACACTCAGAGTTCACAAGTATCATCCTCTTAATCAAATACTGGGCGATCCAAGCACTCCTGTACAAACAAGGAAAATGGTTCACAATGAGACTGCTGCTGCTGAACAAGCAGTTCCTGAATTCAGTCTAGCTGCTTTTGAAAATGCCTGTTTCGTGTCTCAACTAGAACCTAAAAAGGCATCAGAAGCATTAAAAGATTCATCCTGGATTGAGGCAATGCAAGAAGAGCTTCTACAGTTCAAGATTCAGAATGTATGGACTCTGGTTGATCTTCCTAAAGGAAAGAGAGCAATTGGTACAAGATGGGTGTTCAGGAACAAGAAAGATGAGAGAGGGATAGTCATCAAGAATAAAGCAAGGCTAGTAGCACAAGGGTACACTCAAGAAGAAGGCATAGATTATGATGATGTATTTGCCCCAGTGGCAAGAATTGAAGCCATCAGACTATTCTTGGCCTATGCAAGCTTCAAAGGTTTTAAAATGTATCAAATGGATGTGAAGTATGCCTTTCTATATGGGACAATTGAAGAAGAGGTCTATGTGTGTCAACCTCCTGGTTTTGAGGACTACAAATATCCAGACAGGGTCTACAAGTTAGACAAGGCTCTCTATGGTCTCCATCAAGCCCCCAGAGCATGGTATGACACTCTGTCATCCTACCTTCTACAGAATGGGTTCAAGAGAGGCACTCTGGACAAAACACTTTTCACTAAGTCCATCAAAGCCGAGATTCTGCTTGTACAAATTTATGTTGATGACATCATCTTTGGCTCAACAAATGATTGTTTGTGCAAAGAGTTTGAAGCTTTAATGCACAAAAAGTTCCAAATGAGTTCAATGGGAGAACTCACTTTCTTTCTAGGATTGCAGGTCAAGCAGAAGCCCACTGGTCTCTTCATAAGTCAATCAAAGTATGTGAAAGACATACTGGAAAAGTTTGGGTATCAAGACACAAAAGTTGCAAGCACCCCAATGGATCCTCACAAGCAGCTCCATACAGACAAAGATGGCATAGATGTGGACATTCATTTATACAGATCTCTTATAGGATCACTTATGTATCTAACATCTTCTAGACCTGATATTATGTTTGCTATCCGTGTGTGTGCTAGGTTTCAATGCTCTCCAAAGGATTCTCATTTGGTTGCTGTTAAGAGAATCTTCAGATATCTCAAAGGCTAACCACATTTAGGCCTATGGTATCCTAAAGACTCTCCCCTTGAACTAACAGCCTATTCTGACAGTGACTATGGTGGATGCAACATTGACAGAAAATCCACAACTGGTGGATGTCAATACTTAGGAGCAAGATGGTCTCTTGGCAATGCAAAAAGTAGACAACTGTGTCCACATCATCCACTGAAGCAGAATATGTAGCAGCTGCAAGCTGCTGCTCCCAAGTAATGTGGATTCAAAATCAACTGAGAGACTATGGTATGAACTTCCTATCCACTCCTATTTACATTGAAATTTCAAGTGCAATCAGAATTGTGCAAAACCCAGTGAAATTCCCAAAAACCAAGCATATAGACATCAGATTTCACTTCATAAGGGATTGTAATGAGAAGAAATTAATCCAAGTTACCAAGATACATACTGATGATTAGTTAGCTGATCTATTTCCAAAACCTTTTGATGTAGGAAGGTTCACTTTCCTGGTATCAAATATTGGTATGGTAAACATGGATTAATTTGTTTTCATTATTATCTAATTCATATGCTTATTTAAGCGGGAGTCATTGTTTCATTAAAAGATGCATTAGTTTCAACTAACAGCTTGAGTATTTTCTCAAGCTGCTAGTTCATTTTCTCGGACTGTTAGTTATTCACTTGATCTGTCAAAGTGTGCAGGGTATTTCGGTAATTTCTAAAATGTGTGTGCGCGGGACCCAACCTTTTTCAAACCTTTAAAGGTCCCAGTTTCGTTCAGTTGTAACTACCAGTTACAAAGTTTCCTTCCACGGCCTTTCTTTTCTCTCTGAACGATTCACACACTCTTCTTTGCAACCCTAAATCCTCCGTTCAATCTTCAATGGAGTTTGTCAAAGAACACAACTGCCTACCATACTCTCTGAAGCACGCTGAACTTCAGCCATTCCATGACATGATGGATTTCCTAAGACACTCCCATATCCACCATGCCCTCAATATCAATCCCACCATATACATATCACATATCGAACAGTTCTGGAACCGTGCCTCTGTCCAAACCATCAATGGAGTTCCTTCCATACTATCCAAAATTGATGGCACTCCCATCACCATCACTGAGGAATCCATTCGCCGCCATTTGCATCTTTAAGATGCCACAGGTATAACAGACCTAACCCTTAACGCTTTACATACTGGTCTTTACAATATTGGATATAGGGGTCCTGCTGATTCATTTACTTTCTTGAAAGCACATTTTTCTCCTAGATGGAAATATCTAGTGCATATCATTCAGCAGTGTATGAGCCCCAAACGAACTGGTTGGTCAGAATTTTCTTCTAATATTGCCACTGCCTTAGTGTGCTTTTCAACGGGCCAACAGTTCAATTTTTCAAATATGATTTTTCAGGGGATGTTAAGGCATCATTACCTAAAGAATGGGAAGTTTTTAATGTATCCTAGATTTTTGGCAGAAATAATTGCACACACCTGCACCACTTCTCATTTACATAAGAGGATACATATTTCCCATAGGCACTCACTATCTTCTATTAAAAGACTTTTAAAACAAAGTGCCAATTTTTTGAGTGTAGATGTTCCATTGCCTTCTGCAATGATGAACATCATCCCAAGAAACAGAGGAGAGGGTCCTGAGCAGGCTCAGCCTATCATTACTGCTTCACCCCCAGGACCCCAACCCACTCCTCATGATACACAAAATCCTTCTGATCCTATTGTACAGCCAACAGCCCCACTAAAATTTCTATATAAAAGGAAAAGAGGACCAGGAGCTCCTTCCTCCTCAGCCCTCAGACAAGAGCCATATAACCTTGTGCAGGAGGACACTTCTACACAGAATATCCAAAGGGAACAAATTGAGGATACTCCCATCCTCACTCAGGAGGTGAACATCTCACCAAAGACTGTTCATATGGGTTCTGTGGCTGGCACTACTGCTGTCTCTGCACAAGAGGCACAGGACAGTGCCAACATCATTAAGACCACACCCACGGCAACAGCAAGTGTGCAAACACAAGCTGGAAGTCCCCAGAACCAAGAACAGAGGGGCCCAGAGGTGTCTCCTTCTGGTATTCATGCCAGCGACAGATCACAAACACCACATGTGTTTTCTGATCTTGAGGCTAGTCTGCAACTTATGCTTTTGACGGATCCCAAGATGAAACCTGTTGTAGCAATGTTGGAATACCAAAAGTCCATCATTGCTGCACAGGGTGCCCAAATTATAGCCCTAAAGCAAGCAGAAGTGGCTCAAAATCAGAGAATGGATTATCTCCATAAGGGGTTTACCCTTTTTGGAAATAAGATTATTCAATTAGAGCGTTTGATTCAAACCCAAGGGGCAAAGGTTGTAGGTCCTCCTGACCAAACCAATGCTTCCAAAAAGGGGGAGAATCAGGAGTTTCCAAAAGCAGTCCAAGCAGCTCCAACAGAATCAGTCCAAGCAGCCTCAACAGTTCCACCTTCTAGGCTACCAGTCCCAACAGCTTCTCAAGCTGTTAGCCTAGAAACTCAAGCTGCTTCTTCAAAAGGAGTTGTTATAAGGGAAGGTGTTCAAGCTCCAATCAGTACAGTCCAAGCTACAACCTCTGCTACAAAAGACAAGGGAAAGGGCATTCTCATTGAGTCTCCAAAGCACAAATTTTCTTCCAGAGAAGCCCAGATTGCCTTTGATGCTGAAATTGCAAGAAAGTTAGCAGAAGAACAGGATCAGGAATTAGACCAGCAAACCCAGCCCCCAATGGACGATGATGAAACCTTAGGTGATTACCTAAAGGGGTTTGTGGTCAAACAAGGTGAAAAGAAGAGGAAGCTGCCAACAGGGCACTCTAAGGCTGAACATAGAAGATTTCTAATCAATTTTGCCTTTGCAGTTGGTATTCCAAAGAAGATGGCTCAGTCCATGAGCACAGAAAGGCTGCAAGATATCCATGATAAAGAAATGGACAAAAGAAAGAAAGCAAAGGTCTCCCAAGAAGTCCAAACAGCCCAAGAACCAGTTCAAACTGGTACAAGTCATGTTCAAACTGCTGCCAGTGCCCCTGCTTCTTCTGATCAAGCTGTTGCTTCCATTCCTGCATCTGAGTCATTACCACAAGCAAAGCTGGATCAAGTTAAAAAGGTGTTGTTTGAGCAACAACTACAAAAGGCCCTGGAGATAGAGAAATTGCTAGATCAGCATGACTTTACAAAGCCTCTTATCAACTACTGGTATGCTAAGCCACTGGATAAGACCGACTTAAGATTTCAGTTTGTGGTGAGAAGGGAATCTGGTCCAGAAGAAGAGTATGACACCTTCTGGCATATGGTTTAAAAGTTGACTAGAGATGAGCTCACAAGGATGCACAATATTGGGTCTGTGACACAAGTAAGATCGGCGCTACCACAAGTAAAGCAAGTCATCAAAGATCTGAAGTCCATTGTTGACCCTGAGTCTATAAAGATAGATATAGAGGATGCAAACAAAAAGGGAATGAAGATCAAGCAAGTTGATCTGTTTGTCAAATCAAGGACTTACAGAATCAAATTTTTAGATGGATCTGGTATATTCTTCAATCTTGAATTTTATGATCTACCAAAGGATATGCTACTCCAGATGAAATCTGCTAAGATAGCTTGTGATAGAGAAGAGATGAAGAAAGAGTTTTTGAAGGCTGTAAATCAGAAACTTGCACAGTTGTAGGTTTTTGAAAGCCTTGGTTTGTGAATAACAGTTTACTTATTTATTTCCTTATTTGTATAGAACTTAAAGTCTTGTGTAAAGAATTTAAGTTAGGGGAGATTGTTGGGAAACAGTCTAAGTAGAATTTATATGTAAATCCAAAGTTCATGCTGTTAGTTGAAGAATCTCGAGCTGCCAGTGTAAAGTTCAAGCTGCCAGAGTAAATCTACTCAAGCTGCTCTGTTCAAGCTGTCAAGTGATTCAAGCTGCTCAACAGTTTCATAAACAGAAAGTGCTGATATTCAGGAAAAGATATCTACACGAAGATTCCAGCATATCTACTATCAGAGAAGTCATAGTCCTTCAAGGAAACAATTCAAGAAGCAATATAAATACATAGAATAGGTCTTTCTATTGTACAGGAGTTTTCTGCATATTCGAGTCTGTAATTGCTTTTTGTTTGAATTTTCATAAGCCTCTAAGGTTGTAAAACCCTAAGAACAGTTTGTGTTCTTCGTCTAATCAAACAGATTAGAGGTGATTGTAATCTTCGAAGTTAGCAATACAAGCAATTTTGATTATTACTCTTGTTTATTTGCTATTTGTTTTGAAAGCTTTTGTTAAAAAATTAAGTGTTATTCCGCAAACTTCTTAATTAAACTTTGATTCAAAGCAAGATTATTGATTTATACTCTAATAAATTCAAATCAGTTAGTCTTGGTTAATTAGTTTTAGATCCTGACAATCCGCCTCCATTCCATCCACCTCGACTCCATTCATCGAAACCAGCGGTTTAAAGAGTTAAAGAGCAAAGTGAACTTCCAAACAGTCCAAATACACCAGCTTTCAACAGCAGTCAAAGAATTGCAATAGCACAATTTTAGACTGGAGTTAGAAAATACAAAGCTTCAAATGTCTGTTGCTGCTCAGCAAGAAGACTTAACGACTTAGCGTTCTTAGATTTTGACTATGCAGATCCTAATTGAGCAGATAATGAAAGATCTCCAAGCTTAGGGGGGAGAGCAGCTGCAAAGGTGATGAATTGAGGAGAGTCAGGAGAGATGATGAAGAAGGCGATGATCCAGGTGCACAGAAAGAAAGTGAGCTAGCAGATCTTTCTCAAAAGACTGCTCAGCAAGCAAATGTTCAGGGGGAGCCTGGTTCTTCAAGTATGAGAGGAGGTCAATCGCTAGAGAAAGGAAAGGCTCCTGAAGCCTCAGAGGCTTTTGAACAAGAGATGATAGGGGCTCTGATAGATTTAGATGATGAAAATGAGTTCGGATTAGATCAGAAGGAACTGAAAGAAGGAGAGTTTATTCATGAGGATGTTCCAGACTGGAAATCCGATGATGAAGTAGTAGAAGATGTTGATGATAATGTTGATGAGGTTTTGATCCCAAAGTAGTCTGTCACTGAGAAATTTGTGAATAATGATCAAAATGTGATAGACATAGCTGTGTTTAACTCAGCATTTAATGAAGAATCAGAATCTGATACAGCTAACAGGGAACAATCTAAAGAAGAGAAGATGAGGTTATGGTTTAAAAAAGAAGAGAAGACAGACTTGGCAGTAAAGAAGAAGATGAGGCTGCCAAGTCCGGGAAAGTTATCAGGCGGGATTCTAAGCTGGTTCTATGACAGAGAACTGTAGCTATTTGTTCTGAAAAGAAGAGATGGGCTACAGTATTTGAGAAGAACACTAAAAGACTTCAACTCATTCCCAAAATGTGAAGTGAAGGAGTTAGCCTGGAAAGAACTGATCAACCTAGGAGATGACCCTTATGCTGAAGTTGTTGATAAAATTATAAGAAGGGAGTGTCGATCTGGAAGGTTTGAAAGGCTTAAGCCAAGATCAGGTAAGAGAGTGGAAGATGAAACAAGAATAGATCCTCATACAGGGAAACCATGGGCTAAGATGGTTGAAAAACCAGTCAGATGCTTAAAGAAGGTTCCATTAAAGACAATGACACAGAATGTTTTGGAGAATATGAAGTGGTGGTACGTTGATAATGAAACAGCTGAAGCCGTAATGGAAGATCAAGAAGAGAAGACAATTTTGAAGGTATACGATCATTGCACCTTATCACCTATCCAAGGATAACCTGCAAAAGCTTCACGATCAGCCAATTTTCTTCCATGAAGGCTGGAGATCTGAAGGCAGGAAGTTCCAAAAAGTTGTGAAGATTTGTATAGAGCAGGGATTGTATGCAGGTAGTATTTTGAATAGAACTAGTACTTAGACAAATTGAATATCCAGTTAGAAGCTATCATCAAGGGGGAGTGTGTTAGTGCATCCTGTGTAACGATAGCATTCTAAGTGTAGATAACCTTTTGTAATAATTCAGGCCTTTGTAATTGCATGTTTTGATATTGGTTGTATATATGTTTGATCTTGTTTGTGGTTGATGTTTACATAAGTTCAAAGATAAGTTCAAACATAAGTTCTAGAACAAGTTCAAAGACAAGTTCTAGAATAAGTTCAAAGCCAGGATTCAAACTTGTTGGTGGACAAGTTCGTGGGCTTGGGCCTTCACGAACTTGTCCAGGCCAAGTTCGAAGTTAATGTTTATAATTATGGGTTAATCGGTTTTGATTAACGATCTTTGAAGAAATTGGTGTCAGAGGCGATTACGAACTTGTGAGCGATTAGCAGAGTGTTCTTGGAGAGATTCATGTGTAGGGACGTTCTTCGTTACGTCTATCATCGTGTTGGTCTCCGTGTTTCGTGTGTGTGTGATCAATCCGTTAAACCCCTAACGAGTATTCCGCACTCGTTGGAAGGTGTCGCCTCAAGATCAGATCTGTAGGTAGGTGACCTTACAGTTTGTTTGACGACCCAAAGATGATGTCGTCCACGTACACTTGTACTAGGATAAAATCTTCACCTTTCCTTTTCACGAATAGTATACTATCAATTCTCCTTCTCTAAAACCCGTCGTCTAAAAGATGAGTTGACAGTGTCTCATACCAAGCCCTAGGTGCCTGATGCAATCCATACAGAGCCTTATCAAGTCGATATACTCTGTCGGGATACTTTAGATCAGTAAACCCTTGCGGTTGTTCGACATACACCAATTTCTTCACCTTATCGTACAAGAAAGTACTCTTGATGTCGAGTTGATATACCTTAAACCCTTTGAAGGACGCAAAAGTGATAAACAAACGAATCGCCTTTAGCCTCGCCACTGGTGCAAACACTTCGTTATAATCTATTCCCTCTTCCTGGTTGAACCCTTTTACCACGAGTCTTGCATTGTTACGAGTAACTATATCCCGATCATCCCATTTGCACTTAAAGACCCATTTGGTCCCTATAGCAACTTTTCCTCGAGGCAACGACACTAACTCCCATACTTCAAGTTTTCTGAACTGTGACAGTTCTTCTTGCATGGCTTCAACCCAAGAATTGTCTTTCAGTGTGTAACAACCTAGTCTTTAGCTAAACTTAATTTCAGTATTTTGAACCAATAATGTCATTTTATTACATTATTTGAATTGTAATTTAATTAAGTTATGAAATATCTAATTAAATTATATAAATATTTAAAATATGAACAAAATATTAAAAGATGTAAAATACAAAAATAAAAGTGGGTTAAATACACAAAATGATAAAATGAAGTATAAAAACATAATTAAGATTATTTAATTAATCATTTACCAAATCACTCTCTCTCTACTCTCTCTCTACCTTCTATCTAGTTTTTCTATCAAACCGACCGGCCAATTATCGAGTTTTATACGTCATTGAAAAGGTCTCGAAGAGTACTACAAGAATCAACTATTACATGTGCGATTTTGTACGAATTTGAGGTAAGAATCGTTGTTTTTTCTGATTTCTTTGTTTTTGGTTTTGAAGAAGATTTCGAATTTAACATCTTTCATTCGATTAAAGCTATTTCTTAAGTTTTATCTCGATTTTGATAGATTATGTATAGAATCAAACCTAGGCTTAATACTTAACATATTCATGATTTTAGACTTAGAAATGCATTTTAAAAAGCTGTAAAATATGAACAAATTCGAGATGCCAAGAACAAATTCGAGTATAGCTAAAATCGAACCAAGGGGATCAAATTTGACCCTAAGTTTGAATTTAGCCTATGATTCGAATTTGATGCCTTCGAATTTAGCCTGTATTCGACTTTGATGCCTTCGAATTTATCAACATGTTCGAATTTAAGTATTAAATTCGAACCCCACTCCCTAAATTCGAATATAGTGAATAAAACACATGGTTGATGCATAAATTAACCAAAATAATTAGCAAAATGATTATATATATATATGTTATATATTAATTTATATATACTGATCTTTTGAGAATATGAATGAAACAAAGAATAAGAACGAAAGAAAGATTTATGAATGATCAGTTATCAAAATCAGATATAAAATAAAGATTTTAAAGCTAAAAGATGATGATATTGACATGACATTGATATGATATGATTCTAGACAGGTTCAGTTAATTTCTGAACATTGATTTAAAAGATTTAAAAGCGGGTCAAAGATTTGAATTGACAGGAGATCAGATTGACAAAAGATTTAAAGATAAATTCTGAGTAACTCAGGTGGTGGATTTTACATCTGCTTGATAAAGACCCCAGATCTGTGAGTTATAGATATTCAGATTTAACATGTTGGATTTCCGGTTGAGACATATTGTTGATGTTAGATTAATTTGACACTCATATTATCAGCTGGATTGTGACCTGTGCACACTATGATTCGGTGTTGCCTAGTGGCTCATGATAGCTATTTGATTTATCACTTCATATGACTTTGAGATTTACTATTCATTTCTGATATTGTATGAGATTACTGCTATCATGACTTTGATTACGTATGCTTCATCATTGCATATACTTTGACATATTGATTCAGCTTGATTAGCCTTGTCGGTCTATTGTTCTGGACCTGGCTATTTCACCTGTTCTATTGAACTTGGTAATGACCCTCCGATGTTCCGCCATGTTGATTTACTGGTAGTTAGCCCAGTATGTGGCTGATCCCCACGATTTAAAGTGTGAGCGTGGCTTGAACATCATCCGACTCTATGACTTCTATGTCTCAATCATGAGGGCTGTAGCGGCAGCCAAGACATATCACGCTAGACTTATGATCCGCTTGACAATGCATGTTAATTTGAAAATCTATTTACTCACTAAGCATTGCTTACAGTTGCTACATTACATTTTTACAGGAAAATATAAAGGAAAGTCACCTGCTGGACCTAGTTCTTAGGTCTTACAAAGAACAAGACAGAAGTTTTCATAGATCTCTACTCAGCAAACCCCTTTTGGTACTAATTGGAGGATGATAATATGGTGGTCTGGGTAGATTTATCTTGATTATATGATGACATGAATTAGATTAGACTTGTGCCCTTTATAAGTTTAATTTGAAAACTGTAATCGGTATCAAACTTAAATCCTAATATTTTGTACTATAGTTTATAATTCCGCACTTAATTATTCTATCTTAGTTATGATTGATATCGTGTTGCATGATGTGGGACCTAGACTCGTGACTACCGCCCCGTAAGGAGTGGTCTTCACAGGATGGTATCAGAGCCCATAGTTTGAGTGAATCAAGTATTACGTGAGTAATACTTGGTCTCAAACTGAAGCAATATATATGTATCAATCATTTAGGTGGTTTGAACTGAGATAGGATGTACAGACTGTTAGGATGGGAAAAAGGGTACATAGATCTAAGTCTATAAACTGATAGTTAAATGATATTAATTTTCAGCTAAGATGTCAGGATCACGATCAGGTAACATACCAAACAACATGACTCCCCAACAAATGTTTGAAATGATGCAACAGCTATTAGCCCAACATTCTAAACAACAAAATAAGATTATGCAAGAACAGTTTCAGGCCAGAGATGAGGCCGAAGCTAAAAGACGTGATGATAAAAGGAATAAGAGAAAAGATAAACAAGTCCAGAACAATGAATATGATTCTGATAACTCGAACCCCGAAACCCAAATTGAGCAGCCGAAAGGCTGTAAGTTCAAAGACTTCAAAGCGAGCGGTGCCCTTAACTTTGAGGGTACAGTTAATCCAATTCAGGCGATGGATTGGATCAGCCACACTCAAGAGATTTTCAGAATCTCTGATTGTTTAGAATCGAAAAGGGTAAGTTATGCGTCCGCGTTGTTTGTTGGAGCTGCTCGTGCTTGGTGGAAGACTCAGAGGAGCATTTATGTTGAGGAAGTTATCCAGACTCTAGAATGGGAGCAGTTCTTAGACATGTTCAACGCAAAGTATTGCCCTATTGATCAACGAGACAAGATGGAAGTTCAACTGATGCAGCTGACTCAAGGAACTAAATCTGTTGACGAGTACGAACATGAATTCTCACGACTTTGTGGCTACTCCTCGTATCAAGTAGCTACTGAGGAAAGGAAGATGAATAGATTTCGTGGAGGACTCAACCTGAGATACCGACACCCGATGAGCATGATAAAGTATAAGTCCTATCTGGAAATGGTTGAAGCGGCCAGACCATTCGAGAGGGGATATTTAGAGTATGGTGATCAGCTCTACGCTCCATCAGCGAACCCGACATGTCCATCTCCTCCGAAGAAACAGAGATTTGGCAGATTCTTTAAGCCAAATAGGTCACAACCTCAGCAATCCCAACAATACAGTTCGCCTCAGAAAGCGCAAGCGTACTCTTTAATGAACGAGCCACGATTCTGCAAGAGATGCAGAAAATCACACAAGGGGCTATGTAACCCAGATGACGTCACTTGTTTTGCGTGTAACAGAATCGGTCACAGCAGTGAAGAATGCCCTCAGCGAGGACTTGGGTGTGAGAAATGTGGAAAGCACGGACACTTCATGTATCAGTGTCGCAGCGGGCAACAAGTTCAGTCACAGTCGTCAGCTGGACGGTCTACAATCAAAAGCTCAGCTGCAACTCCAACCGCAAAGACTCGAGCTTTTTAGATAACAGCTGAGGAAGCAAAGGAAACTCCTGATGTGGTAACCGGTACGTATATGCTTAACTCAATCCTTGCTCGTGTACTATTCGATTTCGGTGCTAGTCATTCTTTTATATCTACTGCTTTTGCTCGAAGACTGTCCAAAACTCCACCAAAACTCCCTGTGGTACTTGACATTGAGACGGCCAGTAACAGTTACGTTATGGCTGATTCTGTATACTGTAATTGCACTCTACTTGTCCATGACATTGTGTTTAACCTCGATCTTATCCCGATACCGTTAAAAGAATTTGATGTCATCATCGGCATGGCCTGGTTAACGAATAATGAAGCTACGATCGTATGCAACCGCCGAACAGAATTAAGTCTTCAGATGGTCGAGTATTGGAAATCAAAGGCGAGAAATGGAAAGGTGCTCAGTGCTTTATTTCAGTTGAAAAAGCTCGTAAATATCTGTCTAAGGGTCATCAATCTTATTTATGCTATGTTTTGTCTGAATCCGTCTCTGAAGCCAATAAGAAATCCATATCTGATATTCCTGTGGTCTGTGAGTTTCCAGACGTATTCCCTGACGATATTTCTGGAGTGCCACCGGAACGTCAAGTCGAATTCGGCATTGACTTAGTTCCTGGTGCGGCTCCCATCGCTAAAGCTCTCTACAGACTTGCACCTGCAGAAATGCAGGAAATGTCAAAGCAGTTGCAAGAGCTGTTAGAAAATGGTTTTATCCGACCTAGTTCATCTCCGTGGGGTGCACCTGTCTTATTTGTAAAGAAGAAAGACGAAACTCTTCGAATGTGCATTGATTACCGCAAGTTGAACAATGTCACTATTAAGAATATAAATCCTCTGCCCAGAATTGATGATTTATTCGATCAGCTACAAGGAGCCAGCTACTTTTCTAAAATCGATCTTCGTTCTGGGTATCATCAATTGAAGGTAAAAGATGAGGATATTCCGAAGACAGCTTTTCGAACAAGATACGGTCATTACGAATTTCTCGTGATGCCGTTCGGTTTAACAAATGCACCAGCGGCGTTCATGGATCTCATGAATCGCGTTTGCAGACCGATGCTGGATAAGTCAGTTATCATATTCATAGACGATATTCTGATTTACTCCGAAACGGAGGCTGATCATTCTAATCATCTGCGACAATTGCTAGAGTTACTGAGAAAAGAAAGACTCTACGCAAAATTCTCTAAGTGCGAATTCTGGCTCAGACAGGTATAATTTATATTGTCTTGAGTTACTTCTTAAGTGTTCTTTGTTTCAAAACGAAATTTGAAATTCTTTCTTGATCTCTTTATAGATTCAATTCCTTGACCATGTTATATCTGGCGAAGGTATCTCAGTCGATCGTTCTAAAGTCGAGGCTGTTCAGAAATGGCAAACACCTTGCAATGCCTCCAAAATCAGAAGTTTCCTTGGATTGGCCGGCTATTATCTGCGATTCATAAAGGACTTCTCGAAGATTGTTATGCCACTTACGATGCTAACACGAAAGAATACTCCTTTCGTATGGGCTGATAAACAGCAAGAGGCATTTGAAACGTTAAAACAAAAGCTTATTCAAGCGCCAATCCAAGCCTTATCAGAAGGCAATGATGACTTTGTCGTTTACAGTGACGCATCTGGTACTAGCTTAGGATGTGTTCTCATGCAAAGGGGAAAAGTTATTGCCTACGCTTCAAGGCAATTGAAAGACTATGAGAAAAGTGCACCAACTCATGATCTTGAGTTGGCTGCCGTTACCTTTGCTCTGAAAATCTGGCGTCATTATCTCTATGGGACTCGGTGTCAGCTTTACACCGATCATAAGAGTCTCAAACATCTCTTTACTAAAAAAGATCTGAATATGAAACTGCGTCGGTCCTTGGAGGTTATCAAGGACTATGATTGCGAGATCCTATATCATCCCGGAAAAGCTAATGTTGTCGCGGATGCTTTGAGTAGGAAAGTATATCCGGAAAAATGTTGCTATGCTCTGACTCCTATTATATTCTCTTCTGATCTTATTGAAGATATCAGATCTGCTCAAGCTGAAGCACTTAAAGAAGAGAATCTCTGCTCTGAAAGTCTTAAAGGGCCACTTCAATTTCTGTCTATGAATCATTTGGGACTTCATTGTCTTAAGGGAAACCGAATCTGGATTCCTAAATATGGTTCAATCCGCAACACTCTTCTATCGGAAGCCCATCAGTCCAAATTATCTATTCATCCTGGCAGCTCAAAGATGTACTTCAATCTGAAAGCTAACTACTGGTGGCCAGGAATGAAGAAAGACATCGGTGAATATGTTGAAAGCTGCAGAATCTGTCAGATGGTCAAGGCAGAACATCAGACACCCTTTGGGGATATGCAAGCACTGCCTGTTCCTGAGTGGAAGTGGGAGCATATAACCATAGACTTCATCACAAAGTTGCCGAAAACCAAGAGACAGCACGACTCCATCTGGGTAGTCCTGGACCGATTAACGAAGTCAGCTCACTTCATACCGATGAAAGAGACATAATCCCTTGATAGATTGGCACAGATGTACATCACTGAAATTATTTCTCAACATGGTGTGCCGAAATCTATCGTCTCTGATCGTGATAGTCGTTTCACTTCGAGATTCTGGAAAGCGCTGCAAGAAGGGATGGATACTCGAATCTTAATGAGTACTGCTTATCACCCAAGTGCAGAGGGCCAAAGTGAACGTACTATCTTAACTCTTGAGGATATGCTTCGTGCCTGTGTTCTTGATCTGGGTGGTAGTTGGGATGACCATTTGCCTTTGGTCGAATTCTCATATAACAACAGTTATCATTCAACGATCAAGATGGCTCCTTTTGAACCTTTGTACGGAAGAAAGTGCAGAACTCCTACCTGTTGGCGTGAAACAAGTGAATCACCAATAGCGGGTCCTGCCCTTCTACAGTTGACTTATGAACAGATTCAACTTGTCAGAAGGAATATACTTGAAGCTCAAAGCAGGCAGAAGTCATATTACGACAATCGACACAGATCGATAAGTTTTGCAGTTAACGATTGGGTGATGCTGAAAGTATCCCCAATGAAGAATGTGGTGAGATTCATAAAGAGAAACAAGCTAGCTACAAGATTCATCGGTCCGTTCAAGATTGTGGAAAAGATAGGAAATCAATCTTATCGTCTTGAACTGCCAACGGACTTATCTGGAATACATCCTGTATTCCATGTCAGGCATTTGCGAAAGAGCTTAGCAGACGAAAGAGAAGTTCAAATACCACATGTTAATCTGCAAGTTGATGAAAAGCTTCGAGTGATTGAAGAGCCAGAATGTATTCTGGACTCGAAGACCAAAAAGTTTAGAAATAAAGATATACAGATGGTGCTCGTCCAGTGGAAACACCACAATGTTTCGCATCAGTCTTGGGAATCTGAAGATGTTATAAAAGCTACTTATCCCAGTCTGTTTGAACATAGCTAACTTCGGGGACGAAGTTTGTGCGTGGTGGAGCCCATTCTGTAACAACCTAGTCTTTAGCTAAACTTAATTTCAGTATTTTGAACCAATAATGTAATTTTATTACATTATTTGAATTGTAATTTAATTAAGTTATGAAATATTTAATTAAATTATATAAATATTTAAAATATAAACAAAATATTAAAAGATGTAAAATACAAAAATAAAAGTGGGTTAAATACACAAAATGATAAAATGAAGTATAAAAACATAATTAAGATTATTTAATCAATCATTTACCAAATCACCCTCTCTCTCTACTCTCTCTACCTTCTCTCTAGTTTTTCTCCCAAACCGACCGGCCAATTATCGAGTTTTATACGTCATTGGAAAGGTCTCGAAGAGTACTACAAGAATCAGCTATTACATGTGCGATTTCGTACGAATTTGAGGTAAGAATCGTTGTTTTTTCTGATTTCTTTGTTTTCAGTTTTGAAGAAGAATTCGAATTTAACATCTTTCATTCGATTAAAGCTATTTTTCTTAAGTTTTATCTCGATTCTAATAGATTATGTATAATAGAATCGAACCTAGGCTTAATACTTAGTATATTCATGATTTTAGACTTAGAAATGCATGTTTAAAAGCTGTAAAATATGAACAAATTCGAGATGCCAAGAACAAATTCGAGTATAGCTAAAATCGAACCAAGGGGTTCAAATTTGACCCTAAGTTCGAATTTAGCCTATGATTCGAATTTGATGCCTTCGAATTTAGCCTGTATTCGACTTTGATGCCTTCGAATATATCAACATGTTCGAATTTAAGTATTAAATTCGAACCCCACTCCCTAAATTCGAATATAGTGAATAAAACACATGGTCGACGCATAAATTAACCAAAATAATTAGCAAAATGATTATATATATATATATATATATATATATATATATATATATTAATATATATATATATATATATATATATATATATATATATATATATATATATATATATATATATATATATATATATATATACTGATCTTTTGAGAATATTAATGAAACAAAGAATAAGAACGAAAGAAAGATTTATGAATGATCAGTTATCAGAATCAGATATAAAATAAAGATTTTAAAGCTAAAAGATGATGATATTGACATGATATTGATATGATAATTCTGGACAGGTTCAGTTAATTTCTGAACATTGATTTAAAGATTTAAAAGCGGGTCTTTGATTTGAAAAGAATTGACAGAGAACAGATTCACAAATATAAAATCCTGAGATAACACAGGTGGTGGATATATACATCTGCTTGATAAAGACCCCAAAGTGTTAGTTATAGATATTCAGATTTAACATGCTAGATTTCCGGTTGAGACATATTGTTGATGTTAGATTAATTTGACACTCATATTATCAGCTGGATTGTGACCTGTGCACACTATGGTTCGGTGTTGCCCAGTAGATCATGATAGCTATTTGATTTATCACTTCATTTGACTTTGAGATTTACTATTCATTTCTGATATTGTATGAGATTACTGCTATCATGACTTTCATTACGTATGCTTCATCATTGCATATACTTTGACATATTGATTCAGCTTGATTAGCCTTGTCGGTCTATTGTTCTAGACCTGGCTATTTCACCAGTTCTATTGAACTTGGTAATGACCCTCCGATGTTCTGCCATGTTGATTTACTGGTAGCTAGCCCAGTATGTGGCTGATCCCCACGATTTAAGTGTGAGCGTGGCTTGAACATCATCCGACTCTATGACTTCTATGTCTCAATCATGAGGGCTGTAGCGGCAGCCAAGACATATCACGCTAGACTTATGATCCGCTTGACAATGCATGTTAATTTGAAAATCTATTTACTCACTAAGGATTGCTTACAGTTGCTACATTACATTTTTACAGGAAAAGATAAAGGAAAGTTCTTAGGTCTTACAAAGATCAAGACAGAAGTTTTCATAGATCTCTACTCAGCAAACCCCTTTTGGTACTAATTGGAGGATGATAATATGGTGGTCTGGGTAGATTTATCTTGATTATATGATGACATGAATTAGATTAGACTTGTGCCCTTTATAAGTTTAATTTGAAAACTTTAATCGGTATTAAACTTAAATCCTAATATTTTGTACTGTAATTTATAATTCCGCAATTAATTACTCTATCTTAGTTATGATTGATATCGTGTTGCATGATGTGGGACCTAGACTCATGACTACCACCCCGTAAGGAGTGGTCTTCACACAGTGCCATTTGCACGTTCTTTGGCTCTACTTGTGAAATAAAGCATGAGTATAAACACGTGTGAAACGCTTCGGAGTCGTTGATCATTGATAACAGCACTGTGTTATTGTTCACACTACTCCTAGTTCTCACACCAGTATGAGGATTCCCTATGATACTCTCAATTGGATGATCCTTGTTTATCCTCGATGTCTCAATCTGATCGACCTGAAGATTATCTCCCAAATTCGATCCTATTTCACCTACTGGAGGTATGACTTCTGACGGAGTAATTTCTACCTCATGATCACTGTCTTCGGAGGTAGAGTCCCTTGTCTGATTCTCATTTGTAGGTAATTCAGGTTCATTTTGTGCTGGAGACCCATCTTCTGTCGTTGTTGTCTCAGATGTTGATGGAATGCTTGATCTTGGAAAACCTTGACATTCTTCGTTGAGATTCAATGATGAGAAGTCATTTTCCACAGTACCTGCATTACCACTAAAAGGTATGTTAATTGATTAAAACACAGAGTCATAATCAAATAACCATTCAGGACCAGTTTGGGGTTCATGTGAATAACTTGTTACGTCAATGTTAAACACAATTTCAACCGTACCATTTGTTTTGTTAAAAACCCTCTTGTTTGGTGAGCTAGGAACATAACCTAGGAAGTTCCTTCGTCAGCCTTTTCACCAAACTTGGTTGATGTTTTGTTTTTAGTAAAGCACACAGTATCTCAAACGGTTTAAAGCCAGTTTAAGTTGGTGGTCTTTTATTCAAAACTTCATAACTGGTTTTGTTCAGTGATTTGACAGTAAGAACTCGGTTTAAAACATGACATGTTGTATTCACTGCCTCCCCCCATAACATGGTAGGAAGCTTTGAATCCGAGAGCATGGTCCTAGCTGCCTCAATCAAAGACCTGTTTTTATGTTCTGCTACCCCATTTTGTTGTGGCTCATAAGGTGCACTAAATAGATGCACTATGCCTTTAGTTAGGAAATATACACCAATTATTCCATTCTTAAAATCAGTTCCGTTATCACTCCTGATACGTTTTACCCTTGTCCTATATGAGTTCTCCAATTGGTCTAAGAACCCAATCAACATTCCAGCTGTTTCGTCCTTTGTACCTAAAAAGAAAACCCAAGAAAAACGTGAGTAATCATCAGTATAACTAAAAATTACCAACTACCACCTATGCTCCTTTTGTTGATTGGACCGAAGAGATCCATATGCCGCAAATCGAAGGTGGAGGCTATCGAGTTCTGAGTCTTTGACTTGTGTGACTTTTTATGTTGTTTTCCCTTCTTGCACAGGACACACTTGTCATCAAACTGAAAACTCTTCAGTGGAACACCTTGCACCAGACTATTTTTCATAATGTAGTTCATTTTCCTAAGGTGCAAGTGTGCCATGCGTCTGTGCCATAGAATAGATTCAGACTCTGAAGCTTTAGATAGTAGATAAATTGTTCCTATCGATGAGTCTGATACATTCATGTCCAACATGTACAGATCATTCTTCCTTGGGGCTCTCATCATGATCCACTATTCAGGTATTTTGAATCCCAGCTTCAGCACTAATGCTTCAGTTTCAGTATAAATAACTGAATGCTTCTTATCACAGATCTGAGATACATTAATGAGATTCTGATCATGTTTATCGACATGATAAACTTGATCAAGTGTGATTGTCCCATTAGTGACCACTCCTGTTCCAGTGATATTACCTCCATTGTTCCTAGCGAATGAAACAAATCCTTTGTTCCCTCCCTTGAAGTCTGTGAGTAGACTCCTTTCCCCAGTCATGTGACGAGAGTAACCACTGTCGACGAACCTCTTGTTGTTTAGACCTGTAGTTAGCTCCTGCACATGAAAGAAAACAAGTTAGTTATCATGGGGAACACAAGCCATGACTGACTTGGTAACACCATTCTCATCCACATACGTGAACTCCTTCAAATACCCGTATCTCCTTTCAGGTGACTTGGGATTTTGATTGAGAACTTGTTGTGGTGCTGAGTGATGAACATTCACTCTTGGCCTTTGGGCTGGAATATGCTGTTGAGCCCTAGAATAGTTTCAATTATAATGCATTTCATTATGATATCCCTGGGCTCTACCTGGTGTCTGCTGTCTTTGAGGAGTATGTGTGTTGGTACACCCTGTGTGACGATAGCAATCTAAGTGTACTCGCATTTTGGATCAAGTAATATTGCAAAGTATTGGATATTTGACATATGTGTTTGTATATGTTTGATAGTTATTGATTGTATGTTTGAACTTGATGTAATGTATTAAAAGAAGTTCAAACATAAAATCCAAAGATTAATTCAAATATAAGTTAAATCATATAATCAAATACAAGTAGAACATGAGAAATTCGAATTTAGTGACAAATTCGAATTTAACATATGGTAGATTCGAATGTGATCTATAGGGCAGATTCGAGAGTGTCAAGGGGACAAACTCGAATAGGCCTTGGGCCTGAATCGAGTTTGGCCCATGACAAACTCGAATGAGCCTCTATAATTAGGGATTAACTCGAATCATTAGTAGACTTTTGCAGAATTCGTGTGAGATTAAGCAAAAAGGCGATCTCGATTTTATCACTATTGTGAGTGTTGTTTCGGAGAGAATCATCTCGTAGGTGCGTTCGTGTTCGTCCGTACAGCGTGTTGATAGTCTCTGTGTTCCGTGTGAGAGTTGTTTCCGTCAAGCCATTAACGAGGATTCCACACTCGTTGACGGTGTCGCGTCTAGATAGATCTATAGAGTCGAGACCTTACAAGTGGTATCAAAGCCTAAGGGGTGTTCTTCGAGTTCTTCGTGTTCATAAAATACATCCTAGGTTTCTTGACGCCTTTGGACGGTTAATCTCTAATGTTTTTGGATTTTTCGAGCTTATCAAATTGGAATCCGGGAAATACTTTGTTGTTTTTAACGTTTTTGATCGAAATCAATATTTTTCTTTGTAAAAATATTGATTTAATCTGCTAAACGTTAAAAAAATCGAGGTATTAGCCGTTTCTCGAATTTGCGGCGCTCGAATCTGTTAGGAGTCATTAGGGTTTGCTTATTTTCGAGTCTAACCAAATATTTGCTCCTTTCGAGTTTGCTTAAGAGAGATTTCGAGTTTAGTTGTTTCGAGTTTGCTTCGAGTTTCGACTAGAGTCGAATAGGATCTTCGAGTTTGACTGGGGTTCGATTTTGACTGTTATTCGCGTTTGCTTGGACCTTCGAGTTTGGAGACCTTCGAATTTGTCACATATTTCGAATTTAGTTGAATTTACGAACTTAAATCGAATTTAATCCCAAATAGGTTTAAACTTAATTATATTCGAATTTACCTAAATTCAAAAGAATTAACTTAAATTAATTTCGAATTAAATTTATTAAGTTAAAATTCAATTACTTTTGAAACAATGACAAATCTTCAACGGTTTCTGGAAATGGATCATGAGGTCGGGAAAGCAAATACTCCGCCTAAGCTAATGAAACTCGAAGACTATTACTGGTGGAAAGATCGGTTTGCCGATTTTGTGCGTTTCAACGACATGCGTATGTGGATATGTATCGACGAGGGATACATTCCACCGACCGCTGAGATAGAAGGGCGACAGAAGGTTGTCACGTATTCGAAAATGAAGGACGATGACAAAAAGCTGTTTGAAGCTGAGAACCGCACATACGCTATCATACGAATGGCGTTACCTCAGGACATACTGCACACTTTCCGCAATCAAAGACATCGAAGGAGCTTTGGGAGACGTTGGAAAAGAGGTGTGAGGGTAATCCGAGGGTTCGGAGGAAGCGTATGGAATTGCTGAAACAGCAATTTGCGATTTTCAAGGCTTTGAGGGATGAAAAGCTGGACGACACCATCACATGCTTTTATCATCTACTGACAGAGCTAGAGAGTCATGGCATTGAGTATAGCGACACAGAAAAGAATAATAAGCTTCTTGATGCCTTACCAGCCAAATGGGCGATGTACGCGGCTATGATTAAGCTTGATGAGGATAAGTACTATACTCAATCTCTGGAGGATGTGGTGGGAACGCCGAGGGCGTATCACTTCGAGTTACTGAAGGCAGAAACAGATTATGAGCAAGTCCAAAATCCAGCAATGTATTTTGGAAAATCGAAACCTTCAGCGGCAGCTGATATGAAGACAGCTACAGCATTCTTCACCGGAGAAACGTCGTCACCAGTAGAGCCTAACGACGTACAGAATAGAGCTTTCTTAGGGTTTGGTAGACCGGAAGAACAGCAACATCAGGCAACACCGGCATCAACATCTCAAGACTACTCTAAGATGCCCATGAGCGCTAAATCGGCCGAAGAACCTTTGAATTTATTGGCGTCATTTGTGGCCGCATATGGAAACTGCGTTCAGGGTAAAATAAACGATCCTGCTCTCTGGGATGAAGATTACGATCAGGTAGACCCTGACGACCTTGAGGAGATGGATCTCAAATGGCAACTGGCCATGGTAACCCAACGGGTTAAGCGATTCATCAAGCACACATGATGAAACCTGAGTATGAATAACAAAGGGATTGGCTTTGATAAGTCCAAGGTCAAATGCTACAACTGTCAAGGCTTAGGGCACTTTGCTAGAGAGTGTCAGAGACCGAAGGTACAAAATTACCAAGGGCAGAATCAGTCTCATGGACAGTATCAGAACCAATTTCAACTGAGATATCTTTCGAGTTCATCATCCAGTCAAGCAAACATAGCTGGTCTGTTATCTAACGTCACATCAGACAGACAGCTGGACGGTACTTACGACTGGAGCTCACATCCGGAATCTAACGCTAGAGCCTTTATAGCTGAAGTTACTGAGAGTGGATGTTAAGGGGAAGAGCAGCACACAAGGGACAGCAGTCAACAAGAAAGCAGTCCGATGTGGGTGGAGAAGTCGGATGATCAGACGCTTCTTGAGTTTGCCGCTCAGATGGCCAACGTCGAATCAGATCATACAAAGGTAAGTCTGAATTACTCTCTTTTCCATGAATTATGTGTTTTATGTGATACTTCTAATGACAGGTTAAATCTAGTACTAGAATCACATAAAAATATATCTGCTCTAAATGAATCATTAAAATCGGATAATGCTAGTCTGATTGATATTAAGCAAGATCTTAGGGACAAGCTTAAGGCTGATGCACAAGATGTCATAGTTCTAAAAGACAAGCTGAGTGAGCAGTGTGTTAGATTAGAACTGATGTATGAGCATGTAGAGTCCTTGACCAAAGATCTTAAGATCAAAGAAGTAGAGCTAGCTGAAACTAAGGTGAAGGTAGCTGAGGCCAATAGTAAACTAGAAAAGTTTAGGAACTCAAGTCTGAACCTAGGGAAAGTTTTAGATGCTCAACGACAATCTAAAAAGCTCATGAGTTTCCTCCACCGTTTAACGACAACTATGTGCCTCAACCTCAGGAGAAAACTGAGAAATCAGTAGACTTAGAGGAAATACCTGAACCTGTGTCTGAGCCAGTAAAGGAAAATACACCTAAGTTGAATGATACAAATGTCAAGATTAAGAAAGTCAAATTTGTGTCCTCCTCTAGTGAAACACCTGTAGGAAAACATAAAATCGATTTTAATGATCAGGATGATGAACCAGTCACTATAGATGCACAAAAAGAACCAGACACTAGTGAGACACCTAAGTCTAAGGGCACACACAAGAAGTCCATTGACAAGATGTCTTGCTTTAGATGTCATGAAAAGGGGCATGTTGCTTCTAACTGTCCGCTTAGGAAAATTGACATTACCCCTGAGACAGGGAAGCCAGCACAAGCTAAGCCTGCAACAAGTGTGGCGAGCACTAGTAGTTCTCAGAGTACCGAGAAAACTGTGCAGGCTGCACTAAAACAGGTTGTGAAACAATTACCGGTGAAAGGTGGACCAAAAGAGGTGATTAGGACTAATTCACCAAATCGAGTCATTAATCAATCTAGGTCTGGACCTCAACAACAATATAGGAGCACAACACCTAGTAGGGCATACACTCCGGTTAGGTCACACACTCCTGTTAGACATCACACACCGGGAAGAGCTCAGGGATCTCAATCTGAAATGCAATATAATCGTAATTATTCAAGAGCTCCACAACAAATGCCTACTCAAAGGCAAAGAGTGAATTTACATCACTCGGCACCACAACAAACTCCAGTTCAACGACCCAGGTCACCTAAAAGGCGAGATGGGTATTTGAAAGAGTTTAAGTATGTGGACGATAATGGTATAACCAAGTCAGTTATGGCTTGGGTTCCCCGTGATAACTAACCTATTTTCTTTCATGTGCAGGAGATAACCACAGGTCTAAACAACAAATGGTTCGTCGACAGCGGATGCTCCAGGCACATGACAGGGGAAAGAAGTCTCCTTACAGACTTCAAGGGTGGGAATCGGGGATTTGTATCATTCGCGGGAAACAAGGGAGGAAACATCACGGGTACTGGAGTGGTCACTAATGGGACGATCAAGTTGGATCAAGTTTATCACGTTGATAAACTGGTTCACAATCTCATTAGTGTATCTCAAATCTGTGACAAGAAGAATTCAGTGATGTTCACTGACATTGAAGCGTTGGTGCTAACACCGGGGTTCAAGATTCTAGAAGAGTGGATATTGATGCGGGCTCCAAGGAAGAATGACTTGTACATGCTCGATATGAACAAGCCGGAAACCTCGATGGGTCCAATCTGTCTGTTATCCAAAGCTTCAGAGACTTAATCGGTTTTGTGGCACAGGCGCATGGCACACTTGCACCTAAGAAAAATGAACTATATAAGGAAAATGGGTTGGTGGAAGGTGTGCCTATGAAGAGTTTTCAGTTCGAGGACAAGTGTCTACCATGCAAGAAGGGCAAACAACATAAGAAGGCACACAAGTCCAAGACTCAGAACTCCATCACTACCACATTCGATTTGCTGCATATGGACCTCTTCGGACCAATCAACAAAAGGAGTATAGATGGTAGTTGGTATTGTTTAGTTATCACTGACGATTACTCACGATTTTCTTGGGTTTTCTTTCTCGGTACAAAGGACGAGACGGCATCCAAGCTCATCGGGTTCTTAGACCAAGTGGAGAATTCCTATGAAACACGGGTTAAAAGGCTTCGTAGTGATAATGGAACTGAATTTAAAAACATTGTAATTGGTGTATATTGCCTATCAAAGGGCATAGTGTATCAATTTAGTGCACCCTATGAGCCACAACAAAATGGGGTGGCCGAACGAAAGAACAGGACATTTATTGAGGCAGCTAGGACTATGCTTTCGGATTCAAAGCTTCCTACCATGTTTTGGGGGGAGGCAGTGAATACCACATGTCACATTTTAAACCGGGTCCTAACTGTCAAATCTTTGAACAAAACCTGTTATGAAATTTTGAATAAATGGCCACCTACTTTAACTGGCTTCGAACCGTTTGGGGTACCATGTACTTTATTGCGAACAAAATATCAACCTATGTTTGGTGAAAAGGCTGACGAAGGATACTTCCTAGGTTATGTGCCGAACTCACCAAACAAACGGGTTTTTAACAAAACTAATGGTACAGTAGAGATTGTGTATAACATTGAAGTCACAAGTTATACACATGAACCCCAAACAGGTCTGGAATGGATATTTGACTATGATAAATTGTTTGAGTCATTTAACATTCCTTTGGATGAAAATGCAGGTTCGATCGAAAAGGACATGGCGACGTTGAATATGAATGACGAAGGTCATACCTTTCTGAGGACTACATTTCAATCCAGATCCGAGCCTACTTCGACTGAAGATGGATCTCAAGAAGTCACTGATCCAAAAGCACCTTCAACTGAGAATCAAACTCAGACAACAAATTCCAACTCTGAGGAAACTGTCCACGAGGAGGAAAATGTGGAATCTGAGGTTGTTCCCCCACTAGGTGAAATAGGATCTAACTTAGGAGATAATCTGAGAGTTGACGAGATAGAGACATCTAGGATCAACAAGAACCATCCTATAGAAATCATCATAGGAAATCCTAATGAGGGTGTGAGGACTAGGAGTAGTTTAAATAACAACACTGTGTTGTTGTCGATGATAAATGACTCCGAGGCCTATCATACCTGCCTATATTCTTGTTTCATCTCGCATGTAGAGCCGAAAAATGTGCAAATGGCACTAAAGGATAACTCCTGGGTTGAAGCGATGCAGGAGGAACTCTCCCAATTTAGGAAACTAGAAGTGTGGGAGTTAGTTCCATTACCTCGAGGGGAAATAGCAATAGGAACCAAATGGGTTTTTAAGTGCAAAAGAGACGATCGAGGTATAGTCACTCGCAACAAAGCTAGGTTAGTTGTAAAGGGTTTCAACCAAGAGGAAGGAATCGATTACAGTGAGGTGTTCGCGCCAGTAGCAAGGCTAGAAGCAATTCGTTTGTTTCTGGCTTTTGCTTCCTTCAAGGGCTTTAAGGTATATCAACTAGATGTTAAGAGTGCTTTCCTCTATGGGAAAGTGAAGGAAATGGTGTATGTAGAACAGCCGACCGGGTTTACAGATCCGAAATATCCAGACAGAGTATATCGATTAGATAAGGCTCTGTATGGATTGCATCAAGCACCAAGGGCATGGTACGAGACTTTGTCCAACCATCTGTTAGAGAACGGGTTTGAAAGAGGTAGGATAGATAGTACGCTGTTCGTTAAGCGAAAGGGAGAACACTTCATCTTGGTACAAGTGTACGTCGATGATATCATCTTTGGATCATCAGACGAGCAAATGTGCAAGGATTTTGAAAAGGTGATGAAGTCAAAATTCGAGATGAGTGCAATGGCTGAGTTGAATTTCTTTTTGGGGTTGCAAGTTGACTAGAAGAAGGAAGGAATGTTTATCCATCAGACGAAGTATGTCTATGACATATTAGAACGCTTCGAGATGGAAGGGACGAAACTGACAGCTCACTTCAGCACACCGATTCAAGTGAATCACAATCTCGGACCGGGTACTGAAAGTGATACCGATGTGGATCCGACGTTATATCGGGCCATGATTGGATCACGTATGTATTTAACTGCTTCAAGACCTGACATTATGTTTGTTGTGTGTATTTGTGCTAGGTTTCAAGCTAATCCGAAAGAGATGCCTATGAAAGCTGTGAAGCGGATTCTACAATACCTCAAGTCGAAACCGAAGCTGGGACTTTGGTATCACACGGTGGGAGATCTAGACTTGGAGGCGTTCAAGGATTCAGACTACGGAGGATGTAGATTGACGCGCAAGTCAACAACTGGAGGTTGTCAATTCCTTGGAGGGAGACTCGTTTCCTGGCAATGCAAGAAACAGACGTCGGTAGCCGTGTCAACGTGCGAGGCCGAGTATGTTGCTGCTGGTAGTTGCTGCTCACAGGTTCTGTGGATACAACAACAATTGCGGGATTACGGTTTAGCTTACACTGAAACTCCTATTAGGATAGATAACCAATCTACAATTGCTATAACAAATAATCCAGTTAAACACAGTAAAACAAAGCACATAGACATAAGGCATCATTTTATACGTGATTGTGCTGAAAAGAACTTAATCAAGTTGGTAAAAGTGGCAACGGACGATAATAATGCTGATTTATTTACCAAAGCCTTTGATAAGTCACGGTTTGAATATTTGATTCAACTAAATGGAATTTGTAACCCAGAGTAAATTGACCTTAGTAGAAGTTTTATTTCCTTTTATAGCAGTAGTCTTTCTTTCTTTTTATAGTAAGTTTGCTAAATTAGGATAGTTTCTATTTTTAGTAAGTTAGTAGGTTATATTATTTTCTTGTTATTTCTTATGAAAAAAAAAAAGAAAAAAAAAAGAGAAAACCATAAATAATTCAAAAAAAGAGAATATCTGAAAAAGAGTTAAGTCTTAGATGCATAGGTTCAAAGTGACGAAAATTAGCATAGTCGTTACAAACTCTAAGTGTTTAGGCTTTCACACATAATGCACCTTAAATTCTAAGTGTTGTACATTATCTAGTTAGATGTGTTGGTAGGCATAATACATAGAGGGAGTCTCAAGGCTGATAAAATACTCAAGAAAAAGTCAAACGTGTCACTAACTTAGATGTATGACCAATCGGTCTAAATTTTTATGTACGAGACATACAAACTTTGATTATAAATGAGGTATGCAAACTTTCTGAGGATGTATAGCAACATCAAATACATCTTAAAATGGAAAGCATAGAAAAATCATACAGAACTGAGAGTCAAAAACACGTAACTCTGTTGTACGTAAGTACAGACCTGTTGCCTCTGTTTTGATTCGGGTTAGCAAGATAAGTCGCTTTGTTGTACGTCGGTACAGACCTGTCACCGCTGTCTTGCTAGCTTTAAAAATAAACCTTAAGACAAACTTAGACACTTTGTTGTATGTAAATACAGACCTGTGTCCGATGTTTTCCTTTTAAAGAAAGTTTGCAAATACCAAAAAGTTAGAATCATTGTCTGTATGCCTTGATCATAAAAGTATGTCTATGTCTGAGTTACGTAAGATAATTTCATGATAAATAAAAAGGCCAAGGGATATTCCGAAGTGTAGCATGTTTAAAGGGAAAATAATACCAACAATCGGCTAGAAATGTATGTCACGCCAAACAATCACAGGGATCAAAAAATTCCTAAGTGTGAAAGTTTAAGTACTGAAAGTGCGTATTTGACACCGCTATCTGATTGAACCTTTCTTTGACTATGCTCGTCAAAAAGATTTTGTTAAGTGTTTAGCATAGGTTGTAAATGTTAAATAATGTCGTTTTAGTCTAAGTTCAATTTTTGTTCAAAATTTTAACTTTATTTTAATTTTATTTTATTTTATTTTTCTTTATTCTATTTTATTTTATTTTTATTTTATTTTTAATTTTACTTAGGAAAAAGGTCAAAAATTTCTGAGGGTGCATTCATAGTTGAATAAAATAAACATTGCGTGAAAATCTTGTGCTTAGGGTAAAAGATTTGGCATAGTTTATTCCGTTACAGGATAAGGTTGAAAAGGTTTAAAAAGTTGAATTTAATTCAAAAATTTTCGAAATTTTCAAAGTTTCAGAGTGAATTCGAGTCTAAGCTAAACTCGAATGTGGCAAGGCATCGAATCTGTCAGTAAACTCGAGAAGGGCAACAAACTCGAATGTTGTTGGTATAAATAGGTCAACAGTGATGGTCATTAATTACCTTCCTTCGAATCTATACCTTCGAGTTTGTCTGGGCGATTTCGAATCTATTCTCGAGTTTGCCGTTTTCGATATACCCACTATATGTCGAGTTTCTGTTCGTTTGGGTTCGATACTACCAGTAGATCTAGGTATAACCAAGTGTATTGTACAAGATTTAGGTAGTTTTATACTCCATTTAGTCCAGAATCATTGGATTTTGATGTTTTATTGGTAGAAAGTTTGTTTTTCAAAATTACAAACTTTGAACCGGTGAAAAGTCAAATTACCTACAAATATCATTGATTAGAACCTAGTAGGACTAATAAATGTGATTTTCTGAGTCTAACATGGTTAATATCATGGATTTTTGTGATGATGGTGGCCGACTCCTTCGAGTCTGTTCTTGGCCAGTTTCGAGTTTGTCATTAAACTCGAATAGGTCATTAAACTCGAATGGGTCATTAAACTCGAATAGATGTTCATTCGAATCTGTTGTTCGAGTTTGTCATTATATTTGAATTAGTTAATTAAAATTTTAATTAAACTTGTAGAAATTCATTTTTAATAATTCTAATATTTTATTTGATATATTGTGCAGACATGGCGGATAGAATTTTTGTTCCAAAGCATAACATGGTCATTTCTCCTGACCATGCTATTCCTGAAGCGCAAGCCTTCCACCAGATGGTGGATTTCTTGGTAGGTTCTAGAATCTCGTATGCGCTATCCCACAATATCCAGATCGTCATTCCTTATGTGTGTCAGTTCTATGACCATCTGCAAGTAGATTGTATGTCACTCCGACAGTTTTGAGGATAAGGATTGCTGGTAATCCTTTGGTATTTTCAGCGGACATTCTACGTCAAGTGCTTCAATTAGGTACTCAAGAGCAGGAGGATGGGCCAATTGACTTCCAACTATCAATCAGGCAGGCAGCCTTTGTAAGAATGGGATATAGTCTGGATGTTACTAAGTTATCCTATATGAAAAGTGGGCTAATTGGCCAATGGCGACATCTAGCGCATGTGTTCATGGTCTATTTTGCTGCGAAGAAAGCTGGGTTTGAGTATATAGTTTCGAAGATCCAATCGGGGATGATCGCGTTAGTCTATAATCAAAAGTTCAGTTTTTCAGAGATGTTCTTCTCAGAGTTCGTTCATCAGATAACAGCTCCGGAGCGGGAAAGATTTTTGCTTTACCCTCGTTTTGTGATGATGCTAATCCGACACTTCTTGCCAAATCTGTCGCAGCTTAACGATATTCAGAGCGTTGCAGTCATCGATAAGAGAATATTTGCCGATTGCTCCTCTCATCGAGGAAGGTTAGCTATCCCAGTAGAGGGACCTTTGTTTGGTGCTGTAATCGACCCGAACTTTGTAGCCCCTGAAGATGCCAACTGGGCAGGAGAGGTGCAAGTTCAACAGCAACAGCCACAGCAACAAAGACAGCAACAACCACGCCCTCAACAACAGAGGAGAAGACAAAGGCCTTCCGCGAGTCAAATTCAAGCAGATAGGCCTTCTACCAGCCAAATTCAAGAGCCAGAAGAGGCTGGCCCTTCGAGAGCACCATCCAAATCTAATCCGATATTTCAAACATTGCAAGAGATTTGGGCAGCGGGTCCGAATGCAAATGAGGAAATCACGGCTGAGTTAGTTGGAGAATATTGGAGCCTCCGGAAGGAGAAGTTGACGTGTTTAGGCAAATTGATGAGTATCAACCCGAGCAAGTAGGTAATGACAAGTCATCTTCAGATACTGAATCCGAGGAAATTGAAGAAATAGAAGCTGAAAAAGAAATAGAAGATCCGTCCATCCAAATGGGAACATATGGCTCACGCTTAGTGGTGACTGAGGAAGAAGTTAGGAGGAAGAGAGCTTCAGAGGAGTCAGACGACTCAGACTAATGAAGAAGAGGAGGTTGCACCTCTGGTACATCGACAAAGGGCAAAACACCATAGATTCATGCAGGGAGCTCCCTCGGCCTCTGCTTCCCAGCAAGAAATACCTCAACCTCCACCCGTTCAATCAACCATTCCACCAACACCACCACCCGTTGAACCATACATTCCATCGCCAATCATTCCAACTCCCATACAATCCATACCATCCACTTCATCCACTTTCACCGAATATCAACGGTTTTCTGAGCTGAAAAGAAAAGTCGACTTCCAACAAGTCCAAATCTTTGGTTTAACAAAGGCTCTCGGCGAAATACAAAAGCATAATGCACAAATAGACATCGAGAATGCCGAGTTGATGAAAGTTGTGGGCAAGATTGAGGAAGAAAACTTGGAGCTTAAAACCTTTGTTGCTGATCAGGCGGCCGAGATTCGATCAATGCGATCCCTTATTGAGCAATTATTGCAAAATCTAAAGGCTCAGGGGGAGACAAGTTGTAGGGATCAGGAAGAGCTGCCAAGGGATGGAGATGATGACGGCAATGATCCCAGCGCGCAAAGTAATAATAAGTCAGTAGATTTTGCTGCTGCTCAGCATGCTGAGATTCAGGGGGAGCCGAGTCAGTCGGGAGCTGAAGGAGGAGAGGCTGGTTCCTCAAGGACTTTGGAGAGTGATATGATAGATGCGCTAAAAGATATTGAGGAAGAACTAATGGAATTTGATTTTGAAGATGAAATGGAGGAGTTGGAGGAAGGGGAATTCGTACCTGAGGAGATTGTTGATTGGAGATCCGACGATGATGTGATAGAAGACGAGGATGATAATGTCAATGAAGTGATTATCAATTCACAGCCTATCACGGAGTTATATGTGCGAGATAATCACAATGTGATTGATATAGATGTGATCAAGATAGCCTCGGTCGAAGACTCAGAACTTGAAGAAGCAGAAAAGGAGCCATCTAGGGCTGAGTTGATGAAGCTTTGGTTCTATAAAGAAGAAAAAAAGACAAAGCTAAAGATGAAGAAAAGAATGAGAATACTGGGTGCTGGAAATCTCTTAGGAGGAATTATAAGTTGGTTCTTTGACCGGGAACTGCAGCTATTTATTTTTAAAAGGAGAGATGGTCTTCAATACTTGAGGCAAACACTAAAAGTATTCAATACACTGCCCAAGATTAAAGTGAAAGAGTTAGCCTGGAAGGAGCTGATTAATATTGGAGATGATCAGTACGCCGAAGTGATTGCAAAAATTATAAGGAAAGAAGGTTGGTCAGGCAAATTTGAACGACTCAAGCCAAGGACTGGAAAGAGGGTCGAGGATGAGTCGAGGATAGAACCTCATACAGGTAAGCCATGGGCCAGGATGGTATACAAACCTGTGAGATGTCTGAAGAAAGTGCCAATGAAATTGATGCCACAAGATGTTCTAGGCAACATGAAATGGTGGTATGTCGATAATGACACAGCTGAAGCAGTCATGTAAGATACACAGGACAAAGTGATTTTGCGAGTGTATGATCCTCTACACCTGATAAACCTATCAAAGGACGATCTGAAGAAGCTACATGATCAGCATATCTTCTTTCATGAAGGATGGAGATCTGAAGCCAGAAAGTTCCAAAAGGTAGTCAGAGTATGTATAGATGCAGGTATATACGCAGGAAGTAGTATATATAGCTCTAGTACTTAATCAAAATGTAAATAGTTAGTTAGAAGCTATCGTCAAGGGGGAGTCTGTTGGTACACCCTGTGTGACGATAGCAATCTAAGTGTACTCGCATTTTGGTTCAAGTAATATTGCAAAGTATTGGATATTTGATATATGTGTTTATATATGTTTGATAGTTATTGTTTGTATGTTTGAACTTGATGTAATGTATTACAAGAAGTTCAAACATAAAATCCAAAGATTAATTCAAATATAAGTTAAATCATATAATCAAATACAAGTAGAACATGAGAAATTCGAATTTAGTGACAAATTCGAATTTAACATATGGTAGATTCGAATGTGATCTATAGGGCAGATTCGAGAGTGTCAAGGGGACAAACTCGAATGGGCCTTGGTCCTGATTCGAGTTTGCCGCATGACAAACTCGAATGAGCCTCTATAATTAGGGATTAACTCGAATCATTAGTAGACTTTTGCAGAATTCGTGTGAGATTAAGCAAAAGGGCGATCTCGAGTTTATCACTATTGTGAGTGTTGTTTCGGAGAGAATCATCTCGTAGGTGCGTTCGTGTTCGTCCGTACAGCGTGTTGATAGTCTCCGTGTTCCGTGTGAGAGTTGTTTCCGTCAAGCCATTAACGAGGATTCCGCACTCGTTGACGGTGTCGCGTCTAGATAGATTTGTAGAGTCGAGACCTTACAATGTGACCTAACGGAGTGTAGGTCCTTTTATGTGTTGTACTCCTATAGCCTTGTTGTGATCCTGATCTAGATTGACTAGGGACTCTATTCGGAGAATTAGTCCTAATCACTTCATTCTGTTTGATCGACACTGGAATTTGTTTAGTAGCTACCTTAGGAGTTGCACTCAAGTTCTGCTCAATATGTTGAGCACTACTTGTACTTGGAGTACTAGGTACTTGTCTTATGACTGGTTGATCTTACTTCCCTACAGTATGTCTAGTCTCTGGTTTAGAAGGTGTAGACTCAACTTTCTTATAAGGACAGCTAGACGCAACATGTCCTTTCTCACAACATCTAAAGCATGACATCTTATCAATCGACTTCTTATAAGTACCCTTTGATTTAGGTGTCTCACTAGTGTCATTTTCTTTTGATTCAACTACAGTATTTACACCCTCTTGTTGATTATTACTTTCAGGTTTATCTTCTTCTAGTTTTGTGTCACTAGTAGGCTGCACAAACTTGACTTTCTTAATCTTAGGAGCTGTGGTTGACACCTTAGTTACAGTTGCTACCTCTGATTCAACCGGTTCAGTTGCTTTATCCTGAGGTTGAGGTACGTAGTTGTTGTTGAACGGTGGAGGACACTCTTGATAACCTAGGCCTACTGGCTTCTTAGACTGCCTTTGGGCTTCTAAGATTTTTCCTAGTTTTAGAGATGATTACCTAAACTTTGCATGCTTGCTATTGGCCTCAGCAATCTTAACTCTAGATTCTACTAGCTCTACATCTTTAAGAGTGACTTCTTTGGTTAAAGCTTCAACATGCTCATACATGAGTTCTATTCTGACACATTGTTCACTTAACTTGTCTTCTAGAACTATCACGTCCTGAGCATCTGCTTTAAGCTTATTCTTTAAATCTTCCTTAATATCAAGAAGACTAGCGTTATCCGATTTTAATGATTGAACCTAAGTTGTTAAGGAGTTATGTGTTTCTAGAACTAGATTTAATCTATCATTTAAAGTAGCACTTAGAACACATATATTACGGAATGTAGAAAAGTTTAGAATTACCTTTTTGCGGTCCGATTCCACATTAGCCATTTGAGCTGCAAATTGTAGAATGGTTTGCTCCTCTGAAATTCCACCAACAAAGGACTTGATTCTGTCTGCTGGGTGTCCTCTGCTTCTTCTCCAGCTCTATCCCCCCCAGTCTCAGTTACCTCTGCCATAAAGGCTCTGGCATTCGACTCCGGATGAGTACTCCAATCATATGTTCCATCAAGCTGTCTGTTGGATGACACTTTAGTTAATAGTCCAGCGATGGAAGCTTGATTCCCAGAACCACTAGAGTGATGTCTCTCTTGGTTCTGATGCTGATAATTTTCCACTTTTGGTCTTTGACACTCTCTTGCACAGTGTCCCAATCCTTGGCAATTGTAGCACTTTACTTTTGACTTGTCAAACCCAACCTTGTTGTTGCTAACGCTCAGATTTCTTCCTTTCCTCTTCATAAACCTCTTGACCCTTTGAGTCACCATGGCCAGTTGCCATTGTAGGTCCATTTCTTCCAAGTCGTCAGGATCTACCTGATCGTAGTCTTCTTCCCACAACGCTGGATCGTTTATTTTTCCTTGAACGCTATTGCCGTACGCTGCGACAAACGAAGCAAGAAGATTTAGATGCTATTCAGCTGATTTTGCGCTCAACGGCATCTTTGAATATCCTTGAGAAGTAGACGCTGAATGATTTGGTTTTTCTTCTGTTTGGGAAACCCTAAGAATGCTCTGCTATTAGAATCCTCTGACTCAACTGGGATGGATTCTTCTCCCGAGAAAAATGTTGTGGCTCCTGAATTCACTTCCCTAGCTATTGACGGTTTTGATTTCCCAAAATACATCTCTGGATCTTGAACCTGATCAAATTCCGGTTCCTTCATCTGTAACTTGAAGTTGTATGCCTTCAGCGTTCCAATAACTCCTTCAAGAGTAAGAGTCTCAAACTTCTCTTCATCATGCTTTATTATCGCCGTGTACTTCTCCCACTTAGCTGGTAAAGCATCCAGAAGTTTTATTATCTTCTCAGTCTCTTGATACTCAACATTGTGATTGTCAAGTTCAGTTAGCAGATGATAAAATCTAGTAATTTTCTCATCTAGCGTCTCATTCTTTAGTGATTTGAAGATGGCAAATTGCTGCTTCAGCATCTCTGTTCTTCCCTTTCGAACCCTTGGATTTCCCTCACATCTCTTCGCTAGAGCCTCCCAAAGCTCCTTAGAATAACTATGATTCCTCAATGTGTGTAGGATTTCCTGAGGTAACGCCATTCTGATAATCGAAAAAGCTCGGTTCTCGGCCTCATAAATTTTCTTGTCGTCATCTTTCATGTTCTGATACGTCAAGACTCTTTGTCGGCCTTCAAGCTCTTGAGTAGGAGGAACATATCCCTCATCGATGCATATCCACAAACCTAACCTTCCACCAATAGTAATCTTCCAGTTTCATTAGCTTTGGCGGAGAATTTGCTTTGCCAACCTCATTTTTGCAAACTCGACATTCTTTCAAAAACTTTTTGTTTTCGAACTTAAACAATTTAATTAAAAAAATAAATTTAAAATAAATCCTACGAACTTATGCAAGTTCGAATTAATTTTAAATTTAAATTCATTTTGTAAATTAAATTCAAATTGTTCTAAGTTCGAACTCAACAAGTTCGAATGAGTGTAAGTTCGGGAAACCCTAGAATTTTGACAAGTTCGAACCTCAGCTAAGTTCGAATAAACCCTAATATTCTGACAACTTTGAATCCTCCGACAAGTTCGAAATTCAGTTAAATTCAAATAAAGCCCTAAAACAAATTCGAGAGGAGTGTATTCTGACAAGTTCGAAGAACCCTAATACCCCCTTAAGTTCGAGCGCTGCAAGTTCGAGAAACGGCCAAAAATTCGATTTTTTTCAAGATTTTAGATTAAACCAATGTTCTTAATTTTAAAAACACTAATTTTGACAGAAAAAGTGAACTAATCTGACTTTTTCCCGTTACCTTGCTTGTAGAACTCAGAACAACGAGTGTGGAATCCTCGTTAGCGGTTTAACGGATCGATCACAAACGAAAACCGGAGACGAACACAATGATAGCCGATACGACGAACGACCCGATACGTGTATTTCTCCAAAAGACTCTTCTGAAATCACAGAAGTTCGTATGTGCACTGAACGAGTCCTGATCACTAATTAAAGTGCTTTAATCAAACGGATTTACACTTAATTATAAGGATTAAGTTCGAACTTGACTTAAACAAGTTCGTTTATGCCCAAGCCCACGAACTTGTCCACTACTATTCGAACTTAGCTTCACTAAGTTCGAACCCTAGCCTTTGAACTTGTTCAAGAACTTATCTTTGAACTTATTCTAGAACTTATCATGTAAATGTAGACATCATACACAAAACAAGATCGAACATATATCATTAATATCAAACATATATAACTTGTATTTGCAAAGCCTGATCTATTACAAAAGACTATATATACCTAGACTGCTATCGTCACACTGGGTGCACTAACAGACTCCCCATTGACGATAGCTTCTAGTTAGATATTCAATTAATCTATAGAACTAGGCTGATTAAAAATACATCCTGCATACAATTCCTGTTCTACATAAACCTTTACGACTTTCTGGTACTTCTTGCCTTCTGATCTCCAACCTTCATGAAAATAGATTGGTTGCTCATGAAGCTTCAGCAAGTAGCCCTGAGAAAGATTTACAAGGTGCAGAGGGTCATACACTTTCAAAATAACTCTTTCATCTTGATCTTCCATAACTTCCTCCGCTGTCTCATTATCAACATACCACCACTTCATATTATTCAGAAGATTCTGTGGCATTGTCTTTAATGGAACCCTATTTCGGTTTGTAAAACATCTTCATCCATGGTGTCCCGGTCAATGGATTCATTCTCGATTCATCCATGACTCTCTTTCCTTCCCTTGGCTTAATTTTATCAAACCTCCCAGACCGACCTTCTTTTCTGATAATTCTAGCTATCACTTCAGCATACTGGTCGTCTCCTAGGTTGATTAGGTTTTTTCATGCCAGTTCCTTCACTTCACATTTAGGCAAAGAATTGAAGACTTTGAGTTTTCTCTTCAAATACTGGAGCCCATCTCTTCTTTTCAGCACAAAGAGCTGCAATTCCCTGTCGAAGAACCAACTAAGAATGCCTCCAGATAGTTTTCCCGGGCTTGGCAATCTTATTTTCTCTTTTACAGCTAACTCAGTCTTCTTCTCCTCTTTCTTGAACCAAAGTTGTTTCTTTTATTATTGGTTTGCTCCTTTTCTGTTGCTTGAGTTGCATCATCATCCGATTCATCATTGATCGTTGACTTCAAAATGTCTAGATCTATCGGATTCTGGTCCATATTTACATATTGTTCTGTGACTGGTTGTCCTTGAATGATGATCTCATCAAGTTCGTCTTCTTCATCTAATAAAATTTCATCATCTGGACTCCAATCTGGAACATTTTCCGTGACAAACTCTCCTTCTTCAAGCTCTTGCAGATCATCTTCAAAATTAAAATTCTTTAAATCATCATCATCAATTCCGGCCACGCTCCAATCATTTCTTGTTCGACTAACTCTGATGCTTCGGGAGCCTTGCCTTTTTCCTGACCTGATCCAGATGATCCAGGCTCCCCCTGAAAGTCAGCTTGCTGAGCAGTCTCTTGTGGAAGATCTGCTAGCTCACTATCTTTTTGCATACTTGGGACACCTCCTTCATCATCACTATCTCTCTGAACTCCTCTCAACACGTCGCCTCGGCAACGGCTCTCCCCCTGAGCTTGTAGATCTTTCATTATTTTCTCTACCAGGGTCTGAAGAGTCAGAATTTGAGATTGTTGGGCTAACACTTGTGTTTGAAGCTGAGCACTCTGCTGCTCTAACCTGGAATTGTGTTGCTCCAGCTCATTTACAGCTTGAGAGAGCTGAAATATTTAGACTGTTTGGAAGTCTACCTTACCTTTCAACTCCGTGAATTGATGATTATCAGTAAATCAAACGGACGTTGTTGGAGTTGAAGTTGATGGAATTGAAGTAGATGTGGATGGAGCGGTTGTTGCGACGGATGGAACGGCTGAAGAAGTAGATGGAGCTCCCTGACATATGCGTTGACGCTTCGCCCTCTGTTGTGTAGCAATCGCTGCCTCTTCTTTTAAGATAAAATCTGCGTCTCCTTCAACTTCATCACGGAGTGCTGGACAAGTCATCTTTCTTCTGCTCACAACTACTCTTGAGCCATATCTTTCAAAAGAAATTGTTGGATTAACCGCTTCCGTTTGCTCCTCTTCTGAACTAGAGTCTGAGTCTGATTCAGACGCTGTCTCAACTACTTCTGTCGCTTCGTCCCGACTCTCTGTTCTTTCTGTTGCTTCTTCACGACTTTCTGTTCCTACAGTTGCAGGAACCGGTGGCTGATATTCATCAATTTCCCTGAACATGTCATCCATGTAAGTAGGAGGTTCAAAAATCTCCTGAACTAGCCGTTCTACTATATTTTCCTGTGCTGCTGCTCCTTGCTCAAAGATCTCTTGCAAGGTTCGTTCTCTCTCATCAGGCTGTGGTGCCGATGTTGATGGCCCAGCTGCCTCTGCAGTTGATCTTGAATGTGGAGTTAACCTAGCAACCGTAGTTCGCCGAGCCAGTGCTTGTTGTGGTGGAGGTTGTTGCTGTTGAGGTTATTGTCGAGGTGCATCACCTATCCAATCATCTGTAACATCCGGCAGTAAACCAGGTTAGCGACTATGACCTAATCAGTATTTACTAGCCAATTATAACCTAATCAGTGGTCATTAGAAATTAATCAAAGTGGTAAACAAGGCTCATGAAAAAATTCAACTCAATTAGAATCAAATTCATCGGTGCGATGAATCGGGAAATCAATAAATCCGATCGATTTACACTATGAAGGATTATTTCAACTAACTACATAATTAAATTATGATTAGTGACACTAATCATACACTAATACAATTACTTAACATTATTTATGCAAGACTAAAACAATTCATTAAAACAATGCATCCAAAAGTATTTATGAATTTACATAAAAAGGGAAATACAAGAATACATTCTAAATACTTTTACACAAAAAAAAAAAACCAAAATACATCATTTTCTACCATAAAAATCAGCCAACACAAAAGGAGAACACACTTTTGTGTCCCCTTTGACTTTCATTAAAACTATTTAAAAGAATTCCTCACTTTTTCTACTTTTCCAACATGTTGGTAAAGTGTTAAACACCACCTTTTCTTTCATCATTTGCAAGACCAATTCTCTTCCATAAATAGAGGACTCATTTCTCATTTCATCCACACCTTGAAAGATCAAAATCCTCACATCTTTTCTCTCAAAAAAATAGGCCAAGAGCAACCAAGAACACCAAAGTTGCATCTTTTTGTTTCTTCAAGTTCTTCAAGTGTTTCTTTGGTTCAACAATTCAAGAACTCAACTCCTACTCATTTGCATTCTTTTGATACATCAAAGTAAGTAAAAACTATCTTATTACTTCTTTTATTTAAGTTGTTACAAGTCTTGCATAATGTATATAATCACCAACAACAACAAGTTTCATTAAAACTCAAGTTTATAAATAACTAGTTTTTGTTTTTAAGTTGTTTTCTTCCAATGTGTTTATAAATATATAACACATCATATAAGTGTAAATATTATGAAAACAAGTGATCTATATGTGTTTTATAGCTTTTATACAAGCAGTCTTTTAATAAACAACAAGAATCACTAGTTATTTCAAGTTTATAAATTACGGATTTTCGGCAGAAAATTTATGTCGACTTTGAAAAATCATAATTATTTCATAACTTAACGAAATGAGTTGGTTCTTGTCTCAAAAGTTAGATCTATGTCTTAACTATAAATCTGGAAGTTTTCACAATTTATTTTGGAGTTTATGACCCCAGAAATTATTTGGGAAACCGAAAGTTTGACACCTCAAAAATGGCCGACATAGGGTTTTCAACAAGCTTTTTCCCCAACCTAAACATCTCGAAAAATGGCCGTTCTTGACTTTAAAAATTCTTTGTATATAGTAGTTTAGTGTCCAAGAAAACCAAAGCCTAAATCGTTTTTGAGCTTGGTCAAAAACAGCCTCAAAGTAGGCCGAAAAACCTTCGAAAAGCTGGAAAATTATATATATAAACTTGACGTTTTAAGTGGGTTTTATTTATAAACTTGTAATGTTGGGTGATTTAAAATATAACAACATTTATACATACATATTATCATATATGGGAGTTTTTAAATCCCTTATATCATTTAGGACTCGGTTAAACGCGTCCGGTGTCATCACTCATCAACAACGAAAATTGTCGTTTTTACGATCATTTTGCCATCAACATGCGATGAGTCTTCATAGCCCCTATTTTCACTATCTTTTGAGGGTGGGAATACATGCACTGTTTTCATATGGACATCAAAACTGTTTATTTCTTATACGTATTATGTGTTTGGATCCATCAGCCCTCAAATCATGAACCGTTAATTGCATTTATTTGTAAGCGCAAATATATTGTGGATAGATCTATCGGGAGTCATGTCCCCCATTCGGGTTAGTTCGGCTCGGCTAACGGCGGTTGCATATATATTCAACACACGGTATTACGTATGGGAATACTGCACAGGGCAAACTCATTTAATTAAGCTTCGGTTGCATGATGGTTTATGTAATACATACAAGGAATTTATGCTTTATAAATTCAACCCAACTGTTAATGTCCATACAACTGGTCTTTTCGCGTAAACCTATTAGCTCACCAACAATTTGTTGATGTATTTTAGCTTGTATTTTCAGGTGATTAAGGCATGTGCATTTATCGGAAGCATTCCAAGGCTTTCGTTCATTTTGGAGTCGCATCATTTTCAAACTCGGAGAATTATTTGCATCTTTTCTGATAAACTAAATTGTGTATTTAAATCTTGGTATTTTAAGAACTACTTACGCTGTATTTTGGTTATGTAAAACAATATTTATATTTGAAGTTAAATCAATGTATTTTTAAAAAACGTCCATATAGTGGTCGTTCGTTATGATTATGGTTACGCTTCCGCGACGTCATGCTTCATTGCCAATCGGGGTAACGGGGTGTGACAGATTGGTATCAGAGCCATAGTTATAGTGAACTAGGTTGCAATACTACCCTAGACTATAACTGTTACAAAACTAAACTTTCTCCAAGAACGGTGAACATATATATGGACCCTAATCGAACAATACGGTTATTATCCTCTTTGACTCAGAGGATGAATTCTCACCCATGGAACAAGGAAGCCAAGGTAATACTGAGGTGTAATTTGGATAGGGAACCCACCCAGACCCAATCAATGACGATGTAATGGACCCGTCAAAACACAAGGAGGGCAACTGTGGCCCTGCAGCAAAAATTGCTCCACCATCACCACCACATATTCCATCCTACACCCTATTCAGAGACCTCCCCATTGGACCATTGAAAAAGTTCACCCCTAGGAAAAGGGTGTGACTGGCACAACGGGAGTCTATCCCGGTACCTCCCCATCAGCCAAGCCCGCCACAGTAGCGACAGGCAACTATAAGACATTGGGGATGGATGCCTCACACTCTCCAAGAATGGAGAAACGAGGAAGGGATTCAAAGCCAGTTTGAAGTCGGAACACCACCTTCCTCTCAGGTGCCGACACTTACCCAGAAACCTACGTAACAAAAGATGCCTTTGTTGGTGGCAAGGGCCGCCAGACACGAACCCTAATTTCGTCAAAATCCACCAAGAGCTTGGTGAGATCTTTGCCAGCATTAAGCAGGAGGCAATACGAACCACCAATAAACCTTGGGTCAACCAGAATACCCAGGCGATTCAACAAGACGGAATCGACGAATTGTGACAGCGCCTAAAGCCCGCAGTGCAGAACTAACCCAACAACTTAACGCTCTGGAGTATGAGGAAACCCCGGAGGCATCTCATACTTAGTACCTTTCTACCATTTTTATAGTATTTCTCTAGGTTTTACTATCGGATGTATGTTTAGGTTTGTAAGGCTTGAAAATTTATCGGAAAAAAATCCCGACCATATCATGTATAAAGATTAGGTATCAAAAACTTTAATGAAGAATTAAGTCATAACTACAACTCTGTGTATGAGGAGATAAACCTATGACTATCTTCCTATGAAATTTCAAACCCATAGACTTGTCCTCTTACCCCATTAGATACCACTTATGCATTTCTACTATTTGATACTGGTACTGATAGGAGCTTTATATCCACTAAGTTCACTAAGAAGATAAATTCCATTAAGTGCTACTTATGCTATTGAGGTTGATGACAGTAAGACGCTTAAGACAAATAATATAAGTCGAGGATGCTCCTTAGAATTAGTAGGCCAACTCTTTCAAACAGACTTGATGTCCGCCAAACTGGTAATTTTTGACGTCGTCATAGGCATGGATTGACTATCAAAAATCATGCGGAAATAGTGTGTAACAAGAAGATGGTTCATATACCTTTAGCCAATAAGAAGGTCCTTAATGTCCAAGGCAAAACAAGAAATACCAAAGTAAACATCATCCCTAGCATTAGGGCCCTGAAGTGTTGACAGAGAGGGAGCCAAAGGAAAAGCTACTCAAAAATGTTCTTATTATTTATGGTTACCCCAAAGTTTCACCAGAACACTTACCAGAACTCCCAACATCGAGGCAAGTCTAATTCAAAAATCAGCCTAGTATCAGGTGCTGCACCAGTGGCTCGAGCACCATGCCGATTAGCCCCATCAGCAGTGTAAGAATCATCCAACCAACTGTAGGAGCTCTTCGATAAAAGATTTATCAAACCGAGTTCCTCGCTTTGGAGGAGCTCCAGTTTTGTTCATAAAGAAGAAGAATGGAACCTTCAGAATATGCACCAATCACCGAGAGCTAAATAAGCTAAAAGAACCGATATTCGCTCACAAGGATCAACGACTTGTTTGACCAAACTCCAAGAATTAAGCTTCTATTCGAAGATCGATCTAAGGTCTGGCTATCATCAGGTTAGAGTTCGCAAGAAAGATATTCCAAAGACAGCCTTCAGATTTCATTACAGTCAGCATAAATTCCTATTAATGCCGTTTGGATTAACCAGTGCCCCAACGGTATTCATGGACCACATAAATCGGGTGTGCAAACCTTACCTACACAAATTCGTGATTGTATTCATGAATGACATCTCAATCTACTCATGAAACAAGGAGGAGCACGAGCAAACATTTAAGACTGATTCTAGAGTTGTTAAAGAAAGAACAACTATATGTCAAGCTTTCTAAGTTTGAATTTTTTCTAAGATAGGTAAGATTTCTCGGTCATGTGATCAATAGTAAAGGAATCTAAGTCGGCCCCGCAAAGATCGAGGCTATCAGGAATTGGTCAACTCTTAGAACCCCCTTAGTGATACCACAGTCCTTAAGACTTGCCACTCATTATAAGAAATTATCAAAAGCTTCTCAAAGATCACCAGAGCTCTAACAAAACTAATCCGAAAAGACATTAAGTATGATTGGGGCGAGAATCAGGAGACATCATTTCAGTTATTAAAGCACAAACTGTGCAGCGCACTTATTTTATCCGAGAGAAGCAAGAAATTTATAGATTACTATGACACTTCACACAATGGGTTGATGTAGAAAGATAAGGTCATAGCTTATGCTTCGCAACAACTTAAGGTTCACGGGGTGAATTACACAATGCATGATTAAAAGCTATGAGCTGTATACTTTGTCCTTAAGACTTGGAGACATTAGTTGTATGGTATGAAGTGTACTGTATTCACAAACCATAAGAACCTCCAACACATCTTTAACCAAAAAGAGGCAGATATGAAGTAGTGCCATTGGATGGAGCTAATGAGTATTTGCAACTGTGAAATTCGTTATAACTCGGGGAAAGCTAATGTGGTTGCAGATGCTCAGAGCCGAAGGGAACGAGCTAAGTCGTTAAGAGTACAAACCCTAGTTATAACCATTCAACCAAACCTTCTTTCCTTAGTTCATGATGCACAAGTAGAAGTTGTTAAGGAGGAAAATATGAAAAATGAAACCCTGCACGGAATGGATAAATAGTTTGGGATAAGGGCTAATAAAAATCGATATTTCATGAATAGAATCTGATTACTCTGTTTGGTGGAATAAGAAAGCTGGCAATGGATGAAGGACACGAATCAAGATATGCCGTTCACCCCGGATCCGATAAAATGTATCATAACCTCAAGGAGCTATACGGGTGGCCTAACATGAAGGCTGGCATTGCCACATATGTCAACAAATTCCTAACATGCTCCAAAGTTAAGACAAACAACGAAAACCATTTGAGTAATAGTCGACCGCTCAACAAAATCCGCGCTTTCCTACCAATTAAGGAGAACAACAGAATGAATAAGCTAGCCCAAACGTACCTCAAGGAAGTCGTCTCCGGACATGGAGTGCCTATTATAATCATTTCGGATACGGATAGCAGATCTACATCTAGGTTTTTGGCAATTATTAAAGCAAACTTTGGATACAAATTTGGACATGAGTACCACATATCACCCTCAGACCAATGGTCAGAATAATAGAACGATCCAAACCCTAGAACATACATTAAGAGCCTGTGTAATGGATACTCATTTTCCTTAGTGGAATTATCGTACTACAAATAGCTATCACGAGTATTAATGTTGCTCCGTTTGAGGCCCTCTACGGGTGAAAGTGTCGATCGCCGATTTGTTGGGAAGATGTAAGAAATAACCAAATCACTGACCATAAGATCATTCGTGAAACTACCAAAAAGATAGTAAAGATGCGGAACTGACTAAAAGTTGCCTGCAATTGTCAGAAAGTTATGCAGATGTAGGGAGAAAATCCCTTGACTTCTAATTAGGAGAACGAGTATTAATGAAAGTCTCGCCATGGAAGGGTGTGATACGATTAGGAAAATAAGGAAAAACTAAACCCCCGATACATTGGCAATGTAAAGTCTTAAAGGGAATTGGACTCGTAGCTTATCGTTTAGAGTTACCACCAGAGCTTAGCAGCATGCACAATACCTTCCATGTATCGAATATGAAGAAGTGTTTGTTAGAGGAGACACTTGTTACCCCCTTGGAAGAGATCCAGCTAACTGATAAACTTCGCTTCATCAAAGAGCCGGTTGAAATAATGGACCGAGAAGTCAAGAAACTAAAGCACAGCCGGATCCCAATAATAAAAGTCAGATGGAACTCTAAGCGAGGTCCTGAGTCTACATGGGAACGTGAAGATCAGTTCCGAGAAAAATGCCCTCATCTGTACACGAATACTCAAGTAGTGGAGAACACGAGCTAATTTCGGGACGAAATTCCTTTAACAGGGGGAGACTGTAACATCCGGCAGTAAACCAGGTTAGCGACTATGACCTAATCAGTATTTACTAGCCAATTATAACCTAATCAGTGGTCATTAGAAATTAATCAAAGTGATTAACAAGGCTCATGAAGAAATTCAACTATATTAGAATCAAATTCATCGGTGCGATGAATCGGGAAATCAATAATTCCGATCGCTTTACGCTATGAAGGATTAATTCAACTAAGTACATAATTAAATTATGATTAGTGACACTAATCATATACTAATATGATTACTTAACATCAATTATGCCAGACTAAAACAATTCATTAAAACAATGCATCCAAAAGTATTTATGAATTTACATAAAAAGGGAAATACAAGAATACATTCTAAATACTTTTGTACAAAAAAATAAAAATAAAAACCAAAATACATCATTTTTATACCATAAAAATCAGCCAACACAAAAGGGGAACACACTTTTGTGTCCGCTTTGGCTTTCATTAAAAATATTTAAAAGAATTCCTCACTTTTTCCACTTTTCCAACATGTTGGTAAAGTGTTAAACACCACCTTTTCTTTCATCATTTGCAAGACCAATTCTCTTCTATAAATAGAGGACTCATTTCTCATTTCATCCACACCTTGAAAGACCAAAATCCTCTCATCTTTTCTCAAAAAAATAGGCCAAGAGCAACCAAGAACACAAAAGTTGCATCTTTTTGTTTCTTCAAGTTCTTCAAGTGTTTCTTTGGTGCAACAATTCAAGAACTCAACTCCTACTCATTTGCATTCTTTTAATACATCAAAGTAAGTAAAAACTATCTTATTACTTCTTTTATTTAAGTTGTTACAAGTCTTGCATAATGTATATAATCACCAACAACAACAAGTTTCATTAAAACTCAAGTTTATAAATAACTAGTTTTTGATTTTAAGTTGTTTTCTTCAAATGTGTTTATAAATGTATAAACACATCATATAAGTGTAAATATTATGAAACAAGTGATATATATATGTGTTTTATAACTTTTATACAAGTAGTCTTTGAATAAACAACAAGAATCACTAGTTATTTCAAGTTTATAAACTACGGATTTTCGGCAGAAAATTTATGTCGATTTTTGAAAAATCATAATTAATTCATAACTTAACGAAATGAGTTGGTTCTTGTCTCAAAAGTTAGATCTATGTCTTAACTATAAATCTGGAAGTTTTCATAATTTATTTTGGAGTTTAACACCCCCAGAAATTATTTGGGAAACCGAAAGTTTGACAGCTCAAAAATGGCCAACATAGGGTTTTCAACAAGCTTTTTCCCCAAGCTAAACATCTCGAAAAATGCCTGTTCTTGACTTTAAAAATTCTTTGTATATAGTAGTTTAATGTCCAAGAAAACCAAAGCCTAAATTGTTTTTGAGCTTTGTCAAAAACAGCCTCAAAGTAGGCCGAAAAACCTTCGAAAAGCTGGAAAACTATATATATAAACTTGACGTTTTAAGTGGGTTTTATTTATAAACTTGTAATGTTGGGTGATTTAAAATATAAAAACATTTATACATACATATTATCATATATGGGAGTTATTAAATCCCTTATATCATTTAGGACTCGGTTAAACACGTCCGGTGTTATCAGTCATCAACAACGAAAATTGTCGTTTATGCGATCATTTTGCCATCAACATGCGGTGAGTCTTCATAGCCCCTATTTTCACTATCTATTGGGGGTGGGAATACATGCACTGTTTTCATATGGACATCAAAACTGTTTATTTCTTATATGTATTACGTGTTTGGATCCATCAGCCCTCAAATCATGAACCGTTAATTGCATTTATTTGTAAGCGTGAATATATTGTGGATATATCTATCGGGAGTCATGTCCCCCATTCGGGTTTGTTCGGCTCGGCTAACGGCAGGTGCATATATATTCAACACACGGTATTACGTATGGGAATACTGCACAGTGCAAACTCATTTAATTAAGCTTCGGTTGCATGATGGTTTATGTAATACATATACGGAATTTATGCTTTATAAATTCAACTCAACTGATAATGTCCATACAACTGGTGTTTTTGCGTAAACCTATGAGCTCACCAACAATTTGTTGACGTATTTTAGCATGTATTTTCAGGTGATTAAGGCATGTGAATTTATCGGAAGCATTCCAAGGCTTCCGTTCATTTTGGAGTCGCATCATTTTCAAACTCGGAGAATTATTTGCATCTTTTCTGATAAACTAAATTGTGTATTTATATCTTGGTATTTTAAGAACTACTTACGCTGTATTTTGGTTATGTAAAACAATATTTATATTTGAAGTTAAATCAATGTATTTTTGAAAAACGTCCATATAGTGGTCGTTCGTTATGATTATGGTTACGCTTCCGTGACGTCACGCTTCATTGCCAATCGGGGTAACGGGGTGTGACATCATCACCTTCGGGAGCGACAAAATCTGGATCTATGACAACGCCAAAAAGCGGAGCCACTTGGGGCCTTACTTGCTCTGCCCATCGCGCATTATGAGATTGGCAGTCAGCAAATATTCTTTTATCTATGATTGCTACTCCAGTTTGTTCCGGCAAGGTCGGTAACTCTTGCAGGAAATGCCTGATGATCATCATGATAAAATGCGGACACATGATAAATCTTTCACGGCTGGGTGCAGAGATTTGGTTGACAAGCACCCCAAAGAACATCTCAGAAAAGCTAAACTTCTTTTTGTAGATGAGAGATATCAACGCTGATTGGAGTTTGGACACCATTGTGTCAAATCCCGCCTTATTCGGAGCAAAACAAACCATGATGATGTGTACCAGATAACGCCACTAGCCAATGAGACCACTCTTGACATATGATGCGTTGGTGATGTCTTGAGCATAACCCATTCTTAAGAAGGCCGCCTGCCTTATTGGACCCGGAAAGTCGATTGGACCATCTTCTTGGTCAGTAGACCCCAATTGTAGAATTGCTCGTAGATGATCAGCGGAAAATGCGATTGGACGGCCACCTACTCTCGTGCATAGAACCGTAGGTGTAACGGTGCAATCTACTTGCAATGATTGCCAAAATTGTCGAACGTATGAAGAATGATCGGCTGGTTGTGCGTCAAGGCATATGCCACTCTCGATTGTGACAAGAACTCGATCATTTGCCGGTAAGGCTGAGCCTCTGGCAGCTGAAGGTCAACTGCCATAACCATGTTGTGTTTATTGAAGAATGCACGATCTCCCATATCTGCACATAGTGTAGACACATAAACTGTTAGAAATTAATTTTGAATAATTTAAGTTATTCGAACTTGATTAAGTTTGAATTTGAACATCTTCGAACTTACTTAAGTTTGAGAATATAAGTCATACGAGCTTAGTTAAGTTCGAAGAGTCTTATGACCTTCAAACTTAGTTAAGTTCAAGAATCCTATTCGAACATGACTGACTTTGAACTTATAGATATTTTTGACAAGTTCGATGTCCTGACAAGTTCGAATCTGAAGAACAAGTTCGAATCATGTTGAACAAGTTCGAAGTCGGATATTTTAGACTTCAAATCCACGATTTTAACTCTTTTAGACTTAATTAACTGTAGAATCTAGTCCTAATGAGTTCTAATCAAGTTTATGAATCATTAAATTTAAGTGTTTGACCCTAAAACTTGTGATTTAAAGCACCAAGTTCTAAATGACACAAAAACTCTAAATTTGTCGATTTTATCCACTAAAAAGGTCCTAATCGTACACTTAGTATTTGTTGGTTCAAACCACCAAAGTGTGTGAGTAGGTTCGAGGAATAGTTGAAAACTTCGAGGAATAGTCCTTAAAATCAAAAAGCTACAAGTTCGTTTGGTAAGTTCGAGATCGCAGGTAAGTTCGTGAGGTTAAATTCGAAGTTAGGTGCATTGAATGAAGCACTGTTGACCTATTTATATCCAACCACTTTCGAACATATGTTAAGTTTGAACTTATAGTAAGTTCGAAGAGGAATTCGAACTTAACCTGATGTTCGAACTTAATTGAAAATTTTGAAAATTCTTGAACAAAATCCAACTTTTTCAACTTTTTCACCTAACGAAAATTTTCCAACTTTGCAAAACATTCACACTAAGCAACAGATCATCATGCAATATTGTTTCTTCAACTAAAAGTGCATCCTAGTAACTTTTGACCTTATTCCTATTTATTAAATTCAAGATTATCTAAGCTAAAATAAACTAAAATTAAAATAAACTAGAAAATAAAGGTAAAAATAAAATCAAAATCAAAATGAAAATAAAAATAGAAATAAAAATAAATTCAAAAGTAATTTAAAGATAAAAATACACTATCAGAATATTTTCGCGAGATAGTCAAAGAAGGTTCAATCAGATAGCGGTGTCAAACTCACTTTCAGTATTTCACTTTCACACTTCAGGAATTTTTATTCCTTTGATTGTTTGTTGTGACATACACTTCAAGGTGATTGTTGGTATGTTTTTCCATTTAAACATTCAACACTTTGGAAATTCCTTTGGCCTTTTTATTTATTAAGAAACTACCTTACGTGTCTTATACATAGACATACTTCTATGATCAAGGCAGACACACGATGATTATGACTTTTTGGTATTTGCAAATTATCTTTAAATGGAAAACGTCGGACACAGTACTGTATTTTCATACAACAGAGTGTCTTAGTTTGTCTTAGAGTTCCTCTTATGTTAGCAAGACAGCGGTGACAGGTCTGTACTCACGTACAACAAAGTGACTTATCTTGCTAGTTTAAGTCAAAACAGCGGTGACAGGTCGATACTCACGTACAACAAAGCGACTTGTTTTGACTTCCGTTACTTTTCAAAATCGTTTCTTTCTTTGTTTAAGATGTAATTTGATGTTGCTTTACATCCTCCCAGATAAGTTTGCATACCTCATTCATAATCATTGTCTGTATGTCTCTAACATAGAGATTAAGACCTTTTGGTCATACATCTAAGTTAGTTACACATATGACATTTTCTTGATTATTTTATTAGGTTTTAGGACTTCCCTCATGTATTATGTCTACCAACACATCAAACAAGAATGGGTATGTCACATAGATTTTAAGGTGCATTTTGTGTGAAAGCCGAACACTTAGAGTTTGTTAAACTGTGCTAATTTTCGTCACTGAACCCATGACTCTAAGACTTCTCTCATTCTTTAATATTTTCTTTTTTTAAAAAATTTTTTTATGGTTTTTTTTTCTTTTGTTTTTCATTTTTCAGTAAAATACACTAAGAAACAAAACTAATAAGTTACTACAAAAAGAAAAACTACTAAGGTCGAGTTACTCTGGATTACGCATGCCACTTAGTTGAACTAACAACTCAAAGCGTGATTTATCAAATGCTTTTATGAATAAATCTGCATTATTGTCCTCCGTTGCAACTTTTACCAGTTTTATCAAGTTCTTTTCAGCACAATCACGTATAAAATGATGTCTTATGTGTACGTGCTTTGTCTTACTGTGTTTAACTGGATTATTTGTTATAGCAAATGTTGATTGATTGTCTATCCTAATGGGAGTACGAGTATAAGTAAAACCGTAATCCCGCAATTGTTGTTGGATCCACAGAACCTGTGAACAGCAACTACCCGCAGCTACATACTCGGCCTCGAATGTTGATACAGCTACCGAAGTTTGTTTCTTGCATTACCAGGATACGAGCCTCCCTCCAAGGAACTGACAACCCCCAGTTGTTGATTTTCCGTTCAAGCTACATCCACCATAGTCAGAGTCCGTGTACGCCTCCAATTCCAGATCTCCATCAGCATGATACCAAAGTCCCAGCTTCGGTTTCGACTTCAGGTATCTCAGAATCCACTTCACGGCTTTCATATGCGTCTCCTTTGGATTTGCTTAACCATGCACAAATACACACAACAAACATTATGTCAGGTCTAGAAGTAGTTAAATACATAAGTGACCCGATCATGGCCCGATATAAGGTCGGATCCACATCAGTATCACTATCTGAACCCCGTCCGAAATTATGATTCACTTGAATCGGAGTACTAAAATGTGCGGTCAGGTTTGCTCCTTCTGTCTCGAAGCTCTCTAAAATGTCGTAGACATACTTCGTCTGATGAATAAACATTCGTTCTTCCCTTTGTTCAACTTGTAAACCGAGAAAGAATTTTAGCTCTCCCATAGCACTCTTCTCAAACTTTGACTTCATAACATTTTCAAAATCCTTGCTCATCTGTACATTTGACGACCCGAAGATGATTTCGTCCACGTACACTTGTACTAAGATAAAAACTTTACCTTTCCTTTTCACGAATAGTGTACTATCAATTCTCCCTCTCTCAAACCCATTGTCTAAAAAATGAGTTGACAGTGTCTCATACCAAGCCCTAGGTGTCTGATGCAATCCATACAGAGCCTTATCAAGTCGATATACTCTGTCGGGATACTTTGGATCAGGTAAACCCTGGCGGTTGTTCGACATACACCAATTCCTTCACCTTGTCGTACAAGAAAGCACTCTTGACGTCGAGTTGATATACCATAAACCCTTTGTAGGACGCAAAAGCCAGAAACAAATGCATCGCCTCAAGCCTCACCACTGGTGCAAACACTTCGTTATAAAGTCGGATCCACATCAGTATCACTATCTGTACCCGGTCCGAGGTTATGATTCACTTGAATCGGAGTACTAAAATGTGCGGTCAGCTTTGTTCCTTCCATCCTGAAGCTCTCTAAAATGTCATAGACATACTTCGTCTGATGAATAAACATTCCTTCTTTCCTTTGTTCAACTTGTAAACCAAGAAAGAAGTTTAGCTCTCCCATAGCACTCATATCAAACTTTGACTTCATAACCTTTTCAAAATTCTTGCACATACACCAATTCCTTCAACTTCAAGTCGATATACTCTATCGGGATACTTTAGATCAGCAAACCCTGGCGGTTGTTTGACATACACCAATTTCTTCACCTTGCCGTACAAGAAAGCACTCTTGATGTCGAGTTGATATACCTTAAACCCTTTGAAGGACGCAAAAGCCAGAAACAAACGAATCGCCTCAAGCCTCGCCACTGTTGCAAACACTTCGTTATAATCTATTCCCTCTTCCTGGTTGAACCCTTTTACCATGAGTCTTGCCTTGTTACGAGTAACTATACCCGGATCATCCCTTTTACACTCAAAGACCCATTTGGTCCCTATAGAAACTTCTCCTCGAGGCAACGACACTAACTCCTATACTTCAAGTTTTCTGAACTGTGACAGTTCTTCTTGCATGGCTTCAACCCAAGAATTGTCTTTCAGTGCCATTTGCACGTTCTTTGGCTCTACTTGTGAAATAAATCATGAGTATAAACACGTGTGAAACGCTTCAGAGTCGTTGATCATTGATAACAACACCGTGTTATTGTTCACACTACTCCTAGTTCTCACACCAATATGAGGATTCCCTATGATACTCTCAATTGGATGATCCTTGTTTATCCTCGATGTCTCAATCTCATCAACCTGAATATTATCTCCCAAATTCGATCTTATTTCACCTACTGGAGGTATGAATTCTGACGGAGTAATTTCTACCTCATGATCACTGTCTTCCGAGGTACAGTCCCTTGTCTGATTCTCATTTGTATGTAATTCAGGTTCATTTTGTGCTGGAGACCCATCTTCGGTCGTTGTTGTCTCAGATGTTGATGGAATGCTTGATCATGGAAAACCTTAACATTCTTGATTGAGATTCAACGATGAGAAGTAATTTTCCACAGTACCTGCATTACCACAAAAAGGTATGTTAAATGATTCAAACACAGAGTCATAATCAAATAACCATTCAGTACCAGTTTGGGGTTCATGTGAATAACTTGTCACGTCAATATTAAACACAATTTCAACCGTACCATTTGTTTTGTTGAAAACCCTCTTGTTTGGTGAGTTAGGAACATAACCTAGGAAGTATCATTCGTCAGCCTTTTCACCAAACTTAGGTTGATTTTTTGTTTTCAGTAAAGTACACGGTACCCCAAACGGTTCAAAGCCAGTTAAATTTGGTGGTCCTTTATTCAGAACTTCATAACATGTTTTGTTCAGTGATTTGACCATAAGAACCCGGTTTAAAACATGACACGCGATATTCACTGCCTCCCCCCAAAATATGGTAGGAAGCTTTGAATCCGAGAGCATGGTCCTTGTTGCCTCAATCAAAGTCCTGTTTTACGTTCTGCCACCCCATTTTGTTGTGGCTCATAAGGTGCACTAATTTGATGCATTATGCCTTTAGTTAGGCAATATACACCAATTATTGCATTCTTAAATTCAGTTTCGTTATCACTCTTGATACGTTTTACCCTTGTCGCATATGAGTTCTCGACTTGGTCTAAGAACCCAATCAGCATTCCAGCTGTTTTTTCCTTTGTACATAAAAAGAAAACCCAAGAGAAATCTGAGTAATCATCCGTAATAACTAAACAATACCAACTACCACCTATGCTCCTTTTGTTGATTGGACAAAAGAGATCCTTATGCAGTGAATCGAAGGTGGAGGCTATCGAGTTCTGAGTCTTTGACTTGTGTGACTTCTTATGTTATATTCCCTTCTTGCACGGGACACACTTGTCATTAAACTGAAAACTCTTCAGTTGAACACCTTACACTCAACCATTTTTCGTAATGTAGTTCATTTTCCTTAGGTGCAAGTGTGCCATGCGTCTGTACCATAGAATAGATTCGGATTCTGATGCTTTAGATAGTAGACAAATTGTTCCCATCGATGAGTCTGATACATTCATGTCCAGCATGTCCAGATCATTCTTCCTTGGGGCTCTCATCATGATCCACTTTTCAGGTATTTTGGATCCTGTCTTCAGCACTAACGCTTCAGTTTTAGTAAAAATAACTGAATGCTTCTTATCACAGATCTGATATACACTAATGAGATTGTGATCAAGTTTATCGACATGATAAACTTGATCAAGTGTGATTGTCCCATTAGTGATCACTCATGTTCCAGTGATAATCCCTTGTTCCCTCCCTTGAAGTCTGTTAGTAGACTTGTTTCCCCAGTCATGTGACAAGAGCAACCACTGTCGACGAACCATTTATTGTTTAGACCTATAGTTAGCTCCTGCACATGAAATAAAACAAGTTAGTTATCATGGGGAACCCAAGCCATGACTGACTTGGTAATACCATTATCATCCACATACGTGAACTCCTTTGGTTTTGGGCTGGAATATGCTGTTGAGCCCTATAATAGTTTCTGATTGAGAACTATCACTCTTCGCCTTTGGGATGGAATATGCTGTTGAGCACAATCACGTATCAGGTGACTTGGGTTTTTGATTTAGAACTTGGTGTGGTGCTGAGTGATGAACTTTCACTCTTGGCCTTTGGGCTGGAATATGTTGTTGAGCCCTATAATAGTTTCTATTATAATGCATTTCATTCTGATATCCCTGGGCTCTACCTGGTGTCTGCTATCTTTGAGGAGTATGTGACCTAACTGGAGTGTAAGTCCTTCTAGGTGTTGTACTCCTATAGCCTTGTTGTGATCCTGATCTAGATTGACTAGGGACTCTATTCGGAGAATTTGTCCTAATCACTTCATTCTGTCTTATCGACACTGGAATTTGTTTAGCAACTACCTTAGGAGTTGCACTGAAGTTCTTCTAAATATGTTGAGAACTACTTGTGCTTGCAGTACTAGCAACTGATCTTATGACTGGTTGATCTTGCTTCCCTACAGTAGTTCTAGACTCTGGTTTAGAAGGTGTAGACTCTACTTTCTTATAAGGACAGCTAGACGCAACATGTCCTTTCTCATGTCATATAAAGCATGACATCTTATCAATCGACATCTTATAAGTACCCTTTGATTTAGGTGTCTCACTAGTGTCGTTTTCTTTTGATTTAACTTCTTCTAGTTAAGTGTCACTAGTAGGCTGCACAAACTTGACTTTCTTAATCTTAGGAGCTGTGGTTGACACCTTAGGTTGAGGTACGTAGTTATCGTACATGAGTTCTATTTTGACACATTGTTCACTTAACTTGTCTTTTAGAACTATCACGTCCTGAGCATCTGCTTTCAGATTATTCCTTAAATCTTCCTTAATATCTAGAAGACTAGCGTTATCCGATTTTAATGATTAAACCTGAGCTGTTATGGAGTTATGTGTTTCTAGAACTAGATTTAATCTATCATTTAAAGTAGCACTTAAAACACATAAATCATGGAATGCAGAAAAGTTTAGAATTATCTTTTTGCGGTCTGATTCTAAATTAGCCATTTGAGCTGCAAATTGTAGAATGGTTTGCTCCTCTGAATTTTCCACCAACAAAGGACTTGATTCTGTCAGCTGGGTGTCCTCTGCTTCTTCTTCAGCTCTATCCCCCCCAGTCTCAGTTACCTCTGCCATAAAGGCTCTGACATTCGACTCCGGATGAGTACTCCAATCATATGTTCCATCAACCTGTCTGTTGGATGACACATTAGTTAATAGTCTAGCGATGGCAGCTTGAGTCCCAGAACCACTAGAGTGATGTCTCCCTTGGTTCTGATGCTAATAATTTTCCACTTTTGTTCTTTGACACTCTCTTGCAAAGTGTCCCAATCCTTTGCAATTTTAGCACTTTACTTTTGACTTGTCAAACCCAACCTCCTTGTTGCTAACACTCAGATTCTTCCTGTCCTCTTCATAACCCTCTTGACCCTTTGAGTCACCATGGCCAGTTGCCATTGTAGGTCCATTTGTTCCAAGTCGTCAGGATCTACCTGATCGTAGTCTTCTTCTCACAGCGCTGGATCGTTTATTTTTTCTTGAACGCAATTGCCGTACGCTGTTACAAACTAAGCTAGAAGATTTGGATGATCTTCAGCTGATTTTGCGCTCATCGGCATCTTAGAATATCCTTCAGAAGTAGACGCTGAATGATTTGGTTTTTCTTCTGTTTTGGGAAACCCTATGAACGCTCTGCTACTAGAATCCTCTGACTCAACTAGGATGGATTCTTCTCCCGAGAAAAATGTTTTGGCTCCTGACTTTAGTTCACTAGCTATTGACGGTTTTGATTTTCCGAAATACATCTCTGGATCTTGAACCTGATCAAATTCTCGTTCCTTCTTCTCTAATTTGAAGTTGTATGTCCTCAGCGTTCCAGTAACTCCTTCAAGAGTAAGAGTCTCAAACTTCTCTTCATCATACTTTATTATCGCCGTGTACATCTCCCATTTAGCTGGTAAAGCATCCAGAAGTTTTTTTTATCTTCTCAGTCTCTTGATACTCAACATTGTGATTGTAAAGTTCAGTTAGCAGATGATAAAATCTAATAATTGTCTCATCTGTCGTCTCATTCCTCAATGATTTGAAGATGGCAAATTGCTGCTTCAGCATCTCTGGTCTTCCCTTTCAAAAACTTTTTGTTTTCGGACTTAAACAATTTAATTAAAAAATTAATTTAAAATAAATCCTTCGAACTTATGCAAGTTCGAATTAATTAAAATTTAAATTCGTTTTGTATATTAAATTCGAATTGTTTTAAGTTCGAACTTAACAAGTTCGAATGAGTGTAAGTTCGTGATACCCTAGAATTCAGACAAGTTCGAACCTCAGCTAAGTTCGAATAAACCCTAATTTTCTGATAACTTCGAATCTGACAACTTCGAATCCTCTGACAAGTTCGAAATTCAGTTAAATTCAAATGAAGCCCTAAAACAAATTCGAGAGGAGCGTATTCTGACAAGTTCGAAGAACCCTAATACCCCCTTAAGTTCGAGCGCCGCAAGTTCGAGAAACGGCCAAAAATTCGATCTTTTTCAAGATTTCAGATTAAACCAATGTTTTTAATTTTAAAAACACTGATTTCGACTGAAAAAGTGAAATAATATGAATTTTTCCCGTTACCTTTCTTATAGAACTCAGAACAACTTTGAAAATTTCTTGAAAAATCCGGCAAAACGTCAAGAAACCAAGATTGTTTGTTGTAACACGAAGAACGCGACGAACACTCGAATGGCTCTGATACCACTTGTAAGGTCACCTATAGCACGGATCTGATCTTGATGCGACACCTTCCAACGAGGGCGGAATCCTCGTTAGCGGTGTAACGGATCGATCACAAACGAAAACCGGAGACGAACACAATGATAGCCGATACGACGAACGACCCGACACATGTATTTCTCCAAAAGACTCTTCGGAAATCACACAAGTTCGTATGTGCACTGATACCAGCTCTGATCACTAATTTCTGCTAAAGTCCTTTAATCAAACGGATTAAAACTTAATTATAAGGATTAAGTTCGAACTTGACTTAAACAAGTTCGTTTAGGCCCCAGCCCACGAACTTGTCCAATACTATTCGAACATAGCTTCACTAAGTTCGAACCCTCGCCTTTGAACTTGTTCTAGAACTTATCTTTGAACTTTATCTAGAACTTATCTTTGATCTTATCATGCAAATGTAGACATCATACACAAACAGGATCAAACATATATCATTAATATCAAACATATATAACTTGTATTTGCAAAGCCTGATCTATTCAAAAGAATATCTATACCTAGATTGCTATCGTCACACAGGGTGCACTTAAGGTCACCTATAGCACGGATCTGAACTTGTCGCGACACCTTCCAACGAGTGCGGAATCCTCGTTAGCGGTTTAACGGATCGATCACAAACGAAAACCGGAGACGAACAAAATGATGGTCGATACGACGAACGACCCGGCACGTGTATTTCTCCAAAAGACTCTTATGAAATCACACAAGTTCGTATGTGCCCTGATACGAGCTCTGATGACTAATTTCTGATAAAATCCTTTAGTCAAAAGGATTAACCCTTAACTATAAGGATTAAGTTCGAACTTGACTTAAAAAAGTTCGTTTAGGCCCAAGCCCACGAACTTGTCCACTACTATTTGAACTTAGGTTCCCTAAGTTTGAACCCTAGCCTTTGAACTTGTTCTAGAACTTATCTTTGAACTTATTCTAGAACTTATCTTTGAACTTATCATGCAAATGTAGACATCATACACAAACAAGATCAAACATATATCATTAATATCAAACATATATAACTTGTATTTGCAGAGCCTGATCTATTACAAAAGACTATCTATACCTAGACTGCTATCGTCACACAGGGTGCACTAACTCAAGATTGACAAATCTCAGATAGGTGCTCTCCGGCAACTCTCCTTCTCTCGCTCTAAAATTTTTAGAAGTCATCAGACTGTTTCTTGCTCTATTGGTAGTAGCTTTGTCTGAACCGCGCATAAGTTTACATACCTCACCCCAGATGGAATTGGCTGTTGTTGTATTGGTCTGATTGATATAAATATCATTCGGGATAGAAATCAGCAAGAGCTTTCTGGCAGTTTTGTCTCCCAACTTTCTTCATTTTTTAGCATCATTCAGATTTGTGACCTCTACAGTTCTCTCCGGTATTGGAGGAGTGCCGTTTGGTATGGCTGGAATTGTTTCAAGAATACTGCTGGTCCCTCTGTCAGGGATTTCAACATTTCCTCTGATAGGAGCTCTGATGACTAATTTCTGATAAAATCCTTTAGTCAAAAGGATTAACCCTTAACTATAAGGATTAAGTTCGAACTTGACTTAAAAAAGTTCGTTTAGGCCCAAGCCCACGAACTTGTCCACTACTATTCGAACTTAGGTTCCCTAAGTTCGAACCCTAGCCTTTGAACTTGTTCTAGAACTTATCTTTGAACTTATTCTAGAAGTTATCTTTGAACTTATCATGCAAATATAGACATCATACACAAACAAGATCAAACATATATCATTAATATCAAACATATATAACTTGTATTTACAGAGCCTGATCTATTACAAAAGACTATCTATACCTAGACTGCTATCGTCACACAGGGTGCACTAACTCAAGATTGACAAATCTCAGATAGGTGCTCTCCGGCAACTCTCCTTCTCTCGCTCTAAAATTTTTAGAAGTCATCAGACTGTTTCTTGCTCTATTGGTAGTAGCTTTGTCTGAACCGCGCATAAGTTTACATACCTCACCCCAGATGGAATTGGCTGTTGTTGTATTGGTCTGATTGATATAAATATCATTCGGGATAGAAATCAGCAAGAGCTTTCTGGCAGTTTTGTCTCCCAACTTTCTTCATTTTTTAGCATCATTCAGATTGGTGACCTCTACAGTTCTCTCCGGTATTGGAGGAGTGCCGTTTGGTATGGCTGGAATTGTTTCAAGAATACTGCTGGTCCCTCTGTCAGGGATTTCAACATTTCCTCTGATAGGTCATGGAAGCTGATAAATTCCAAAAACCGTTCCCTCCACTGAACATATTCATCTCTATTGAGAATAGGAGGTTTTGTTTCCGAACCCATAGCTAGTGCATATTTTGACATTGTGAATGATTAAACAGAATCTTCCAAGATCTTTTAATGGAATTTGATTGATTTTGACTGAACACTGAATGAATGATCAAACTTGTATTAAGTAGATCAAAGTCAAATTAAGAAGAGTAAAACTTGAATGTCAAGGGATCAAACTCGAAAGAAAGAGTTATGAAACTCGAAAAAAAGAATGAATCAAATCGAATGATGAAATGTAAAACTCGAATGGATCCTTATGAAACTCGAATCTAAAGTGATCAAAGTTGAAGAGTTAGTAATAAAACTCGGATCACAAGTCAATGAAACTCGAATGACAAGACAATGAAACTCGAATGCCAAGTCGATCAACTCGAATGAAGAATCAATAAACTCGAATCAACTTTAATTGTGTTTGATAAAACTTCAATATTGTATGATAAAACTCGAATCAACTTGAATTTCACTTGGTTTTTGTTTAATCAAACTCGAATGGAAGTGGTAACAAACTCGAATGAAAGTGTTAACAAACTCGAATGTTCTTTTAACCAACTCGAAAAACACTAACTTCTTTTGGAAGTTTGTTGATAAAACTCGAATAACTTCTGTTTCAACTCGGATTATAATTGATGAAACTTGAGAAAAGTACTTATCTAACTCAAATAAATCTTTATCCAACTCGATTGAAACAGTTATCCAACTCGAATCCTTATTTGTAAAACTCGATTAAAACATCAAATTCAATATAATTCGAATTTTAACATATTTAATATGTTCCAGGTCCAGATTCCAACTTTTTCACCAGAAAATGATGATTTGATCCCAAATTGCAATAGAAGGTGCGGTTTATACACACAAACACTTTTTATGAACACAACTTGACCTAATTCAGATCAAAACCCATGAATTTATCAAAAACAGTCAAGACACATAAGTTTTTTGAAAATTTTGTAAAATTCAAATAAGTTTTTATGTGTTTTGAATTACAAACTGAGATTATACTCAATTTGTTCGTCCTTAAAAGTCGAACCTTCGATCCAATTATATAAATCAAACACCCACTGAATTAAAAACCCCAAGGGTTTTTCTGATTTTCGAAAAAAATTTTATCAAACAGTGTTCTTCAAAAAATTATTTTCAGAACCAAAATTCAATCAAATCGTGCAATTTTAGGCTCTGATACCAATTGATATTCTTATTTAATCAATCACAAACAAGTATCAAACAATTAAGAATAATAATAAAAACTAATCGAATGCTTATATTGATCAAGATCTGGAAATTACAATACTGTGAATGAGAGCACAAAACCCTAGATCTGAAAATCCGTACAATTGGAATTTCCGTGCAAAAGTAAATGTACGAAGTATACAATTTCAGTACAACCTTTTCTGTTTATACAAAAAGTCAAGTTTATTGATTAATTACAATAAGACCCCTAGACTTATTATTTTTCATCAACTATATTAATTTCCAACAGTACCCTAAGTGCTCATCAAAGTTAAACTTGTAGCCAGCATCACACAGTTGACTCATGCCCACAAGATTACGTTTTATCCCAAACACATAGGCTACTCTGTTAAAGATTGCAGCACCAACTTGAAAGGTTCAATATCCTTTTGTGGATCCCTGTACATTGTCACCAAAGGTGACTTTAGGCCTTTTTTAGGCTTGAGATCACTCAGCAAACCTTTGCAACCTGTCATGTGGCCAGATTAGCCACTGTTCAAGTACCAACCCTGGCTTGGTTGTTTAACCTGCAGATTGATATGAGGAAATATTAGTTTTCATGGGAACTCATCATAAGGATGAGTTCTCCTTCTTCATCAACATTTGTTGATGGACCACTGAGATTTACACTAATATTTCCAATTTGGAGTGTATCAGCTGAGATACTCTTCTCAATGATAAAGTTACTTCCAACACTGCTGGTTTTTGGAATGTTGGAGCTACCAGTGTCAGTAGGCTTTATGTCCTTAGTTTCAGGACAGTCCTTGGCCATGTGAGTCTTCTTTCCACAATTAGAATGTTTTCTCTTTTCGGACTTTTTGAAAGAAGAATCCCGGAAACACATTCTGGTTTATCTCTGTTTGACTTTTCAACAGGTTTTACAAATGTTTCACTTGATTTAGAAGAGCCAACAAATTGAGTGCAAGATACAACAAGAAAAGCTTTGCCTGTGTCCTCTTTCCTCATTTTAGGAGGACAGAGTTCAAATACAGGTAATTTAACTGTCTTTTGTCCTTCCACAGGTTAGAAAACTTATTTCCAGTTTTCTCAGGTTGAGCAATTGTTTTGCCTTTGCCTTTACTGAGCTGTGATGACTTTTGCCTATTTGTGGTAGCATGATCATCACTCTTGGTTTTAACAAAAGATTTTCTTTCATTTATAACCAGTTTTCCACTATGATTTAAAAACTTATTTAAAATCACAGCAGACTTGCTTCCAACATGAGACTTACCCCTGTTGGATGCAGGTTGCTTTCCTTATGAATACTTCTTCTCAAAATGTTCAGCATTGAATGGAGGAAAAGTTTTTTACCACCAGCTTTAGCATCAGAACCTGTCTGGTTGACAGGTTTAGTGGCCAAAGCTGCACTTTTAACTTGTTTTCCATTCTGTTGTTTATGTGAGCTGGTTAAGCACTTAGCAGGCTAGTTTGATGGAGAACACACTCCATCACCAGTCTTTGCAACCTTTTCACATAGACTTTCATTGTTTTGAGGCCTGAGAAACCTGTTTGTTGAAATCAGCTTTCCATTTACATTTTGAATAAATGTATTTGGAAGCTCACCATGAGAGGACGGATCTGTTTCCAGAATCTTGATTTCAACAATTGAAGCTGTTGTATCAAGATCTCCTCCAAGATAAGCTTAGATTTGAGCTGGAATTTGCTCATTGATACATTGATTGACTCTCTTAGCTGAATGGCACCAAGAGTCAACAATCTTTTGAAGCCTAGAGTGCTTTGAGTCTGATTCTCTCTTTTATTCTAATAAAATAGTATTGATGTGTTTTACCTCATCAAGTTCAGTTTTCAACTTACGAAAACTGTCCAGTTCATTAGATTTTATGTCAAGATTAGTTTTAAGCTTAGAGATTTCAGACTTCACAGCCTCATGCTTCTCAATGGCAGCTTTTAGATCCACATGTAAGAAATCAAACATCTTAACTTTTTCTCCAGAGTTATAATCCTCAAAGTTTTGTACGTTATACATCATGGTGGGACCATAGTTCTCTAAAGAGCTGAGAGCTTCAGCTTTAGCCAAGTCTTGTTTGATGTTACTTGTTGAAGGGGCATCAATGTTGGCTACTAGACAGTTGTTGTCTTCTTCATCAGATGATGAATCATAGTCTTGACAGTTACATGTTTCAGCCATCAGTTCCTTTCTGCTTGTTAGAAGCCACAGAGTCTTCTAACTTTTTATGCTTTGCCATGGCTGATAATTTTGATTTCATGCAATTCATTAACAATCAAATAATATGAACAAGAAATATCAACACAATAAATCGAATGATTATTGAGTAAAAGAATATTACAATGTAGTTCTTGAAGATGACTTGCTTGACAATTCTCTTTTCAACCGTGCAAGTCTTCTATCTCTTATTTGTACATACAAACAGTAACAGTACTCCTATTTATACTAAAATACAAACTATTTGGTAATTACAAAATAGTCCCTGAACATTTAAAATTAATTGTTTTCATCTCTATTTATATTTTTTCCCAACAATCTCCCCCTTAGAGATGAATGTAATTTCTCATTTAAAGTTCAAATCATGACTTCAATGCTTTTCTCTTTTCTTCTCTTTTGATCTCTGAACTTCTTTGTATCTCTCTGATCTTCACATCTCTTCTTCTCTGATTTTCTCTTATATTGAAAGTACATTCCCCCTTGAATCATGAATAGCTTTTAAATCTCTCCCTTGATTAATTCTCTTGATATGATGTAGCAATTATCTAATTCAATATACTCAACCGTTGTCTCTGAACTATAGCTTTTCTCCCCCTTATGATGATTATAAGAAATATGAACATCATGTAAAATCAACGGAGACATTAATGCATTCAAGTTACAGTAGTAGAAATATAACAACAATTACAATGACAATCATTAGAAATTGAATTTCTCCCCCTTAAACTGATATCCTCTCCCCCTATACTAAACAAAGCTATCTCGCTCCCCCTAAAAAAAATTCACTCTCCCTCGAATGGATACTATATCTTTTCAGAATAAAAACAAAGCTTTTCAACTTTGGGGAAAATGAAACACATTCATTTTGTGAAATAACTAGTCCAGGTCCACATAGGATTCCTGTTTGCACAATAGACATAATCTATGTGACCTATGTTCAACGCTGGCGTGATGTTAACACTGGTAGGATTTCCAAATAGTCATCGTGAAATTCTTTATCATTAAAGAACCACTCTTATTTGTTCCGGCTTAGTCACTGTGGACTAGCTGTTTATAGTCACGCAGACTGTCAGACTCGATGTGTCCTAAAAGTGTATATTAGAAGCTCTAGACACAATGTGCATCAAATGAAATTGGAGACCGGAGCAAATGTCTTCCTTGTTTCAATATCAATAATATCCAAATGATATATCTATAGAAATGTGTTATATCTCCGTGATTATCGAAACAAAAATCTTTTGAGAGATAACTGAGTAGTTAGTGGGGTTAAGTGCATGCGTCACTGGGTCCATGATGTCTTTTTTAATATCAAGTCACCTAGGGCTTGATAGATTATGTGGATTACCCAGCCGACACAGTGTAGGTAGGATTTTATTTTCTTCAAATCCTTTCTCAACTCTCAGCTCTCAACATTTTTCAACTAAGCTCCCTTCGGCTCACTTTTTAAGAAATAAATTTAGTCAGCTTTGAAAGCATGATCTGATGCACCACCATCTCCTTTTAATATCCCTCTCATTTACATTTTACCTCTGCTTGACACTGTTAGTATCCCGTGATAACAGACAGTTCTCAACTAATAAACCTAAAGAACCCTCACCCACACAAACTATAGATGGTTTGCTTCTTGGGTAGGTCTTCCGGTTCTGGTTAGACCATAGTAGCGATATTAATGTATCACTCAGATTGGTGCATAATCGGAGTCAGTATAAAGATTTTCAGCATTGAAGCTCAAGGGATATTAGAAATTATGTGATATCAGAGATTATATTCATATAACTTTGGAGATATCAGAATGAAATGGAAAATCTGATAGATGATATGAAAAGAATCAAATTTTCTTGAAAGAATCATCACATGGGAGATAACTGGAGAATCCAGTATGAATTGGAAGAGTTATAACAAAGAGAATCTCAGAAAAATGATATTATGAAAATCAAAGAGATTAGATCAATTAATCTCAATGATATATTATGAGAATCAGACAAATATTTCTTTTCAGCTCAAAATTTTTTTTTATTTGTGTATCAAATATTTTCGTGAAAAATCACACACAATTTTTGAAAAATGTCATCGTCAAAGTATCTGAAACTCCCCCTGGAAATAAGCACAAAAAATTAGTCAACTCATGTGAAGTAAAACAGGAGCAAAAAAATATGAAAATAAAACTCCTTCTTTGTCAATTCAGCTTCAGAGTTGAATTCAGGGCATGAATTCCAGTAAGATTTGTCTCTCAGACTCGGGTTCTAATCGGAGGTGATTAGAAGGCATATGTCGCGGAAGCTCGGGTTTCAGTCTTATGTAACTGAAAGCCGTTAGCTCGAGTTCTGTACTTGAGAAGTACAAAATCCAATATTAATGAAGAGCGGGTTCTACTCTTTTGTAAATAGAAGTCGTTGTTGCATTGAAGAATGGGTTCTAGTCTTGATTAACTAGAAGCCAAACTGAGTTGAAGCACAGGTCTTGATCTGAAGTAATCAAGAGCCTTTTAAAGTGAAGTACGGGTCCTTATCAGAAATGATAAGAAACCTATAACCTGCAAAATTTAAGATATCTTTGGTATCCAAACAGATTTGGATCCAGACTTGTTAGCGCTCTTGGGTACCCATTTAAACACGGATTTTGGTACCCACTTATACTTGGGTTTAGGTACCCATTGCAGATTATAACAATCAGCTTCTCTTTGAAAAGCAGAAAACAAATTTCTTTGAGTATTTGAAAATTGAATATCTGAATTTCTAAAGAAACTTGAGTTTGGATGTTCAGACTTTTGCAAACTCTTCTTTATGAATAACTGTTCGGTTCTAGCATGTTTCTGGTAATACTTGGTGTTTTTCTGCAAAATTGTTTTCTGTGAAGAATGACCAGTATTTCCAGAAACTTTATGAAAATTTGACTTCGAATATTCACCAGTGTAAATCTTTACCGGGAGTTGTCCAATAACTTTATCTTTGCCTCTGTATATCTTTAACAGATAGTTGAGTTTAAGATATGAAGAAGAATCAAATTTAGAAAATTCAGTTGGATTCTTTTAACTTCTCGTAGATAAATCAGATTGATCCACTTTAGATTTTGAACAAACTGAAGGATCTTTAACCTCTGATTCTTTTGAAGAAGGAGAATCATTAATTTGTTTGGTAAGATGAAATATGTGATCTTCTAATCCTTCGATAATAACGAAATAAGAATTTCTGTCATTATTAGATGATTGGAAATCAGTTTTAAAAGATTGTTCTTTGATTAAAAACATCTTTCTTTCATTTTCAAACAATTCAGATTTAGCTTTAAAATCTTGTTCTTTCAGTAAGAACTCATGTCTTTCCTTGTCAAGTGAATCTTAAGTTAAAGACAACTCTTTTTCAAGAGCAAAAATTTTTTCAGATTTATTTAAAACACAACTTTGATCAATATGATTTGTCTTGGAAAGTAATTTTTCAAGATCTTGAACTTTCTTGTAAAGGTCAGATTTTTCAGGCAAAAGATATTTCAGTTGAGTTGCATTCTGAAAATTTGCTCGTTTCGAATCGTCAAGTTCTTTTGATAATTTAGATATTTTCAATTTAAGAGCAGTACTCTCAGAATTTTGTTTGAATTTTAAGCTCTGAATTTCTTCTTTCAGTATTAATACATCCCGTAAAGCAAGAGCTTTATTAGTATTTAACTGAACAAGAACGTCGTAATTGTTCTTATGAATCCTTTCAAATTCAGTAAGTTTTTCAATCAGCTCAGAGTTTGAAAAATGTTCATATCTCATTTTGAATTGCTTGAAATTGAATCTTCCAAGATCTTTTATGGATAAATTGAGTGATAACTTGTGAAAAATCAGCTCTGAAATGACTTTTTGACTTTGAAATTTCTGCTTTTCTAAAGAAAATGCCCGTAAACATTGACCGTAACTTTTTTCTGAGTGGAATTGGGCCTCAAAAATTTTCCAAACCGGCTTTGCCGGTTTTAGAAATGTAGACCTCTTTTCAAGCTTCGATTTGACGTATGGTAGGCCTTCTAACGATGTTCCAGTCAAAAGTTATGGCCAATTTAAGCAGCTAAGGTCAAACAGTCAAAAGTATGATAAAACTCGAATGAATAAGTATCAAACTCAAATGATTGGGAATGAAACTCGAATGAAGCTTATTGAAACTCGAATGAAGAGTGATTCGACTCAAATGTGAAATGAATGAAACTCGAATGAACTTGTAGTCCAACTCGAATTACTCTATTTGAAACTCGGTTGATGAACAATGAAACTCGGATAACTCTCTTTGAAACTCGATTAAAGAAGCAATAAACTCGATCAATAAAGTATGAAACTCGATCAATAAAGCATGAAACTCGATCAATAAACCATAAAACTCAATCAATAAAACATAAAACTCGATCAAAACTACGATTTTAGTGTTGCCCGAGTTTGATCAAAAACTGATAAAAATCAAGTTCAAAAACACAATTTTTCCATCAAAATTCTCCAAATGACCGCAAATAATGATTGAGTATGCGTTTTTCACACAGCAACAACTTTTGTGAAACAACTTTGGGTAATGTTTGATTAAAAATCTAAATCGATCAAAATACCTCAAGAACACACACTTTTGTAAAAAATCTGAAAATTTTCAATTAAATTCTGTGTGTTTAAAGATAATATTTGATGCTTATATCATCAGATTCACCTTTAAATTTTGCACCTTTGATCCAAAATTCATTCCATTTCATCCATAAAATCGGAATCCACAAATGATTTTCTGAAATTTTAAAATTTCGATGAATGTAACAATGTTCAAATATTTTTTTAAAATTCAGATTCAAATTCACTCAAATTTAGCCATATTTGGCTCTGATACCAATTGATAATTCACATTTCATGCAATTCATTAACAATCAAATAATATGAACAAGAAATATCAACACAATAACTCGAACGATTATTGAGTAAAAGAATTTTACACTGTAGTTCTTGTAGATGACTTGCTTGACAATTCTGTTTTCAACCGTGAAAGTCTTCTATCTCTCATTCGTACATACAAACAGTAACAATACTCCTATTTATACTAAAATACAAACTATTTGGTAATCACAAAATAGTCCCTGAACATTTACAATTAATTGTTTTCATATCTATTTATATTTGTTCCCAACAATGGCCATAAGGTACTTAACCCTATAGCCATCGTCTTTGTTTGTCTTGTATGGTTTAGAGGAAGAACCAACAGCTTTAGACACACAGTCAGCATCTATACGGCCAGTTTTGCCCCATTTAAAGCACTCAGCCTTGGTTTTGTCAAATGCCTTCTTTTTTATGGCACCTGATTTCCTTGGTACGTAGCATTTTACCTCCAAACCTTTTCCTATTGAATTTCTAACAACCATGACAATCATTTTCTCATCATAAGTTCAGTAAGATTTTCATCATCCTCTTCTTCTTCTGATATCACCTTCATTTCAACATCAGCCTGTTGATCAGCTTGTGTGAATACATCACACACCTGATTAACAGGTTGTCTTACATTGGCCACAAAGGTTGCACCTCTCTTAGACATTTCCAAGGCATTTCTCTTCTGTTGCCTTGATTGTTCATCATTCAGCAAGGATCCATAGAGATTTACAAGATCCATGCCTTTGATAGTACATGAGTTTCTGAGGATAGTAGAGAAGTAATTCCATTCCTCAGGCAGTATGTCAAAGAATTTGTTCACCAAAGTTAAACTATCTTTAGTGATCCCAACAACTTTGAGATCATTGATTAAGGCAGTAAACTTGGTGTAGGTTTCAGTAAGACTCTCATTGGGCTTTGCGAAGAATAGTTATATTGTCTAACAAGATTATTGATCCTATTATCCAATGTGATAGTGGGACCATCATAGACGGTACACAAAGTTTCCCGCATTTCTGTTGCAGTCTTCATCTTCTCAACCTATCTGAACACATCATCAGGTAGAGAGATGACAGGATTGTTCCTGTCTTTTGTATCAAGAGCAACCAGCTGGTTGACTTCATCAGACCATTGAGTTTTTGCTTTCTCAATACTCCTGACTTCAGGAACAGCTCCTTTAGCAGCAGGAGTTATGGTAGTGACAGATGTTGGCATATAGGGACCTTCCATCACTATCTCTGGTAGTTACACATCCAGATTGTCTAAATAGAGCATCATTATGCACTTTCAACCAGAGAAGTTCTGATGATTGAACTTTGGAGGGTTTGCCATTGACCCATTGTCATAGTAAGAGGAAGAGTTGGCAGCACTGTTGTTCATTGTGGGAAATAGGGAGTAATGAGAGATCTAGAGTTAACACACATTCTAAACAGCTCTGATACCAGTTGTAGGTCCTAACAGGTTTTCCAAGTATGTTGCAATAGGCTGTGGAGGGGGGGGGGTGAATACAGCTAATTAATATTTCAACACACTTTCTCAAAGTTTGTACGTATATATTAACAGGTGTTAATTATAAACAAGGTTGAACTGCGGAATGGTTCAAATAGAGATTACAGAACAACAGATGAACAACTAATCTAAGACTCACTCAGACTAGTTACAATGAATTCACTCACTAAGATGCACTCACTGTTTTACAAGACACAGATAGACAGCTTAGAGTAAGAACAACTTAGACACACTAACTATTCTTTTCTGAGTTGAACAGCAGAACTTGCATGCATGAAAACACAATTCTTTATCACGTCCTGGAATTGTGGATTGTCTCTCTCTTGGTTTTCTATCATTCCTTAGAAACTTCCTTTTATACTCACTGAGAGAATTCAAGTGAAACTTCCTCATTGGATGCAGAGATAGTGGAGTGCCTTTATAAAAAGACAAGATAACTTTTCTGCAGTTTCTGACAAAACAGAATTTGTCCCTTTGTAGCAGAATCTTTGTCTTTTCCTTTTTGTCTCTGTTGCATGCTGCTTAACCTTAAAGAGAAATGTCAACTTTAATCCTTTCCTCTTCATGTATAGCCATTTTGATAGAAGAAATGGTCTGTCACCCATTGCAAATATCCTCTTTGTCTTCATGTATCAGAACAGCTTAGGCAGTGATAGCAGCTTCTGATGTTCCACAATGTCTTCGACTTAAAAAATTATTTATACGTCCAAGACTTTACATGATGACATGGAAACAAATTCCATAAAGTGTACAACCTATTCACAAAGAACAGGTTCTGTTCACAAAGAACAGAACACTTAGTTTGGGTCAAAGATGTCCAGTAGACATGAACAGCGTAGACAGTTTATGCCAAACCTGTCCAACAGTTTAGGACAGCTTAGACAATCTGCCATGTTACAACGAATGTAACAGAGTGAGCAGCTTTGGGCTTATATTGGAAATCACTTATCAGGTTTTAATAAGGCATTGAAAAGCCTTAAATTATACCCTTAAGGTATCAAACAGGTTTGATTGAAAATCTCCCCCTATGATATTAAACAGGTTTGATTGAGGCCTTTTTGTGCCTAACATATACTGGTGGCCGAACATGAAGGCTGACGTCGCCAAATATGTCAGCAAGTGTTTAACATGCTCCAAGGTTAAGGTAGAACATCAGAACCCATCAGGGATACCACAGCAGTCAGAGATTCCCCAATGGAAGTGGGAACTAATAACCATGGACTTCATAACAAAACTGCCAAAGACATCCAGTGGGTATGACACAATTTGTGTTATAGTCGATCGTCTAACAAAGTCTGCGCATTTCCTACTGATCAAGGAAACCGACAAGATGAAAAAGTTGGCTCAAATTTACCTCAAGGAGGTTGTCTCCAGACATGGAGTGCCTGTCTCAATCATTTCAGATAGGGATTGCCGAGTTACATCCAAATTCTGGCAGTTGTTACAACGAGCTTGGGGTAAAAACTTAGACATGAGTACCGCATATCACCCTCAGATCGATGGTCAGAGTGAAAGGACGATCCAAACCCTGGAAGATATGTTGCGAGCTTGTGTAATGGATTTTGGGCAAAGTTGGTATACGCAATTGCCTTTATTTGAGTTTATGTACAACAACAGCTACCACACCAGTCTTAAGGCTGCTCCATTTGAGGCACTATACAGGAGAAAGTGTCGATCACCACTTTGCTGGGCCAAAGTCGGAGATAGTCAAGTCACTGGCCCATAAATCATACTCGAGACCACCGAAAAGATAGTGTAGCTACAAAATCGACTAAAAGCTGCCCGCGATCGTTAGAAGAGCAACGCAGACGTAAGCAGAAAATCCCTAGAATTTCAAGCGGGTGAAAGGGTACTGTTGAAAGTCTCTCCATGGAAGGGTGTAATACGATATGGGAAACGATGAAAATAGAATCCTCGTTACATTGGGCTGTTCAAAGTTTTGAAGAGAATTGGTTCGTAGCCTATCGTTTAGATCTACCACCGGAACTTAGCAGCGTGCATAATACATTCCATGTATCGAATCTAAAGAAGTGTTTGTCAGATGAAACACTCGTTATTCCTTTGGAAGAGATTCAACTAGATCATAAACTTCGCTTCATCGAAGAACCGGTAGATATCATGGACCGTTAGGTTAAAATATTGAATCACAGTCGCATACCCATCGTTAAGTCTGATGGATTTCTAGACGTCGTCATGAATTTACTTAGGAACGCGAAGACCAGTTTAAACAATAATACCCTCACTTATTCTCGAGTACCAAGACCCCTGAGGAAACAATATAAAATTTCGAGACGAAATTCCCTTAACAGGGGGAGACTGTAACAACCAGCACCAAATCAGGTTAGCATCTGTCATCAAATTAATAGTAATTATCATTAAATCAAGATGTTATCAAGTTCATAAGGATTTTCCTTACAAGTAGAAACAATTTCATCGGTGTGATCTGATGAAACGACAAAGAATTAATTCGATTAACTTACGACGTGATAAATTAAATCAACTGAGTTGTATGATTTAATTGGGATTAGTGACATTCATTATGCATTAATAACTCTTAAAAACTCTAATTATGCAAGAAAAAAACATTTTAAACTAGTGTATACAATTCAATAAGAATTTATAGAAAGACATGAAAACATAAATACATAAGAAATAAATTTTAATACTTTAAAAAAATATAAAAACTCTTCCTTTTAGACCCTATAGGCCGGCCACCCATAGTACTCCCCTCCTAATTGACTTTCAATATTTTATTTCAATGGCCATGCACAATCAACATCAAAGCTTTTCACCTTTTTGCACCATGCTTGGAAGAGTTTACACTCAACCTCCACTCTTTCATCAAGTGCAAGACCTTTTCTTCTTCTATAAACAGAGGCTCAATCCTCATTCATTTCCCACACTTAGCAAGAAGCAAAAACTCCCTTTCTCCCCTTCCAAAAATCTGGCCCCCTCTACACATACACTTAAACACTTCAAATTTCTTCATTGTTCTTCAAGAGTTGAAGGACTTTTTGGTGCGCAACAAGTTCAAGATCATTTCCTTCAACACATTTTCTTTCTTATCTTTCACTAAAGTAAGTGAAAACTAATGTAAGACCCGGATTTCTCAAAGGTCTTAAGACTAGGCCCCAATGGCAATGCAATATCAATCAGGAAACTAAGATAATAATTAACAGTGTGGAATTAAAGTTAATTACAAACAAAGACAAATTTTAAGTAATAGGGTACAGACTTCTATATTATTACATCAAAGCACAAAATATAAACTAGCCCAGTATCCCAGAACTCTATCATCAGTCAAGTACCAATGTGGGAAACAGGTTCTAAGCCACTTCAAGTTCTTTCCAAAGTCCTGACCTAAGAACTAGGTCCAACCAATCCTTTGCCTTTACCTGAAAAATAATGCAACAACGGGGTAAGATTATTTGCTTACAGAGAATGTAGAATTTCACATTTAACAGGTAATTATGAACGCGGAAAGCTCATGCACTGCCCTCGGCTCATGCACAGCTCAGCTATATTGCTCATGCACTGCACTAGGCTCATGCACAACTCAAATCTCAAAGGGACATTGGCCAATTTAAATGCTATTGATGCGCGTCTTTGCTCAGCTCCCAGTTATAAAACTTTTGTTGCTTTTGAGACTTTACACAAATTCATAAGGAATGCTCCGGATAATGATAACACCATACACACGCATCAATAGTGGGAATCAATCATGTACAGGGCTAGCCACCAGTAATTGTTGTATGGGTATCATTAGAATGCTCAACTCTAGCTACCCTCTGTGCTTTCATCATGTAAATCAGCACATCATAAGCCTAACAATAACCCAACACTGAGCAATAGTGTTGGTGTTAAGCTTAACAATCAATGACTTGTCAAAAGAATAGAAGCTAGAAGAAGGAATGATCGGCTCAACAAATCATAGTAATCATGACAATTATAACAATATGCTCAACAAGATCTGAATGCCAATAAAATCAGGATAATGCAACAAAAGTTTCAATTCACATAATTTGCAATTAAAGTAAAATCTACAACTAACTGATACTGGTTTAGACTGTGCTATTGACTTTGGCAAGCGGATTTTTATCCACCACCTGAGTTATCTCAGGATATACTTTACGTTTACTGACTTCTGCTGCACTTTTCTGACTTTGGCTTGCCTTTATTGGTTTGGCTTGCATTTAATGGCTTTAGCTTGACTTTTCTAGCTTGGCTCTGTTGCTCACAATCTGCAGTCAGTTAGAACTACTATCTGACTTATATCAGACTTACAGACAGCTTTCTACTTTGCTACAGCCTTCATTGATGCGCTTTAATCTGACTTTTAGCTTTCTCGTATTGCTTAATCTGTTATTCATATCATTTCTGCCATTTATTAGCCTTTGAATCATCTGAATAGCACATGCAGTGTTTGTTCATTGGTCTTTAATATCAAATTCTCATATTTTAATTATATTGAGATGAATATGGCCAAACTATTTACATAGAACATTTCATTCAAGATTTAATAATTATACTTGTCATATATACGGAGTATCATTCTGTTGTCTTTATGCCCAATAAATATGTTACTGAATTAATTATGTCTTTTAAGGCTTATATGTATGTCTTAGGAATCATGAATTCATCAACGTTCATACAAGCACACACACATATACATACATACATATACATACATATATATATATATATATATATATATACACACACACACACACACACATACACACATTAATAGTTCTTATAGGGGTGAATAAAAGTATACATAAGTACCCCAAGGCTTTACTTTGGTTCATGCTTCATTTCCTAATTTCCAAGTCTCAAGGCGTTTTCATTTGTTGTCACATGTCCATATATCTCGTTCATGGTCATCCTTATTTAATGCTTATATGTTATTACGATTTCAAGTACTTTCACTTCAACATGTATGCATGATCATGGTACTATACATCATGATTAATTAATTCAAATGAGAACAATCAATCATTCTATCAAATGAATTATATATATATATACATATATATATATATGTATATATATATATATATATATATATATATATATATATATATGTATATTATTCATGCTGCTGTGTTTTAGTGCTGCTGCTAATCTCCTTTGATTCACCTAATCACAATTGCACACACTTTATTTATATACACATATATTATGTGTTTGCACACACTTAGCCATTGCTGCTATAAAATGATCACAGAATATAGAGTACACACACTGCTCATATACTTACAGTACACACTCTTTTCGCACAATTATATATACATAGATGTTTCAAGATAAATGCATCCATACATATTTTAATTAATTACATGTATGATGATTTTATCAAGCATATATTCTTAATTTATGTCATGTATGTGAATGTATTTATGTATAAAAGGTCGCACATTTTTAGAACATATATGATTATATTGATGTTGTCCACGAGTCACAGAACACACATACACACACTGTCGTGGTTTCTAAATGCACATCAACACACACATATATGCATCTGTATATTTACACTCTGCACAACACACACCCACTTAATTTCAGGTTTTCAATGGCTGCTGCTACTGCTTCATGTTTAAAACATCTGAGATTCACCCCAAAAAGGTGAATCTTGGTTCTTTCTTTTCAGGCAAACACACACAAGCACACCTGCACTTTATCTTTTCCTTTCTGTTTTCTTTGTTTTCAGCATCTAAAAAACAATAAGTTTAATGGGTTTATTGATGCTTCTAATCCATACATAAACACACACAAACGTATTTACACCATGGCCGAAGGCCAAATGGTCCTCATGGCCTTCTTCCTTTCGGTTGAAAAAAGGAAAATAGAGAACAAAGATTACTTCATTTTAAGTTTAAGAAATTTAATTTCAAACTTGGAATTCATGCTTCAAATTGCTAAGATAATCATTTAAACACATAATTCAAACATGCATGCTATAAAATTCAAACTTGTAACACTAATCTTTGTTCAATTTCATGGTTTTGAAGTTTTGGAAATCATAAACATTTTCCAGGATACCGTAGGTTTCCATCACACAGTCAAGAACAAATTAAGAATGAAATTTACCTTGGAAATCTTATAGCCTTTGACACTTGTTCTTGTTTATAGTTCCTTTAGATTGATTCTTGATTTTAAATTCCAGATTTGTGGAATTATTCGATGAAGGAACAGTATGTTTTGGAGAGTTGGTAGGACAATTTGATTTTCTTGAGTTGTGAATGAAATGGAAACAGATACATATATTTATTTGACTATTTAACCCCATGAAATTAACTTTCTTTTATTTTAACATATTCAACATTACAACTTTGTAATTAAAATTTATGACTTAAATTGTAGTTTTTATTGACATTTTAAATCACTTAATATATATTTCCATTAAACTTGTTAATTATCGTTAACCTTTGTTTAATTGCCTTTGATTACAGTTTTGGTTGTTACAACTAACCTATTTGCTTCTTTTATTTATGTAAATTATATGTCTTGCATAATATATAATCACCAGCAACAAGTTTCATCAAAAGCACAGATTATAAACATGTAGTTTTTATTTTAAAGTTGTTTCTTCAAATGTGTTTATAAATGTATGAACACACAATGTAGGCATAATTATTTTGAAAACAAGGTTTATAAATGAATTTCATAACCTTTTGTACGTTTTGTTTTAAATAAGCAACCAAGAAACACAAGTTGTTGCAAAGTTGTGAAATTAGGATTTTTCCAGCAGAAACGTTACATCAACTTTGAAAAATCATAACTAGCTCAAAACTTAAAGAAATGATGTGATTCTTTTTCAAGAATTAGATCTAGATCTTAACTAAAGATCTGGAAATTTTCATAATTTAATACGGAGTTTTGAAACCCCAAATACTGTTTGCAAACCGAAAGATCTAACAACTCATTTGTTGCTAACATCTGAGTTTTAACTGACTAATTTCCTAAGCAAACCACCTTGAAAAATTACCATTTTTAGCTTAAAAGATTATTAAGATATAGTAGTATCATGATTAAAAATATCAAAGCCTAAATCGTTTTGGAGCTATGCTAAAAACAATCCCAAAGTAGGACGAAAACCTTGATAAATCCTGGAGATTCTTATAAATAAAACTTGAAATTTTAAAGGGGTTTTATGGACTTCTTATGTTGGATGATTAAGGTTAAAAACCATCAAGCATACACCTTATCATTTTGAGACCTTATCAAATCTCTCATATCATTTAGGACTCGATTAAGATAATTCGAACATCAACAAGTCAACATATCGATTATCACTTTTACAATCACTACCAGGATGAGTTTTCGTAGCCCCTATTTTTGTATATTCATCTTATTTGGGGTGAGAATACATGCTCAACTTTTTCTATGGACACAAGTACTTGAATCATTTTATGTATTACATAATATTTCTACTTCACCATCGCGCTCAATCATGAACCATTAATTACATTGTGAAAAAGTGAATGTTATGGATAGATCTATTTGGTTGACGCCCCCATCCGGGTTGGTCACGTCAATTGTAAACGGATTCATAATCATTTGACAATTCCTGATATTATGCTATTGGATATCACATTAGGCAATCAAAATATAAGTTCCAGGGTCACGACGCTTATGGTAATACTTAAACTGATTCATTTATGTTTATAAACTTAATGAAATCTTGTGTTTTCCATACATTGTCAATATTTATCGTGTAAACCTATGAATTCATCAAAATTATTGTTGACGCATTTAACATGTTATTTTCAGGACCATAAGTGCAACATATTGCATTCATGGCTAACTGTCGAGATTTTACAAGCTTTTGGAGTCACGAGGCATTTCAAACAAACATGGAGATCTATTTGCATAACTAGATCTATTTTTGTCATGTATTTTAATCTCTATCATTCGTGAACTCTTTTATTTATGTGATTGTGGTAATGGTTATAATTTATGTATTTCGAAAATGTCCCATTAAGAGGTCATCATGACTTTGTTTCCGTGACGTCAAAGCCTTGTTGACAAACGGGGTATCGGGGTGTGACATATATTGTGATTCTAGGGTCTCGTGTTGATTAAGTTGGGATACGGGCAGGGAGCCGAGATTTGAGGAGTGAGCTTTCAGGGTTAGATGAGTTTGCATGTTTTTCTGAGATACCTATACGATAATTTGTTCTATACTTGCATGATCTTGTACTGAGCTTTTGTATGTCCCAAAAGGTTTCCCAAGTGTCTTTAGATTAACTATAGGGGGGGGGTGTATACAGTTTATCCTTTATCATACAGATTTTTCTTAAAAAGTGTTTATGTATATAATAATTGTTAAAATTACAAACAGGTTTGGATTGCGGAAAGATCCAAACAGAGATGACATATATGAACAACAGATTTTAACTAGTCTAGGACACACTTAAACGAGTTACAATGATATGACTAACTAAGGTTCACTCAGTGTTTACAAGACACAGATTGATCAACTTTGGGAAACTGAGCAGCTTAGACACACTTAGCTATTTCACCCAAGTTCAACTAAATGTGCATGCATGAAACACACACTTTCTTTTGCACTCAACGTTCTTTGTTTGTGTATGTCTCACCTACTTCTCTCTCATTGGAAGCTTCTCTTTTATAGTCATACAGAGTATCTTAGTGAAGCTTCGTAATTTTTGTAGGGAAAGTGGGAATGTCTTTGCAATGAGAAAAATTGATTTTCTGCACTAGGACAATTCTGACAAAAGTAGTTTTGTCCTCTTTCTGCAGAATGTTTGTCTTCTCCCTTTTGTCTATGTTGTCCACAACTTTAACCCAAAGAGGAATGTTAACTAGTAACCTTAATTCTTCCTTGTAAAGCTATTTTGGTATAAGAAATAGTCTGTCACCCATCTCAGGATATCCTTTTTGTCTTCATACTTCGGAACAGTTTTGGCAGATATTCAACGGTTTTGATTTTCCACATTGTATTGAATTTGTAGGTTGATCCCAACATTCAAAACTTTGTGTGAAGATATGGAAACATATTCCATGAAGTGTTAGACTTGTTCACAAAGAACAATATGCTTAACTGTTCTAAACTGTCCAACGGATATAGACACGTTTGACATAAACCATCAAACCTGTCCAACATATGGACAGTTTTGACAAACTGTCAGGTTACAACTAATGTAACAGTGTATTACAGATTTGGGCTATCTTTGCAAATCATCAATCAGGTTTGATTGAGACATTAAAAAGCCGTAAAATCTCCTCCAAGGTTTATCTACAGGTTTGATTAGAAATCTTCCACTATGATATTGAGTAGGTTTGATTGAGGCATTTTTGTGATTAACAACTTTCATATTGATCTTATTATGAGTTTTACTACGAGTTTTATACCAAGATATTATCACGCATGTATAACTGAGATTTAATTGAGAACTGTGTTTTATTATATGAGATTTGGGACGCATGAGCTACCAAGTTATTAACCGCGCGACTCGGTAGGGTTTGGGTCACTCTCGATTACCTTTTGAATTCCTGACGACTGCTTTGTGCGGTCTAGAGATTTGGGTACGTGGAATATTCCACAAGAGATGAGTAGCTATTCTGAGCAACCTTGTGGGATCTCATATACTTCGTTCAATAGAGAATGTTGAATGCTTTACTACTGAGTTTACTATCTTTTACTGAGTTTTAATAATCGTACTACTAACCCTTGTATTCTCACCAACGTTTGCTGACCGTATGTTTAATATGTGTGTATCTCAGGTGACCAGAGTTCTAGTAGGCTTGCTGGACCTAAGTAGGTTTCCATTTTTAGAGTTCGAGAAGTTTAGCTACCGTCATAAAGGTAGTTATGATTTTACGCGTTATGTACTTCAAATATTATGTAATAAACAGGGACTACCGTGACTGATTATGTATATTAAAAATTTTAAATTATCGAGGTTTTCACGTGTTTACCTTCGGAACAGTTAGAGATACGCAGCACACCGGAAGGTACCACTCTTAAATTTATTTTTTTGAATTTCTTTCATAAACATATTTTAAATAACATTACACAGATGATATATAATTTTCACGCACATTCACACATTCTAAGTGCGTTGAATCATGTATCATATGAATGCACGTTCACATATATGCAAATTTATGTAAGTGTAATTTCACATCATTTTTTAGGAGCTAGGAGATGTGAATGTTTGTAAAATTTTCATAGGATCTTCATAATGTTAATTAATACATGTTTATGTAAAATAAATTGTTAAAAAAGTTTTTTTAAAGGTGTACCTCCTGGTGGGCTGCATAATAGGTGGTACTCTCTAGAACCATGTTCTACATATTCTATATATATATATATATATATATATATATATATATATATATATATATATATATATATATATATATATATATATATATATATATATCTGTGTGTGTGTGTGTGTAACACCCCGACTTCCGAGTAGGGTTGCGGAAATATCCTATCGACTAACTATTATATTGATAAATGCGTTGGTTCAATGACGTCCCGATTAGTGAATTATATGTGTTGGGACCGATATTAGGTGGCGCTGGATGATAATTTTAATGGATTAATAATATATATGGATTCACAAGAGTGAATGAGACTTACTTATATTAATTGTGAAATTTTGATAACGGGTTCGGGTATCGTTGTCGAACCTACGAAATAACTAAAACGTATATATGTTGACACATGTGGGACTTGCTTTCATTCTTTGAGCCAAAGAAAACTAACAAGATTTATGTGTGTGTACTTCGGCTACCGGAGTCTAGAAATTGAAGCTAAACTTCATGATTATTTAATGGGATTCATCCTCAAGCAACCCTCTTTATGTTCTTTATTTTAAGAGGTAAGAATCCATTGGTTTGATTTAGTTTGAGTTTGCTAGGAGCTACCATATGTTGGGAATTGGATTAATATTTATGTATGAGAGTTTCTATGATGTTTTTATGGGATTATATGGCTGGGAAACGAGTTAAGGGGATTATACATCCCCATACAGAAGCAAAGAACCTGCAACCCACCGTGATTGTGGTCGCGATGGAGTCCGAGGTGGTGTGGCCGAGCTCAGGCTAGGGTTCATGTGTATGGCTAGCGGTGGGAGCATGACCAGTGGTGGGTTGAGCGCGACCGCGATCAGCCTTTTTGGCCATATTGGGCTTTTGAGCCATGCGGCCTATTTGGGTTATACTTTGGGGGTCTATTTGTTGTGTAATTGCTTATTGAGGGTTAGGGTTGTCAATTGAGCTGAAACTAATTTGTGAAAATTCGTTGTGAGTACAGGGACTGATAGAGATTGGCCGAGATAGATTTGGGTCACCAAGACTAAATAGAGTTAGCTACTGCAATTCAAGTGAGTATGCGAGTTTTTTTGAAAGACATTTCGCCTCTTTGAGTCCTTAAGTGTTTATACCTTATATGTGAATAGTGGGCACGACGAGCTGCCACTCAGGTATGATCTTACCTTCCTTTATTAATGTCTTATACATGTGTATGTATAGTGAGTTGTGTAATGAGATCCATAATAGAGTCAATCGCGATGATTTATTGTGTGGGCTAGGTAGCCCTTTTTAGCCCTCTATAGGTTTCCCATATATCTGTGTGTGTGTGTGGCTGTGATTATTTCCAGGTTGCTCCTGATCTTTATTAGTCCTTTTAACCTCCACGGGCGTGACTTGGCAGGAGGGTGAGGTCTTCCCAATTGAGATGGGTATCTCAGTGTGATATTGGATCTTAAGCCCCTCTTGGAAGACAATATCGAGGCATGAGTTTTTCCAGAGAGTGTAGAGTTATTGTGATTGTCATGCGTTATGTGCTTATGCGCTAATTGTCAAGTCTTAACCTATGTGTACTCACAAGCTGTGAGAGCTTACATATCCGAGTCTAAGTGTGTATATCAGGGAGGCATAAGATAGGGTTGCCAGCTCCAAAACAGAAGTAGGAGCTTGGGTTCATAGATAGTCATTTGTAATAGTTCAGGCTTTGTAATTACCAGTTAATACATATGTTTGATATTGGCTATGTATGTTTGATCTTGTTTGTGATTGATGTTTACTTAAGTTCAAAGATAAGTTCAAAGATAAGTTCAAACATAAGTTCAAAGGCTTGGTTCGAACTTGTGGTGGACAAGTTCGAGGGCTTGGGCCTTCACGAACTTCTCTGGGCTAAGTTCGAACTTAAGCTCTATAATTAAGATTTAATTAGTTTGGATTAAGAATTTTCGCAAAGATTAACACCCAGAGCTACTATGAACTTGTGAAAGTGTCAGAGAGTCGTTTGGAGAGATTCACGTGTCAGGACGTTCTTCGTTACGTCTATCATTGTGTTAGTCTCCGTGTTTTCGTTTGCATGATCAATCCGTTAAACCCCTAACGAGGATTTTGCACTCGTTGGACGGTGTCGCGTCAACATCAGATCCGTAGGTAGGTGACCTTACAAGTGGTATCAGAGCCATAAGGAGTGTTCATCGTGTTCCTAATGTTCATCTAACATTCTTGGTTTCTTGACGTTATTTTCGGAAAAATCACGTTTTTCATAGTTTTCTGAGTTCTACAAGCAAAGTAACAGAGAAAAATTCATATTAGTTCACTTTTTCAATCGAAATCATTGTTTTTAATCTTCAAAACATTGGTTTAATCTGAAAAATTGAATTTTTGGCCGTTTCTCGAACATGCGGCGCTCGAACATAAGGAGGTATTAGGGTTCATTCGAACTTGTCAGAATACGCTCCTCACAAACTTAATTTAGGGCTTCATTCGAATTTGGCTGAGATTCGAACTTGTCAAATTCGAATTTGTCAGCTTCTAACTTGTCAGAAATTAGGGTTTCCTCGAACTTGTAATAAGTTCGAATTTGTCAGAATTTCTAGGGTCTTCACGAACTTGCAGTCATTCGATCTTGTTAAGTTCGAACTTGAATAAATTCGAATTTAATTTTCAAACGAATTTAAAATTAAATTAATTCGAACTTAACTATGTTCGAAGGAGTTTATTTTAAATAAAATTTTAAATTAAATTGTTTATGTTTGAAAACAAAAAGTTTCGAAAGAATGTCTGGTTTGCAAAAATTCATCGAAATGGACCACAAGGTTAGCAAAGCAAATTCTCCGCCAAAGCTGATGAAATTGGAGGACTACTATTGGTGGAAGGATAGGTTCGCTGATTTTGCTCGTTTTAATGACATACGTATGTGGATTTGCATTGACGAGGGTTATATTCCTCCTACCCAAGAATTAGAGGGCCGGCAAAGAGTCTTAACATATCAGAACATGAAGGATGATGATAAGAAACTTTATGAGGCCGAGAACCGAGCTTTCTCAATTATTCGTATGGTGTTACCTCAAGAAATTCTACACATCTTAAGAAATCATCGGACTTCTAAAGAGCTATGGGATGCTCTAGAGAGTAGGTGTGAGGGAAATCCAAGGGTTCGCAAGGGTAGGACTGAGATGCTGCAACATCAGTTTGCAAATTTTAAGGCATTGAAGAACGAGACGCTAGATGAGACAATCACTCGATTTTATCATCTGTTAACTGAGCTTGACAATCATACTGTTGACTATCAAGAGACTGAGAAGACCAAAAAGCTTCTAGATGCTTTACCGGTGAAATGGGAGATGTGCACAGCTTTAATAAAGCATGATGAAGAGAAGTTCGAGACTCTCACTCTTGAAGGTGTAATTGGAACGCTGTGGGATTATAACTTCAAGTTGCAAAAGAAAGAATGGGAGTTTGGAAAATCAAAACCGTCAATTACTGGTGAACTGAAGTCAGGAGCCACAACATTCTTCTCGGGAGAAGAATCTATTCCAGTAGAGGTAGAAGAATCTCGTAACAGGGCATTCTTAAGGTTTTCTAAACCAGAAGAATGATCAACTCAGTCAGCGTCTACATCTCAAAGATATACAAAAGATGCCAATGAGCGCAAAATTGGCTGAAGATCATCTGAATCTTTTGGCTTCGTTTGTCGCAGTGTATGACAATTGCGTTCAAGGGAAGATAAACGATCCAGCGTTATGGGAAGAAGACTACGATCAGGTGGATCCTGATGACTTAGAGGAAATGGACCTACAATGGCAACTGGCCATGGAGACTCAGAGGGTCAAGCGGTTCATAAAGAGAACTGGGAGAAATCTGAACGTAGGCAACAACAAGGTTGGGTTTGATAAATCAACGGTTAAGTGTTACAATTGCCAAGGATTAGGACACTTTGCAAGAGAGTGTCAAAGACAAAAAGTAGAGAAGTATCAGAATCAGACTCAAGGAAGATATCAGTCTGGTGGTTCGGGAAATCAAGCAGCCATCGTGGTCTGTTAACTAATGTGCCATCTAACAGACAGCTCGATGGAACTTATGATTGGAGTACTCATCCGGAGTCGAATGCTAGAACCTTTAGGGCTGAAGTGACAGAGACTGGGGATGACAGAGCTGAAGAAGTTGCAGAGGACACCAAGCAGAACGATACAAGTCCTTTGATGGTGGAAAATTCAGAGAATCAATCGATTCTAGAGTTTGCTGCTAAAATGGCTAACGTGGAATCGGATCACAAAAGGGTAATTCTAAACTTTTCTACATTCCATGATTTATGTGTTTTAGGTGTTACTTTAAATGATAGGTTAAACTTAGTACTAGAAACACATGACAAGATAACTGCTCAGGTCCAATCGCTAAAGTCAGATGATGCTAGTGTCTTAGATATGAAGGAAGATCTAAGGAATAAGCTAAAAGCAGATGCTCAGGATGTCATAGTTCTAAAAGACAAATTAAGTGAACAATGTGTCAGGATAGAACTTATGTATTAGCATGTTGAAGCTTTAACCAAAGAACTTACCATTACGGAGGTAGAACTAACAGAATCAAGAGTTAAGGTTGTTGAGGTAAATAGTAAACTTGAAAAGTTTAGGAACTCGTCTCTAAACCTAGGGAAAATCTTAGAAGCCCAACGGCAGTCTAAGAAACCATTAGGATTAGGCTATCAAGAGAGTTCTCCACCTTTCAACAATAATTATGTACCTCAACCTCTGGATAAAACTGATGAACCAGTCGAATCAGAGGTAGCAACTGAAACTGAATCTGATAAGGATAAGTCAACTAAGGTGTCTAATACTACCTCTAAGATTCAGAAAGTCAAGTTTGTGCAGTATACTAGTGACACTATACTAGGAGAAGCTAAACCTGAAATTAATAATCTGCAAGAGGAAGTAATCACTGTAGTTGAAACGAAATAAAATGACACTAGCAAGACACCAAAATCAAAGGGCACTTATAAGAAGTCGATTGATAATATGTCATGCTTTAGATGTCACGAGAAGGGACATGTTGCGTGTAGTTGTCCTTATAAGAAAGTGGAGTCTACACCCTCTAAACCAAAGTCTAGACCTGCTGTAGGAAAGCAAGAACAACAAAGACCAGTACCAAGTATTGCTAGCACAAGTAGTTCTCAAAACACTGAGAAGAATGTGAATGCAACACCTAGGATAGCTGTTAGACAAATACCTGTGTCGGTTAGACCAAATGAGGTGGTTAGAACTAATTCTCCGAATAGAGTTCCTAATCAGAATAGGTCAGGACCACAACAAGGCTATAGGAGTACAACACCTAGAAGGACTTACACTCAAGTTAGGTCTCATACTCCTCAAAGTCAACAAACACCAGGTAGAGTCCAAGGATATCAATCTGAAATGCCTTATAATAGAAACTATTCAAGGGCTCAACAGCAAATTCCAACCCAAAGGCCAAGAGTGAATCTTAATCACTCAGCACCACAACAGGCTCTCAATCAAAAACCCAAGTCACCTGAAAGGAGAGATGGGTGTTTGAAGGAGTTCACGTATGTGGATGAGAATGGTATTACCAATTCAGTCATGGCTTGGGTTTCCCATGATAACTAACTTGTTTTCTTTCATGTGCAGGAGCTAACTACAGGTCTAAACAACAAGTGGTTCATCGACAGTGGTTGCTCTCGTCACATGACTAGGGAAAGAAGTCTACTCACAGACTTCAAGGGAGGGAACAAGGGTTTTGTATCATTTGCTGGGAACAAGGGAGGTCATATCACTGGAACATGAGTGGTCACTAATGGGATAATCATACTTGACTAAGTTTACCATGTTGATAAACTTGATCATAATCTCATTAGTGTGTCTCAGATCTGTGATAAGAAGAATTCAGTAATCTTTACTGAAACTGAAGCGTTAGTGCTGAAGCCGGGATTTAAAATACTTGAAGAGTGGATCATGATGAGAGCCCCAAGGAAGAATGATCTGTACATGATGGACATGAACATATCAGATTCGTCAATGGGAACAATCTGTCTTCTATCCAAAGCTTCAGAGTCCGAATCCATCTTATGGCACAGACGCATGACACACTTGCACCTAAGGAAAATGAATTACATCACTAAACATGGTCTGATGCAATGTGTTCCACTGAAGCGTTTCAGTTCGATGGCAAGTGTGTACCGTGCAAGAAAGGCAAACAACACAAGAAGTCACATAAGTCAAAGACTCAGAACTCGATAGCTTCCACCTCCGATTTGCTGCATATGGATCTCTTCGGTCCTATGAACAAAAGGAGTATAGGTGGTAGTTGGTTCTTAGACCAAGTCGAAAACTGATATGGGACGAGGGTAAAACGTATCAGGAGTGATAATGGAAACCAATTTAAAAACACAGTAATTGGTGTATATTGCCTATCCAAAGGCATAGTGCATCAATTTAGTGCACCTTATGAGCCACAACAAAATGGGTTGCAGAACGTAAGAACAGGACTTTGATTAAGGTAGCAAGGACATTGCTCTCGGATTCAAAGCTTCCTACCATGTTTTGGGGGGAGGCAGTGAATACCGCGTGTCATGTTTTAAACCGGGTCCTTACTGTCAAATCACTGAACAAAACCTGTTATGAAGTTCTGAATAAAAGACCACCAAATTTAACTGGCTTTGAACCGTTTGGGGTACCGTATACTTTACTGAAAACAAAACATCAACCTAAGTTTGGTGAAAAGGCTGACGAAGGATACTTCGTAGGTTATGTCCCTAACTCACCAAACTAAAGGGTTTTTAACAAAACAAAATGGTACAGTAGAGATTGTATTTAACATAAATGTAACAAGTTATTCACATGAACCCCAAACTGGTCCGGAATGGTTATTTGATTATGACTCTTTGTTTGAATCATTTAACATACGGTTTAGTGGAAATGCAGGTACAGTGGAAAATGACTTCTCGTCAGTAAACCTTAATGACGACTATCAAGGTTTTCCAAAGTCGAGCATTCCATCAACATCTGAGCCTACAACGACAGAAGATGGGTCTCCAACAGAGGTTGAATCTGAAATTCCTACGAATGAGAATCAGACAAATACTTCTAACTCTGAAGACAGTGATCATCAGGAAGAGAATGTACCGTCTGAAACCATACACCCGTTAGGTGAAATAGGATCAAACTTAGGAGATAATCTTCAAGTCGATGAGATTGAGACATCGAGGATAAACAAGGATCATCCAATTGAGAGTACCAGTATTCACATTTTGGAGCGCTTCGGGATGGAAGGAACAAAGCTGACGGCACACTTTAGTACTCCGATTCAAGTGAATCACAATCTCGGACCGGGTACAGAAAGTGATACTGATGTGGATCCGACTTTATATAGGGCCATGATCGGGTCACTCATGTATTTGACTGCTTCTAGACCTGACATGTTTGCTGTATGTATTTGTGCTAGGTTTCAAGCAAATCCAAACGAGATGCATATGAAAGCCGTGAAGCGAATTCTAAGATACCTGAAGTCGAAATCGAAGCTGGGACTTTGGTATCATGCTGATGGAGCTCTGGAATTGGAGGCATACACAGACTCTGACTATGGTGGATGTAGCTTGAACGAAAATCAACAACTGGAGGTTGTCAATTCCTTGGAGAGAGGCTCGTATCCAGGCAATGCAAAAAACAAACTTCTATAGTCGTATCAACGTGCGAGGCCGAAGATGTAGTAGTTGTTGTTCACAGGTTTTGTGGATACAACAACAATTGCGGGATTACAGTTTGACTTACACTCATACTCCCATTAGCATAGATAATCAGTCAACAATTTCTATAACTAATAATCCGGTTAAACACAGTAAAACAAATCACATAGACATAAGACATCATTTCATACGTGATTGTGCTGAAAAGAATTTGATAAAACTGGTAAAAGTTGCAACAGAAGACGATAATGCAGATTTATTCACTAAAGCATTTGATAAGTCACGCTTTGAGTTGTTAGTTCAACTAAATGGTATTTGTAATCCAGAGTAACTTGACCTTAGTAGTTTTTCTTTCTTTTTAAATTAAGTTAGTAGTTTAGTAGATCTGCTTTCTTTTTATAGTAAGTTAGTGGGTTAGTTTATCAGCTTACTTATCTTAAAAGTGAAAAACAAAAGAAAAAAGAGTGAAAATCATAAAAATTTTAAAAAAAGAGAATATCGAAAAATGAGTTAAGTCTTTGAATCATAGGTTCAAAGTGACGAAAATTACCACCATCTAAACAAACTCTATGTATTAAGCTTTCACACATAATGCTCCATAAATATTAAAGTGATATGCACATTCTTGTTCGATGTCTTGGTAGGCATAATACATGAAGGAAATTCTGACAGCTAATAAAAGAATCAAGAAAAATGTCATAGGTGTAACTAACTTAGATGTATGGCCAAAAGGTCTTTATTTCTATGTCAGAGACATAAAGACAATGATTGTAAATGAGTTATGCAAATTTATCTGGGGGATGTATAGCAACATCAAAATACATCTTAAACAAAGAAAAGAAAAGGAAGTCAAAACAAGTCACTTTGTTGTACGTAAGTACAGACCTGTCACCGCTGTTTTGACTTAAGATAGCAAGATAAGTCGCTTTATTGTACGTGAGTATAGACCTGTCACCGCTGTCTTGCTAACTTAAAAGGAACTCTAAGACAAACTAAGACACTCTGTTGTATGTAAATACAGAACTGTGTCCGACGTTTGCCTTTTAAAGAAAATTTGCAATACTGAAAAGTTATAATCATTATGTGTCTGTCTTGATCATAGAAGTATATCTGAGTATGGGACACGTAAGGTAGTTTCTTGGTAAATAAAAGGCCAATGGAATTTCCAAAGTGTTGAATGTTTAAAGGGAAAATCATACCGACAATCGACTTGGAATGTATATCACGACAAACAATTAGAGAAATAAAAAATTCCTAAGTGTGAAACTGAAATACTGTTTGACACTGCTATCTTATTGAACCTCTTTGACTATCTCGCAAAAATATTTAGTTAGTATAAGTTTTATTTTTTAAAAAGTATTTTTGAGTAATTTTAATTTTGGTTTATTTTTAGTTTATTTTTAGTTTATTTTAGTTTATTTTATTTTAAGTAGGATATAGATCAAAGTTACTAGGATGCATTTTTAGTTGAAGAAACAAATATTGCGTGAAAATTTGTTGCTTAGTGTGAATGTTTTTGCAAAGTTGGAAACATTCCGTTAAATGAAAAGGTTGAAAAAAGTATATTCTGTTCAAGAATTTTTCAAAATTATCAGTTAAGTTCGAAGTGTTCAAAGGTGGTTGATATATATAGGTCAACGGTACTTCATTTAAGTCATCTACCCTCGAATTGTTCTCTCGAACTTGTTAGAAGCGATCTCGAACTTAACTTCGAACTTCTCGGATTCTCGAATTTGCTTCTATTCCTCGAAGTTTTGCTACTGTGTCTCGAACCTTCATACATACTTAGGTGTATTGAACCAACAATAACTAAGTAAGTGTAAGATTAGAGTATCTTTTTGTGGCTAAAATCGACCATTTTTGAGTTTTATGTCCTTTAAAACTTGGTGACTTTAAATCACAAGTTTTAAAAGCAAAAACTTAAAATTAATGATACATAACTTAGATTAGAACCTAATAGGACTAGATTAGACTGTTAATTAGGTCAAATGGGGTTAAAATCAGGATTTTCAAGTTGAAAGTGACCGACTTCGAACTTGTTCTTCAGGTTCGAACTTGACAGAAAAGTTCGAACTTGTTGAATATCTATAAGTTCGAAGTCAGTCATGTTCGAATGGTTGTCTCGAACTTAATTAAGTTTTTATGGTTTTAAAATCTTGAATTTGTGTAAGTTCGAATGTGTTAGACTTCGAACTTAATCAAGTTCGAAGTTATACAAGTTCGAATGAAACAAATTTAATTTTAAATTAATTTCTAACTTTTTAATCGTCATTTTTGTGCAGATATGGGTGACAGAGCCTTTTACAATAAGCATAATACGGTTATGGTCGTCGATCTCCAGTTGCCGGAGGCTCAACCATACAGACAAATGATCGAATTTTTTACGCAATCCAGAGTCTCCTATGCGCTGACGCATAATCTGCCGGTTATTCTCACGTATGTAAGATAGTTTGGCAGCATCTACAGGTGGACTGCACCGTCACCCATACCGTTTTGCGTACAAGAGTAGGAGGAAGACCGATAGTATTTTCTGCGGAAATTTTACGACAAGTTCTGCATTTGGGTACAGAGACCAGGAAGCCGGACCAATCGATTTTCCGATGCCCATAAGGCAAGCTGCCTTTCGGAGAATCGGTTATGCTCAGGATATTACAAAGGCGTCCTACGTGAAGAGCGGCCTCATTAGCCAGTGGAGCTACTTGGTCCACGTTATCATGGTGTGCTTTCCACCAAAGAAAGCAGGATTCGACACGATGGTGTCAAAGCTGCAGTCAACATTGATTGCCCTGGTATACAATAAAGCGTTCAGCTTCTCAGAGATGTTCTTCGGGGAGTTTGTTCACCAGATAACTGCCTCTGCTAGAGAAAGAATTCTGATGTATCCCCGCTTCATCATGATGATTATTCGCCATTTTGCCAGATCTTCCACCGCTGCCTGAGCAACCTGGAGTTACAATCATAGATAAGTGAATTTTTGCCGGCTGCCAGACCCAAAATGCACGAAGGGCTGAGCAAGTATTGCCACAGGGGGCTCCTCTGTTCGGTGCAGTTATTGATCAAGATTTTGTTGCTCCCAAAGGGGATAACTGGGTTAGTGAAGCACCCCCCTCAACAACAGCAGCAGCGGCAACCTCAACAGCCACGAGCACAAGCACCGGCAAGACGCACTCCGGTTGCATGAACGATTCCCCGCTCCCAATCTGCTACAAAAACTGGGGGGCTATCCACTTCGGCACCACAGCTAGACCAACGGGAAAAGACGTTGGATGAAATATGGGAACAAGGAGCCGCAGCTCAAGAAAGTGTCGCTAAACAATTGGTTCATGAAATTTTGGAACCACCATCTGGCATGGAGGATATATTTAGAGAAATTGATGAGTATCGACCTCCTGTTGCCGAAACTGAAGGCACAGAAGGCCGTAAAGAAGGAGCAGAGGCTCGGGATGAGGCTAAGGGTCAAGTAGAGCCCACCTCTGAATCTGACTATGAATCGAGCTCAGAAGAGACAGAAGCTGAAGAGCCAGTTGTTACGATAGGAAGATATGGATCAAGAGTTGTTGTTCGCGGAACAAAGATGACTCGCCCTGCTCTCCGAGATGAGGAAGAAGGAGACGCAGATTTTGAGATCGAAGAAGAAGCAACAATTGCCACTCGACAAAGGGCAAAAAGACATCGCTTTATGCAGGGAGCTCCGTCTACTTCTGCTGCTATTCCATCTTCTACAACCGCCGTTCCATCCACATCCGCCTCCAGTCCAAATATTCCAGCTGTCTCAAGCAGTGAATGAGTTGCAGCAGCACAACTCAAGCCTGGAACAAGAAAATGAGAAGTTGTGAACGACTGTAGCCACTCAACAGTCTCAAATCCTGACACTGCAGACCCTGGTAGAGCAAATTGTGAAAGATCTTCAAGCTTAGGAGGAGAGCAGTTGTCGAGGAGATGAATTAAGGAGAGTAAGAAGAGATGATGACGAAGAAGGTGATCCCGGGATGCAGAAAGATAGTGAGCTAGCAGATCTTTATCAACAGATTGCTCAGCAAGCTAATATTAAGGGGGAGCCTAGGTCATCAGGTAGCGGAGAATGAGGAAATCAGGACAAAGGCAAGGCTCTAGAGGCGTCAGAGTCACTTGATCATGAAATAATTGGAGCCTTGGCCGATATAGATGATGAGAATGAAGTAATGTTTGATTTTGAAGAAGAAATAGAAGATCTTGAAGAAGGGGAATTCATCCCAGAAAACATTACGGATTGGAGATCTGATGACGAGGCATTGGTTGATGACGAAGATCAAGCCGATGAGATCATTATTCAGCAACATCCTATCACCGATACATATACGACGGCAGAGCAGAATATGATTGACATCGAAGTGTTTAAGGATGCATTAAATGTTGAATCAGAGAGTGAAGAGCCTAATAAGGAGCTCACGAATGAAGAGAAAGACAACTTTGGTTCAGAAAAGAAGAAAAGAGGTCTGAGTTAGTAGTGAAAAAGAAATGAGATTGCCTAGTCCAGGAAAACTGTCTGGAGGCATTCTCAGTTGGTTTTTCGATAGAGAGCTACAGCTTTTTGTGCTTAAGAGACGAGATGGGTTGAAGTATTTGAAGAGAAAGTTGAAAGTCTTCAATACACTACCAAAATGCGAAGTCAAAAAACTGGCGTAGAAGAATTTGATAAACCTAGGAGACAATCAATACACTGAAGTGATAGCAAGAATCATAAGAAAAGGTCGATTTGGAAGGTTAGAGAGGATAAAACCGAGGGAAGGAAAGGGGGTAATGGATGAGTCTAGGATAGATCCATTAACCGGAAAGCCTTGGATGAAAATGTTCTACAAGCCGGTTCGATGCTTAAAGAAGGTTCCATTGGAGAAAATGCCACAGAACGTTCTCGCGAACCTGAAGTGGTGATCCGTTGACAACGGAAGATCATGAATTTACATCTTGTAAACTTATGTCAAGGCGACCTGCAGAAGCTTCATGAGCAGCCAATCTATTTTCACGAAGGTTGGAGATCTGAAGGCCAAAAGTTCCAGAAGGTAGTCAAGGTTTGTATAGAGAAGGGTTTGTATGTTGGTAGCATTTTTAATAAGCCTAGTACTATAGATTAATTTAATATCTAGTTAGAAGCTATCGTCAAGGTGGAGTCTGTTAGTGCATCCTGTGTGACGATTTTTGTCTAAATGTAGATAGTCTTTTGTAATAGTTCAGGCTTTGTAATTACCAGTTAATACATATGTTTGATATTGGCTATGTATGTATGATCTTGTTTGTGATTGATGTTTACTTAAGTTCAAAGATAAGTTCAAACGTAAGTTCAAAGGCTTGGTTCGAACTTGTGGCGGACAAGTTCGTGGGCTTGGGCCTTCACGAACTTGTCTGGGCTAAGTTCGAACTTAAGCTCTATAGCTAAGGTTTAATCAGTTTGGATTAAGAATTTTTGCAGAGATTAACACCCAGAGCCACTACGAACTTGTCAAAGTGTCAGAGAGTCGTTTGGAGAGATTCTCGTGTCGGGACGTTTTTCATTACGTCTATCATTGTGTTAGTCTCTGTGTTTCCGCTTGCGTGATCGATCCGTTAAACCCCTAACGAGGATTCCGCACTCGTTGGACGGTGTCGCGTCAACATCAGATCCGTAGGTAGGTGACCTTACACCATCTGATTGTATGCTGGCATTATTGTTTTCCGGGGACTTCATATATTTGTGTTTTGTGTTTATGTACAGCTAGGGTTCAGTTAAACAAAGTTGTTTATGATTTTTTAAAAGTGTTTAATTAACAGTGGTTGTGCAAACCGTTGACATCATGTAATGGGTATTATATGAGTTATCACCACCTGCGTATTGTAAATGACGTGGCATTTAACTGGGTAGCGAGAGTGTTACATCATGGTATCAAAGCTTTTGGTTTGAAGTATTGAGTATCACTAGTGGATGCTTGAGTTTAAACCGTGTTTGGATCCTTGGGAATCATTTCAGGAACATATACTAGTGGATTCAACAATCCTAGCTTATTGTATGACGTTAGGTGATATACGTTTGCGATTACATGTGATTGTTTAACTTGTGCAAAGGGAAACAAGTCCGGGGAAGTGAAACCATCGGGACGACGGGTATCTCCGCAAGTCTGATCTATTAGACAATCTTGCTCGATTTTTTGGCTCCGAGGGTATGGGCCGGGGTACAGGACATGGTATCACAAAGAGGGGGTTCATTTAAGGATTTCATGACTGGTGCGCCACCGGAGTTCCGAGGTGGAAGCGAGCCAAGGTTGACTCTAGCTTGGGAACGAGACGTTGAGTCTGGCTTTCGGGTCATGTACGTGCACATGAAGGATATTGTAGAGTATGACACATATTAACTCAGGGGTGGGGCTTGTCAGTGGTGGAAGTCCATAGAATCATCAATGACAGCTTCACACGCCTACACCATGACACGGGAGTAGTTTAAGGCGGACTTTGAGATACAATAGGGAGAGCTGTCTGTACAGCAGCATGTGGATAGATTTAGTGAGTATTCCGAGTTCACCCTCAGCACGTGGATGCAGAGAAGAGAAGGCCGATGCCTTCATTGATGGTCTGAGATCAGACATCCGGGAGTTCGTGTGTCTTCACGACACTACCACTTTTTCCAGAGTGTTGGAGATGGCACGTAGGAGAGAGCGGGAGATCGAGAAGCAGCAAGAGCAACTGACAACGTAAAGACAACATACAGGGACATCTGAGCAATCCTCCAGTTACTGGCGCTACTCTAAAGATAAACCTTCTGATCATGGGCGTTACATGGGGCAGTGTTCTGGTTATTGTAGAGACAGAGATAGGGATAGGGACAAAGGTAGAGGTAGATATGCTCAATTGAGTGGACATGGTCAGAGATATGGGACCTAGGGACAGTCAGAAAGATTGCAGGGCAGCTAGCCAGAGTAGTATGAAACAGGGAACCCGAGCATCAGGGAGCAGAGCTGATAGTTCGTCAGGGGAGAGAGCTTGCCACATAGGTCGAAGCTGGCACGCTCAGCCATGTGCAGTTGATCAGTTTTGGTGCTTTAGATGCTGCTAGTTTGGCCATATGGTCACCACATGTACGGCCAGCGAGGCACTATGCTTCTGATGCGGGTTTTTGGGGCACAAGATGAGAGAATGTACAGACGCAGCACCAGCAGTGTCGGTGGCGAGTACGAGAGGTACTCGAGCAAAGCCATCATCGTCTGCCACCCGAAGAGACACGGTGCCGAGAGCTAGAGGCCAGGTGTTTTAGGCCACAACCGAGGAGGCCAGAGATGCTCCAGTTGTTGTATCAGTACGTATATTCTGAATAGCTTGCGTGCATGACTCTTATTTGATTCTGGAGCATATCCTTCATATGTGTCTGTGACCTTTTATTCTTATTTTATTGCTACTCCTACTATGTTATCTGTGCTATTGATTGTCGAGAGGGTAGACAGGAGTACTGCTCTAGTGAGTCATGTTAATCGAGAGTGTGTATACGAGAAAGATGCGCATCGGTTCTTGATCAATTTACCACCTATTGAGATCAGTAGTTTTGATGTGATATTGGTTATGGACTAGATGACAGCCCGACAAGTAGATATTCTGTGTGCTAAGAAGATGACCAGAACACTGATTTCAGACGCTGAGAGTGTGATAGTGTACTGGGAGAGACGAAAGGGTGAGTTAAGGATTATCTCAATGGCCAGAGCTCAGAGATACGTCTGAAGTACCCGTGGGGTTAGAGATTTCCCTAAGTTCTTCCCAAATGTGTTGCCTAGGTTACCGATAGATCGACAGGTAGAGTTCTGGATCGATCTAATCCTGGGAGCGGTGCCAATTACTATGATGCTTTATAGGCTAGCACCTACTGAGATGAGAGAGATGGTGACTCAGTTGTAGGAATTGCTCAATCATGGATACACACACACATACAGATTTATATATATAGAATCAGATTAATCAGCGTACCCATGAGATCACAGCGTACGTAGTTTTGAATGATCTTCACACACATATTTTTTTTGCATAGACATGTTGTAAAGACAACATTATAAGACTTTTTATCAAAAGGATAAAACATCAAAATTCAAAAAAATAAATATTCTAAATGGTAAAAAAATATCATGTGAATGGTGTGTGTTAGGTTCTATATTGTGATAAAATCATTAGTTTAGGAATTAATATTGTAATTAGATGAAAGTTTAGATATTAGGTATAAAATGAAATTTCCAAGAGAAATTTTCTCAAAGTTTTTAGAAGTCTTTCATTTCAAGTGTGCTTAAAAGTTGTAATTGAGAGAAACATTCAATTGAATACAAGCTTTGTTTCAAATGTTTATGATTCATCTAGATCTTTTCTATCAATTGGTATCAGAGCCTATGGGTGAATCTAACAAGAAATCTTCCAAGAAATTTCAAGAAATTTAAGAGAAATCAACCGAAAAACTCAAACGTCAAGTTGTGATCTTCTGGAATTTTTTAGAATTCATACATTGTCAGATTGAGTTGATACTTGACTATGTTATGAAGATGATCACATAAAGCTACTGTAAAAAATTCATGTCCTAATTCGCAATGATCAAGGAGTAATCAACTTATGAAATTCTGTCAATTTTACGTTCTTGAATGTATGAATTTTTGGATTTTTTTATTGACTTGAAATTAGAGTTTGATTTTTTGATCGAGTATTGTGATCAACATAACATGCAAATCCTGAAAATGTCTTGGTCTAATTCGTTCTAGTTTGAGAGAAATTTGATTTTAAATCCTGATTTCGGTTTTTGTTTAAAACCAGAGCAGCAACTTTAAAAATATCTGGAAAATTCTCTGTTTATCAGTTTAATCTGAATTTTGGATATGTTATGAGTCTATACTACATGTTAAATGTCCTAAACATTCTAATTTTAACTCGCAAAATTAAGGGAGAAATTTACAAATTATAGTGCTGGTCTGATTCGTGGTTGTTCAAGAGTTCGTTCGTGTTCTTTATCTCGTTTTTGATCAGTTTTTGTGCATGATATCATGTTAGCATCGATTTTTGATCTAGAATTCATTCATAGAAGATTTGTTTGATGATTCAAACATTTGATTGATCAATTTTTAAAGTTTCTTAATTTTTGAGTTCTTGATGTGTTCTTGGTGACTTTGAATGTAACCACCTTGTTTGATCGATCTGAGTTGTGATAAATTGTTACAAACTTATTTATATTCTTTTGTTAGAAAAAAATAAGATCAAAATAAAGTCAATTGAAGTCAAAGATGCAAGATATCACTTCAAATCAAAGCTCGCGTCTACATATATATATATATATATATATATATATATATATATATATTGTAAGGTCTACGACTGCAAGATCTATCTAGACGCGGATCCGTGAACGAGTGCGGAATCCTCGTTGACGGTTAGACGGACAACTCTCAACCAACGGAACACGGAGACTATTAGACGCTGAACGAACGACACACGAACGATCCTACGAACTAATTCTCTCCGAAACGGCACTCACCTAGCTGATAAACTCGAGATCGCCCTTTGCTTAATCCCTCACGAATTCTGCAAAAAGTCTCTTAATGATTAGAGTCTATCTCTAATTATAGACCCTGATTCGAGTCTGTTGTGGGCCAAGCTCGAATCTGGCCCAAGGCCCATTCGAGTCTGTCCACAAGGACACTCTCGAATCTAGCCTTCATTCGAATCTAAGGCTACATTCGAATCTATCACAGATTCGAATGTCTACCTTTGTGTAATTCGAATCTAGCCAAATTACTTAAACACTTAAGTGATGAAACTTATGTTTTACTTATGTTTGAGTTAATCTTTGACCTTTATGTTTGAACTTCTTGTAATATGTTACATCAAGTTCAAACACACAATCAATAACAGACAAACACATATAAACATACATATAAACATATATATCAAAACACTTGTTAATACTCAGAATATTACTTAAACCATAATGCAGATCGATTAGACTGCTATCGTCACACAGGGTGTACCAACAGACTCCCCCTTGACGATAGCTTCTAATTATTTACATTACATCAAATTTAAGTACTAGAGCTATATATACTACTACCTGCATATAATCCAGCATCTATACAAACTTTAACTACCTTTTGGAACTTCCTGGCTTCAGATCTCCATGGTTCAGTAAAGAAGATAGGCTGATCATGAAGCTTCTTCAGGTCGTCCTTTGATAGGTTTATCAAATGCAGTGGATCATATACCTTCAAAATGACCTGCTCGTCTTGATCCTCCATGATGGCTTCAGCAGTGTCAATCTCGAGGTACCACCATTTCATGTTGCTCAAAACGTTCTGTGGCATCGATTTCATTGGTACTTTCTTTAGACACCTCACAGGTTTGTATACCATCCTGGCCCATGGCCTACCTGTATGAGGATCTATTCTCGACTGATCCTCGACCCTCTTTCCGGTCCTTGGCTTGAGTCGCTCGAACTTTCCTGATCTTCCTTCTTTCCTTATAATTCTTGCCACGACTTCAGCGTACTGGTCTTCACCTATATTAATTAACTCTTTCCATGCAAGCTCCTTTACTTCAATCTTGGGCAATGAGTTAAATGCTTTTAGTGTTCGCCTCAAGTATTGTAGTCCATCTCTTCTTTTCAAGATAAATAGCTGCAGTTCTTTGTCAAAGAACCAGCTTATAATGCCTCCTGAGAAGCTTCCAGCACCTGGAACTCTCATTTTCTTCTTCATCTTCAAACGATCTTTCTTTTCCTCTTTCTTGAACCAAAGATTTATCAAGTCAGCTCTAGATGGCTCCTTCTCAGCCTCTTCAAGTTCTTTGTCCTCGACTGAGGCTACCTTGATATAGTCAATGTCAATCACATTATGATTTTGTCCTTCATATAGCTCCGTGACAGGTTGTGAATTGATAATAACCTCATTGACATGATCGTCTTCATCATCCAACACTTCATCGTCTGATTTCCAGTCCACAACCTCCTCTGGAATAAATTCTCCTTCTTCTAACTCTTCTTCTTCATCGTCAAAATCCATAAGCTCTTCCTCTATGTCCTTCAGTGCATCAATCATGTCACTGTCCAGAACCCTCGAGGAACCTGCTTCTTTTCCAGATCCTCCTACTTCTCCTTCTGTACTTGGCTCCCCCTGAATTTGCGTAGCTTGAGCTGCAGGAAAATCTACAGACTCAATCTCTTTATTCGCACCGGGATCATCGCCTTCATTATCATCATCTCTTCTCTGTACCTCCTGATCCTTACAACTCGTCTCCCCCTGAGTTTGTAGATTTTTCATAAGTTGCTCTAGGAGGGACCTCATTGCTCGGATTTCTGAAGATTGATCAGCTACGAAAGATTTTAGCTCCGTGTTTTCGTCTCTGACACTTTCCACAATCTTCCTCAACTCGGCATTATCTCTATCAAGATTTGCATTATGCTCCTCGAGCTCGCCTACAGCCTTTGTGAGGGTTAGGATTTGGACATGCTGAAAGTCAACACGTCCCTTGAGTTGCATGAACCTTTGATTTTCAGTATAAGCGGCTGAGGTAGATGGAATGGACTGAATGGGAGATGGGATGAATGGTGGTGGAATGTATGGTTCATGATGCTGAGGTGGCGGTGATGGTGGAGCGGTGGCTTGAGGTTGGGATTGGGGAACTTCTGGCTGACTTGTGGATTCCGAAAAAGACCCTTGCATGAACCGATGACGTTTGGCCCGTTGCCTCGTCACTAGTGGAGCAACCTCCTCTTCTTCAAAATCCGAATCTTCAGATTCCCTTTCTTCTCTCCTCCTCGATCCTGCTGCTTCATTCACTACTAACCTAGCTCCATAGGTTCCGATGTGAATATTGGGATCTGCAGCCACTGATTCAGGAGCTTCAGCCTCCTGCCCATCCATATCATCTGATTCTGATGCTGATGATGTCAAGCCTTCATCAACCCTTTCTGGCTCATACTCATCCACATCTCTAAGAACATCTTCTGCTCCTTCTGGTGGACTGAGCAGCTCCCCCACTAATGCTGCGGCCACGTCCTCGTTCGCATGGGGTCCTGATGCCCATATCTCTTCTAGTGTTTGCGCAATTTGTTCAGAATCAGGAACTGCACTTGAAGGCCCTGCTTCCTGTGCTTGGGGCTGCTCGCTTGTAGAAGGCCTTGATGCCTGGATTGGACTCACTGCTGGTCTCTGACGGCGTCTTTGAACTCTTGGCTGTTGTTGTTGTTGACGTTGTTGCTGTTGTTGTTGTTGTGGAAACTCAACGACCCCTGCCCAGTTGGCATCTTCCGGGGCTTGAAAATCCCTATCCACAATAGCTCCGAACAATGGACGAGCAACAGGAACAGCCAATCTTCCTCGGTGTGAGGAACAATCAGCGAAAATCCGTTTGTCCATAACATTAACACTCAAAGAGTCATTTGACGGCGGCAAGTCTGGCAAGAAATGCCTTATCAGCATCATTATGAATCTTGGGTACAACAAAAATCTTTCCCTTTCTGGAGCCGTAATTTGATGAACGAACTCCGAGAAGAACATCTGCGAAAAGCTGAACTTCCGATTATATACCAATGCAATAACTCCAGATTGGATCTTTGACACTATGTAATCAAAGCCAGCTTTCTTCGGCGCAAAACAGACCATGAATACGTGCACCAAGAATCTCCACTGCCCAATCAGGCCACTTTTCATATACGATGACTTCGTAACGTCCAAACTGTAGCCCATTCTCAGAAACGCGGTCTGCCTAATACTTAACGGGAAGTCAATAGGCCCGTCCTCCTGTTCCTGAGAACCCAACTGTAGAACTTGGCGCAACATATCTGCTGAGAAGACTAGAGGCTGGCCAGCGATTCTGGTTCTTATAACTGTCGGGGTGACAGTACAGTCAACCTGTAAATGCTCATAGAACTGACGTACATACGAAATTACAATTGGAATGTTATGAAACAAAGCATAGCTAATCCTAGATTCAGCTAGAAAATCCAAAACTTGGCGAAAACTCTGCGCCTCAGGGATATTATTGTCTGGATTAAGGACCATATTATGCTTAGGGACAAAAGCGCGAACCGCCATATCTGCACAATAAATAAAACTGTTAGACTCATTAAAAATCAATAAACTTGTTTAAATTCAAATTTGTTTTATTTTGTACCTTTTTAAATACAAAATCTAACACAATTAAATTTCCACAAGTTTAATAAAATTTAAATTAAACAAAATAAATAAAGTACAGATTCGAAAGTAACAGATTCGAAGTGTCCATATTTGAATGTAATGGACAGATTCGAAGAGTCACTATTCGAGTCTAATGGACAGATTCGAATATCATGGTCATCTCGAATCTAATGATAGATTCGAGAAACCCATGAACAGATTCGAAGGTCCTAGAACAGACTCGAAGTCCCGTCGGTTTTGTTTTCAACAAAAACCCAAGATTTTAACCATTTTGAACTTGGTAAATCACATACATTAGTTCAACTAGGTTCTAATCATTGATTTATGCTTTTAATTTGATCTTTTATAGGTCCAATCTTGGTAATTTAGCAAAAACCCTATTTCGACCTATAAAACTTCAAAATTTGACGATTTGGTCTAAAATTGGGCATAAAACTACACAAATCTTGTACAATCCGGTTGATTATACCTAGATGTATCTGTAGAATCGAAACACCAAGTAAGAGACTTGACAAAATGTCATTTTGGAGTATTACGATAGACTCGAAGAACAGATTCGAAATCACCTTGATAGATTCGATAGTATAGATTCGAAAACAGATGGACTTAATGACTTACTGTTAACCTATTTATACCACCAACCCTCGAGTCTAAGCGAAGATTCGAATCTACTGACAGATTCGAATTACTCCTTATTCGAGTCTGTCTTAGATTCGAAACCACCAACACTTAGAAAAATTTCGAAAATTTTGAAATAGTTTCAACTTTTCCAACTTTTTTCTACGGTATTGTGTAACCAGATAAATTATGCCAATTCTTTTACCCTAAGCTCAAGATAGTTCACGCATTGTTTATTTTATCCAACTTTGAATGCACCCTCAGTAACTTTTGACCTTTTCCCTAAGTAAAACATTAAACTAAACTAAAATGAAATAAAATAAACTAAGGTAAAAATAAAATAAAATAAAGTAAATTAAAATTTTGACCAAAAATTTAATCTAGACTTAAGAAAAATTTACAATCTAAGCTAAATACTTAACAACATATTTTTGATGAGTATAGTCTAAGAAAGGTTCAATCAGATAGCGATGTCTGATACTAACTTTCAGTACTTAAACTTTCACACTTAGGAATTTTTGATTCCTTTGATTGTTTGTTGTGACATACCTATTTAGCCGATTGTTGGTATTTTACCCCGTTAAACATTCTACATTTCGGAATATCCCTTGGCCTTTTTATTTATCAGGAAATTATCTTACGTGACTCAGACATAGACATACTTGTATGATCAAGGCACACAGATAAAGAATCTAACTTGTTGGTATTTGCAAACTTTCTTTAAAAGACAAACATCGGACACAGGTCTGTATTTTCATACAACAAAGTGTCTTAGTTCGCCTTAAGGTTTTTCTTTTAAAGTTAGCAGATAGCGGTGACAGGTCTGTACTGACGTACAACAAAGCGACATGTCTGCTAACCCGAATCTAAACAGAGACAACAGGTCTGTACTTACGTACAACAGAGTTGCATGTTTTCGACTCTCAGTTTTACATGATATTTCTATTCTTTCCATTTTCAGATGTATTTGATGTTGCCATACATCCCCAAAAAGTTTGCATACCTCATTTAGACTCAATGTTTGTATGTCTTGTACATAAAAATTAAGACCGATTGGTCGTACATCTAAGTTAGTGACACGCTTGACTTTTTCTAGAATATTTTATTAGCCTTGAGATTCCCTATATGTATTATGCCTACCAACACATCAAACTAAGTAAAGTATAACACTTAGGATTTAGTTGCATTATGTGTGAAAGCCTAAATACTTAGAGTTTGTAACGACGGTGCTAATTTTCGTCACTTTGAACCTATGTATCTAAGACCTAACTCCCTTTTTGATATTCTCTTTTTTTTTGTATTTTTGTAATTTTCTCTCTTTTTTTTTAATTTTTTTTTTTCATAAGAAAAGCAGTAAAATAAGCTAACCTACTAACTTACTAAAGATAGAAACTTACTAAAAATAGAAAATTTCCTAAATTAGCAGATTACTGAAAAGAAAGAAAAACTACTACTCTACAATAAAATAAAATAAACTTACTACTACTAAGGTCAAATTACTCTGGGTTGCGCATTCCATTCAGTTGAATTAAATACTCAAACCGTGACTTATCAAACGCTTTGGTAAATAAATCTGCATTATTATCTTCTGTAGGTCCCGAAAGGTTCCCAAAGTATATAGTAATAAACTGTAGAGGGGGGGTGAATACAGTATTTAAAAACTACACACTCTTTTTCTCAATGTTTGTATGTATTATCAACAAATGTTAATTACAAACAAGCTTGACTGCGGAATTGTTCAAGCTGAGATGACAGAATACAACAGTATGGTTTCTAGTCTAAGACACACTCAAACTAGATTACAATGAACACACTCAATAAGATGCACTCACTGTATTTTACAAGACTTTAAGGAACAGCTTAAGTAAACAGCTTAGACACACAGAAGCTTGTTTACAGAAGACTATGCTTGTATGAATATCACACTTGCACGTTCACTCTTGGTTTAAGCACTTAGCTTTCTTCACATTCTTTCTGACCTTAGAAGCTTCCTTTTATACTCACACAGAGGATCTAAGAGAAACATCTTCATTGGACAGAACGAAAAAGTAGAAGTCTTGTTTGAAAAGACAATAGAGCTTTTCTGCACTTTTCTGAAAAGCAGACGTGTGCAAATCTTTTGTCTTTTTACTTTCTACTGTTGCATTGCCTTTAACCATTTTAGGAATGTCAACTTTGCGTTTTTCTTCCTTGTAAAGGCCTATTTTGATATAAGAAAAAGGTCTGTCACCCTTTTTCAAATATCCGTTTGTCTTCATGTGACAGAACAGCTTGGGCAGGCTGAGCGGTTCTGCTTTCCACTTTGTCTTCAACTGTGTAAACTGATCTGGTAGCCAAAAACAATACATGATGACTTGGAAACTAATTCCATAAGGTGTTTAGCCTGTTCACAAAGAACAGGTTCTGTTCACAAAGAACAGAACACCTTAAAAATGCCCAAGCTGCTCAACAGTGTAGAGCAGCGTAGACAGTTTATGTCCAGCCTGTTCAGCAGACAGAGCAGCTTGGACAAACTGTCTTAGTTGCAACACATGCAACATATAGAACAGCTTTAGACTGATATTGCAAATCATTTTCAGGTTTCAATAAGGCATATAACAGGCCTTAAATTCAACCTTCAAATGCATCAACAGGTTTGATTATAAAATCTCCCCCTCAGATGTAGAGCAGGTTTGACTGAGGCCTTTTTGTGCCTAACAATCTCCCCCTATTTGCAATAACCAGTTCAAGCTGGTCTTGTCAAAAAATCACTATATATTTTTACAGTACATTTGCTGAAATAAAATTACAACATTACAGTAAAGTAAAAGATCAGTTTATATATACACTGATTCTTGACTATACTTGAACAACATATGTTCTTACAAAAGTACAACTAATGTGCTAATGTATTTTACAACTAATGTAAAAAATAAAAAATTACAACTAATGTAATTGTGTACAACTAATGTACAGAGTGTACAACTTATGTACAAGATTTGGACTGTTTGAGACGGGAGCAGATAATGGCAAGCCTGTCCACCTAATGGACAGCTTCCATTCTTCACCTACCCAGATGGCAGGTGGACTTCATTCGACAGGGGGTGGCATCCCTTCTTTGAATCTTTTTAAAAGTTCTTCCCTTGTTTCTTCATGTTCTTCAAGTTCAGCTGTAAGAAACATAAAGTTAGAACTTTGGAGCTCACCTCTGTCATAAAATCCTTTCAGCTCTTCCCAGACAGCTGCTCTCCATTGGCTGGAATGACTGAAGGAGGTGGCAATTCTGAAGGCTGCAAGCTGCTTAAGACCAACTTTGTGTAGGTCAGAAGCTCTTTGAAAACATTTCTTCTGAGATAAGGGATCCACAAAAAAATGCCCCTAACTCAGGCTCTTCAATCACTTTGCCATCTTCAAATTCAACTCCTTCAGGCAGGCTGTGGTCAACTCCTTTAATTTCCACAGCATAATCTCCTTGTTCAATCATCATAGGGAGTTCTTCCAGCTCTGAATCTCTCTTTTTCCTTCTGGCCTTGATTTTAGGGGATGTCACAGAGACACCCTCTTTGACTTCTTTAGGGATCAGGCCCAACTCACTCACTCTCTCCATCAGCTTCTTTATGTATGCCCTGATAGTCTTAGCCGTTTCTGACTTAAACTGGCTCAGGGCAACTGCCAGTTCCACCCATTCCCTGTAACCCATTTGAGCCACATCAGCGTGATCATATGATTCCAATTCAGGGCCTGTTGCACCCATCCTTGTGATCTGAAGTTTCCACTGAGTGCCTTTTCTTGATATGGGAACAGCTTTGACAATTCCTTCCTTGGCCAGCCTTCTAGTAGCAACATCATGAAATTTCTTTTTGGCCAAGTTGTCAAAATGGAATTTGGCTCTGGCAGAAGGTACTGTTGATTTGGTCACTGAGACCTGAGTACCTTTTTCCACTTCCTTCCCTTTTTCTCCTGCTGATTGCTTGGCAGCTTCCATTATTTTATTTTGCACCTCCAAGGTAGACATTTTTATTTTCTTTGCTTCTTGGAGGGCAAGAGACTTAGCAGCTTTGGCAGATTGTTCTTCTTTTCTTAACTCTTCCAGAGCCTTAAGTTGTTCTTCCCTAAACTCAAAGTATTTGTGCATAGGGAGGCCCATCTCTTTGGCTCTGGCTTTGTGAAACTGAGTTTCTGCCTGTTTCTGCTCAATAGGATCCACCGCGGCCTTTTCTTTTCCTTTAGCTGCTGCTTTAGGGACAGCAGCTTCAGGAATACTTTCTTCTTCTTCTTCTTCTTCTTTTTCCTCTGAAAGAATAAGGTGCCTCCTTTTGCTGCTAGGCCTGTCCTCAGGAATGACTTCCTCCCTCTTAGACTGAGCAGGGTTTGGAGAGCCAGCCTGAGTAGGCATAGCAGCTTGGGAAGCACCTTCAGCTGCACCTGTTTCTGCTGGTTGATCAGTTTGGGTTGCAGACACTGGTATCTCCTTAGGAGAAGGAATCTTCTCCCCCTTAGACTTAGTCTTCGAGGCAGATGATTTCTCCCCCTTTGAAGGAGATGATGCAGCGACTTCAACCCCTGGTCTGCCTGAAGACACAAAGTCAGCAGGCTTGCCAGCAGGTTTGGGAGGTTTAGGACCAACAAGGCTGTTCACTAAGTAAGCCAAGTTGTCCTTCACCTCACAAAGCTGGGAAAGACAGTTTTGAAGAGAAGAAGAATGGGAATCAGCAAAAGTGGTCAGCTTAACAATGTTGTCTCTATCAGAAGCTGTGAACAACAAACTTTGGAGCTGTGCAAGATGAAGTTCAAGAGAATCTTGCACATCAGCAAGGTTTGATGACACAGAATTTGATAGAGAGCCTATAAGAGTGTTCAGGCTGGCCAATGTTGAAGGAATGGTAGTATTACAGGAAGTGAGGAGAGAGGACAGCTGTTGAGAAATAGCTGTCATAGAGAACACAGAGTCCTGTTGTGAGGAGAGGATAGAGGAAAGAGAGTTGGTTACATTTTGCAGCTGTGCAGTGAGTGCAAGCAGCTGTGGAGAGTGGTCAGCTTGTGGAGTAACTGGGAAGGATTCTTTAAACGTATCAAAGAATCCTTTGAGCTGCTCAGACACAGAGTCTGAGATTATGGATGGTAGGGAGTGCATGGAATGTTCCAAAGAACCAACTTTGTTGGTCAGCAATGAAAGCTGATCCTTCAAAGGCAGGTCTTTGGGAGATGGTGGTGTATGGGTGGACTGTTTGGAGTGAGTAGATGGAGAAGATGATGATGAGGCTGTTGTTTGAGGATGAGAGGGAGAAGGAAGAGAAACTTTGGACAATAGTTCCATAGCCTGGGCAAAAGTAAGGTGGCCCAGGTTAGAGGGATCAAGGGGTCCTTCAGCAGCGGCTGTAGCTGCATCATTAGGAGAAGGAGATGATGTTTGGGGCCTCTCAGATGCTGCTTGTGTTGCAGCACCCTCATGAAGACCAGTGGTGGTTCCCTCTGCAGTGCCTTTGTCTAAAGGCACCTCATCATGGGGAGATGGGATATGCATTTCAACATCAGCAGTGGTGAAACCTGCTGATGGAATTTGCATTGAGGGATCAGCCTCACCAGAGGGATGGTATGATCCCTGAGGTTCATCAGCTTGTGTTGTTGGTCCCTTAGCAGCTGTTTGGTGTTGAACAGCTGAATCATGGGGAACAGAAGATTGAGGCTGAGCTGCTGATTGGTCTATATCAGCAGCGTGGGCACCTCGTGCAGACTCAGGGTGTAAGGAGATATGAGTGGGGGACAGTGTGGACTCAGTGTGGAGCGGAGAGGGCTCCTGTCTTTCAATATCCGCAGCCTGTTGGGAGGCTGGGACAGTTGATGTGGGTATCTCCATTTGTACAACTGGTTCCTGTTGGGAGGAACCAGAGGGTCTAGGCTGACTCAAGGGTGACTCAGGCTGGAGTGAAGCAGGCTCCAAATGAGCTGAACCTTCTCCCAAAATAGGAGAGGCAGCTTGGGTTGCTTCTTTTACAACTGAACCCTGTTGAGAGGGAACAGAGGAGACTGGTTTCTGGGCTAGTTTCTTTTTGGCTAAGGATTTTCTTTGATAACGAATGGATGAAGTGGGTGATTGTGGAGAGGAGAGGGGATCTGTTTGGACTGGATGGGAGACTGGGTCAGGAACAGTGGGGCTGGACTGTTCCATAGTCTCTTGTGCCACAGAGGCACCAGCCACAAAGGCTTCAGGCTCAACAAATGAGCCAGGGTGAGGAATCTGCTCTTACTCAGCCACAGAGGCTAAGGGAGCAGACTCAGCTTGAGCTGTTTTGGCCTTCTTTTTAGCAGGCCCAGCTTCAGCTGCCAAGGTCCTTTTTACCAACTTAGACCTGGCTTTGGATTTTCCACCGGGAGCAGCAGTGACTGGATCCACCCTTACAGCAGAGGGTCCTTCCACTAAACCCAACAGCCTCCTCATTGGTGTTGAGAGAGGAGGCTCATTTTCCAGTACAGGAGTATGAAACACCCTATTCCCTATCACAGGGAATGCAGCAGTTTTAAGTAGGGGTTGAGAGTGATATAGATGCTCACCACAGACATGGCAGAAGATGAGACTCAGGAACCTGGGATATCTGACAGCTGCTGGTCTTGTCTCTTGTTGTACCAGGTTTCTCATGTTCAAGAAGATCCATTTGGCTATGTCAAGTGTAGTCCCATCCACCAGCTGAAGGACTATCGGCACTTCATCTCTACTAAGTTGGTCAAAGGAACCAACCTTGCTGCTGAACGACATTGCCACAGAGGCAAATAAGAAGTTGTAAGTAGGTGATAACTCCTTCCTGTACAAAGTAGCTCCAACCTTGGGTTCTGCCACACCACAGAAGCGTAGCAGATTGCCGATTTGCTCATTTTCAGGCTGAGGGAGATCATAGTTCTCAGCCACTGGAAGATGAAGAACTTCCCTCAAAAGATCGACTGTAATCTCAATGGTTTGAGTCCCATTGAGAATAGTACCTCTGATAACCTTAGTGTTTGGATTGTAGGAGCAGGTGTACCAGAACTCGTATACCATCTCCTGGTACAGGACACCAGGAGATGCAGTCAGGGCATAGTTCAACGGATGAACTTGCAGAAATTCCACCATTTGATCGTAACCCTTCCCCACATAGTTTTTGGGGATTATGAGGTTTGCTATGAAGTTGGTGGGTTTTAGGGTCAGCATCGTGGTGACAGAAGAATGTTTAACAACATCCTCACCAACGAAAACTGGCAGAAAGGGATTGGGTCTGTGAGCCATTTGAGAAATTTGAAGGTTTGAGGAAGCAAAAGACACTTAGTCGATTTTAGGGTTCTTGAGAATTTCTGGGAATGATGAGGAAGACGAAGATGAAACAGTACGGTTGTATTTATAGGATTTTGAATGGTCGTGTGTATGAGAGAGAAAAGATTTGGGCGGTTTGATTTGAAATGTTTGTTAACGGAAAACGGAACGGTTGTCCATGTCAGAAACATTGTCAGACCACTTGACCTTTTTGATCACTAACACACGTAACATACATTAACCGCAGTAATTAAGTTAAATAAAACATAATTTAAGAAACTTAATTATGAAGAAAGGTAATTAAACTGTTGGTCTACGCTGATGGTCAAACCTGTGATGATCAGGGTCAACAAGGTTCTCAGTCTTCAAGCTGTTCTTCCTTCAAACTGTTCCTTCAGCCTGCTATCCTTTGTGAGAACAGGTTGAGTTCAATAGATGAACAGGTTACAGTGTGAAGAAGTGAACAGGTTGAAGACTGAACCATCAGAGCAGACTGGACGAATAAACAGGTTAAACTGTTTTTGTTCAGCCTGTTGTATGTTCAAGCTGTTCAAGTTTTTCAGACAAATGACTAAGTACAGAACATGTATAACCTGTTCTGTCTAAGCTGTTCAGAGAAACTTGAGCAGTGTGAGACATACGAATTATTAGACCGTTGAGAGACACTTAGTCACTCTTGTTTAACATGCCCAGCTTGCTGACAAGGTAATTAAACTTTGTGTCATCCAGAGGTTTGGTGAAAATGTCTGCAAGCTGTTCATTTGTGGAAATAAAACTTACCTCCACATTACCTTTTTGGATGTGATCCCTGATGAAGTGATGTCTGACTTCAATATGCTTTGTTCTTGAGTGAAATACTGGATTGTTGGAGATGGCTATGGCACTTGTGTTATCACACAGAATAGGAGTTTTCCTATACACAAGCCCATAGTCTTCAAGCTGATGCTGCATCCACAGAATCTGCCCACAGCAGCTTCCAGCAGCAATATATTCAGCTTCAGCAGTAGAAGTGGACACTGAGTTCTGCTTCTTGCTACTCCAACTGATCAACTTTCCACCAAGTAGTTGACATCCACCTGTTGTGCTTTTCCTGTCTAACCTGCAGCCTGCAAAATCAGAATCTGAATAACCTGTTAGTTCAAGGCTTGAGTCTTTGGGATACCAAAGACCCAAACCTGGAGTACCCTTCAGGTATCTGAAGATTCTTTTAACAGCTGCAAGATGTGATTCCTTTGGATTGGCTTGGAACCTAGCACATAAACAGGTGGCAAACATAATATCAGGTCTGCTAGCAGTCAAGTATAGCAAGCTCCCAATCATGCCTCTGTAAGCTGTTACTGAAACAGCTTTGCCACTGGCATCAGCATCCAATTTTACATTGGTTGCCATTGGGGTTTTAATAGGAGAACTTTGATCAAATTTAAACTTTTTCAAAAGATCTAAAGTGTACTTTCTTTGATTTATAAAAGTTCCAGTTGAGGTTTGTTTAACCTGTAATCCTAAAAAGAAAGTTAGTTCTCCCATCATACTCATTTCATACTTGGATTTCATGAGTAATGAAAAATTCTTGCATAGTTGCTCATTAGTAGAACCAAAATATTATGTCATCCACATAAATTTGAACAAGCATAATATCAGACTTCACCTTCTTTATGAACAATGTGGTATCCACTTTACCTCTGGAGTACCCATTGCTTATAAGGAATTCAGTAAGAGTGTCATACCAGGCTCTAGGGGCTTGTTTGAGACCATAGAGAGCTTTGTCTAACTTATAGACAAAACCTGGGTGTTGTTCATTTTCAAAACCTGGAGGCTGCTTGACATATACTTCTTCTTGCAGCTTCCCATTCAAAAATGCACTCTTCACATCCATTTGAAATACCTTTATGCTCTTATGAGCAGCGTAGGCTAGATACAAACGAATTTCTTCTAGCCTGGCCACAGGAGCAAATGTCTCATCATAGTCAATGCCTTCCTCCTGTCTGTAGCCCTGAGCAACCAGTCTTGCCTTATTTCTAATGACATGACCTTGCTCATCCATTTTGTTCCTGAAAACCCATTTTGTGCCAATTATTGTTTTTCCTTTAGGGGCAGGGACCAGCTTCCATACTTTGTTTCTCTCAACCTGATTGAGTTCTTCTTGCATGGCAGTGATCCAATTGGCATCTTTTAGTGCTTCATCCACCTTCTTTGGCTCCATCAGTGAAACAAAACTAGAGAACATACAAAAGTTCCCTAAGCTGTCCCACCGAGTTTGTATCCCTTTATTGATGTCACCAATTATTTGATCATTGGGGTGACACCTGATCCACTTAGGATTATTTTTCAATGATGACTTACCAGAGTTGTTAACATCTTCAGCAGGTCCTGTTGAACAGCTCTCAAGATTTTCAGACACACTGTTGTCTTGAGCCTGTTCACTTGTTGAACATGTCTGACCACTGTTGAACATATCAGCAGAGGAACTGGGGAAATCAGCATTGATAGGTTCTGGACATGCAGTTGTAATTAAGTCAGTACATTTATTCACACAGGGTGTATTGACATAATCATCATCATGTCCATTATGATTAGCAGGTTCCACACTGGGTGTAGTGGAAGCTTTTGAGTCCTCTTCATTGATTGAATGCATCAGATCATCAAAGTTGAGGTCTCCTGAAACTGATTTAGGAACAGCTTTGGTGGAGGCATTCTTGGACTCTTCAAAGGTGACATTGATAGATTCATCTATCACCTTTCTTTTGTTGTTGTATACTCTGTAGGCTTTGGAGATAGAAGAGTAACCAACAAACACTCCTTCATCAGCTTTAGGTTCAAATTTTGACAGCTGGTCCCTTTGATTCAGAATGAAGCAGGGACATCCAAACACATGGAAATAGCTGACATTTGGCTTTCTCCCTTTGAGCAGCTCATAGGGGGTCTTGTTGAACCTTTTCACCACTAAGGATCTGTTTTGAGTGAAGCAGGCAGTGTTAACAGCTTCAGCCCAAAATGATGAAGGCAAACCTGATGCACACAGCATGGTTCTGGCAGCTTCAATGAGAGTTTGGTTTCTCCTTTCAGCAACTCCATTTTGTTGAGGAGTTCTTACTGCTGAAAAGTTTTGACTGATACATTTCTCTTCACAGAAGTCTTCAAGAGTACTGTTTCTGAATTCAGTACCATGATCACTTCTAAGCTGCTTTACTTGGGCAGAGTTCAGCATTTCCATCTTTTTAACAAATCCAATAATTTCTCTCGCAGCCTCTCCTTTGCTCTTCAAAAAGATCACCCATGTGTACCTGGAGAACTCATCAACCATTACAAGAGTGTATCTTCTTTCTCGTAGACTTGGGACATTAATAGGTCCAAACAAGTCCATATGGATTAAGAAGAGTGGAGTATCAATAGAGAAATTATGTTTGGATTTAAAAGATGTTTTTCTCTGCTTGCCTTTCTCACAAGCTGTGCATAATCTATCTTTGGCAAAAGTAATATAAGGCAAACCTGTTACCAACTCTTTCTTACAGAGTTTATTGATGTTCTTGAAGTTCAGGTGTGACAATCTTCTATGCCATAACCAGTTTAGATCAGCGTTGGTTCTTGTGAGAAAACAGGTTTCAGTTGTGGGATCAGCAGAATGCATATCCACAACATATACACCTTTCTTTCGTTGAGCACACAGCACAACTTTGCCTTGGGAATCCAATATGTAACCCAGGTGCTCATCAAGGTTAACCTTGTAGCCAGCATCACACAGTTGGCTTATGCTAACAAGGTTATGTTTTAGCCCAACCACATAGGCTACCCTTTTGAACACTGCAGCACCAGCTTTAAGAGTTCCATATCCCTCAGTGGATCCCTGTACATTGTCACCAAAGGTGACTTTTGGCCCTTTTTCAGGCCTGAGATCACTCAGCAGTTCTTTACAACCTGTCATGTGCCCTGAGCAGCCACTGTCCAAGTACCCAACCTGGGAAGGTTGTTTTTCCTGCAGAGTGAGAAGAGAATTATTAGTTATTTTTAGGGGAACTCATCACACAGATGAGTTCTCCTACTTCATCAACACTTGTTGATGGATTTTGAATGTCCACACTAATATTTCCTATTTGAATGGTATCAGTTTGAATACCATCCTCAGTGACTATGTCATTTCCACCACTGCTTGTAACAGCTGTGAGGGAAACAGCAGAGCCAACAGGCCTCATGTCCTCAGATTCAGGACAGTCCTTGGCCAGATGTGTCTTCTTCCCACACTTATAACATTTTCTCTTTTTGGTGCTTTTGGAAGAAGGTCCTTCAGAAACACATTCTGAACTGTTTTTGTTGATTCTTTCAGAAGGTTTAGCAATTTTTGCAGAATCAACAGCTTGTGTGGTAAGTTCATAGGCCACAGCTTTGACTGTCTCTTCTTTCCTCTTTTTGGGAGGACAGATGTCAAAGACAGGAAGCTTGATTGGCCTTTGGGCTTCCACAGGTTTGGGAAACTTATTCCCAGTTGTCTCAGTTTGAGCAATGGCTTTGCCTTTGCCCCTACTGAGTTGTGATTTATGCTGCCTATCAGCATACTCACTGTGTTTGGTTTTGAAAAACTTATTTTCATTTAAAACCAACTTACCACCATGATTTGAAAACTTATTTGAAATCATAGCAGTTTTGTTTTCACCTGAGACTTACCCTTGTTGAAAACAGGCTGCTTACTTTTTGAAAACTTATTTTCAAAATGTTTAGCATCAAAAGGATTAACATGCTTTTTACCAACAGCTTTGGGCTCTGAACCTGTTTTGTCAACAGGCTTAGCATCCACAGCTTCAGTTTGAGCATGTTTTCCTTTCTTCTGCTTGTGTGAGCTAGCAGAGCACTTAGCAGGCTGTTTTGGAGAACAGACTCCAACATCAGCTTTTGAGCTGAGTTCACACAAGCTGTCAGTATTTTGAGGCCTGACAAACCTGTTTGTTGAAATAAGTTTACCATTCACATTTTGGATGAATGTATTTGGAAGTTCACCAAGAGTGGACAAGTCTTCTTTCAAATTACTTATTTCAACAATGGAAGCGGCTGTGTCAAGATCCCCTCCAAGATAGGCTTGGATTTGAGCAGGGATCTGTTGACTGATACAATGGCTGACTTTTTGTGCAGATTGGCACCAAGAGTCAACTATCTTTTGAAGCTTAGCATGCTTCATATCTGTTTCTCTCTTTTCTTCCAGTAAAATGGAGTTGATGTGTTTTAATTCATCAAGCTCAGTTTCCAACTTATAGAAACTGTCCAGTTTACTGGTTTTAGTTTTAAGATCAGCTTTAAGCTTAGAGATTTCAGATACTAAAGCATCATGCTTCTCAACAGCAGCTTTCAAATCAACAAGCATGTATTCAAACATTTTAACTTTTTCTTCAGAACTGTAAGCCATAAAATTTTGTACCTTATACATCATTGTAGGATTCCAGTTCTCCAAGCTGCTGAAGGCTTCAGCTTCAGCCATGTCCTGTTTGAACCTGCTTGTTGATGGGACATCAGAGTTGGCCATCAGACACTGATTATCTTCTTCATCAGATGATGAATCAGATTCCTCCCAGTCACATGTCTCAGCCATGAGTCCCTTTTGGCGATTGGAAGACACAGAGTTTTCCAATTTCCTCAGCTTAGCCATGGCCATAAGGTACTTAACCCTATAGCCATCATCCCTGTTAGTCTTGATAGATTTGGATGACTGACCAACAGCTTTTGACACACAGTTAGCAGCTATATGGCCAGTTTTGCCACACTTGAAGCACTCAGCCTTGGATTTGTCAAATGCTTTCTTTTTGCCAGCACTTGCACCTCCTTGTAGCATACTTCTTCCAAATCTTCTCTTGCTGAACTTTTTGACAAGCATAGCTATCATTTGCTCATCATCTTGTTCAGTAAGATCTGCAGCCTCTTCTTCTTCAGACACCTCCTCCTTATCATCATCCTGTTGATCAGGTTGAGTGAACACATCACTCACCTGATTAACAGACTGTCTCATATTAGCCACAAAGGCAGTACCTCTTCTGGACATTTCCAAGGCATTCCTCTTTTGCTGCCTTGATTGTTCATCATTCAGTAAGGATCCATACAGATTGACCAGATCCATACTTCTGATAGTACCTGAGTTTCTTAGGATGGTTGAGAAATAGTTCCACTCCTCAGGTAAAATGTCCAGAAACTTGTTCACCAAAGTAAGACTGTCCTTGGTGATCCCAACAGCTTTGAGATCATTCACCAGAGAAGTGAACCTGGTGTAGGTTTCTGTGAGAGACTCCTTTGGTTTGGCAAAGAAGAGTTCATACTGTCTAACAAGATTGTTAATCCTGTTGTCCAGTGTGATTGTGGGTCCATCATAGACGGTACACAGAGTATCCCACATCTCCTTTGCAGTCTTCATCTTCTCACCCTGCTTGAACACATCATCAGGAAGAGAAATGACCAGGTTGTTTCTGGCCTTTGCATCCAGAGCTACCATTCTCTTGTCTTCATCAGACCATTGAGCTTTTGCTTTCTCAAAGGTCCTGATTTCAGGAGCAGCTCCTTCAACCGCTGGAGTTATTGTAGTAACAGAGTTTGGCACATAGGGACCCTCCATCACTATCTCTGGCAGTTGTACATCCAGATTCTCTAAATAGAGCATCATTCTGCACTTCCAACCAGAGAAGTTTTGATGATTAAATTTTGGAGGCTTGCCCATAGAACCATTGTCATAGTAAGAAGAGTTTGCAGCACTGTTGTCCATGGAAACTTGGGATTATGAGAGATCTAGAATGACACACACTCTAAACTGCTCTGATACCAGTTGTAGGTCCCGAAAGGTTCCCAAAGTATATAGTAATAAACTGTAGAGGGGGGGTGAATACAGTATTTAAAATCTACACCCTCTTTTTCTCAATGTTTGTATGTATTATCAACAAATGTTAATTACAAACAAGCTTGACTGCGGAATTGTTCAAGCTGAGATGACAGAATACAACAGTATGGTTTCTAGTCTAAGACACACTCACACTAGATTACAATGAACACACTCACTAAGATGCACTCACTGTATTTTACAAGACTTTAAGGAACAGCTTTGGTAAACAGCTTAGACACACAGAAGCTTGTTTACAGAAGATTTGCATGCATGAATATCACACTTGCACGTTCACTCTTGGTTTAAGCACTTAGCTTTCTTCCCATTCTTTCTGACCTTAGAAGCTTCCTTTTATACTCACTTAGAGGATCTAAGAGAAACATCTTCATTGGGCAGAATGAAAAAGGAGAAGTCTTGTTTGAAAAGACAATATAACTTTTCTGCACTTTTCTGAAAAGCAGACTTGCCTTCTCTTGTGCAGAACTTTTGTCTTTTTACTTTCTACTGTTGCATTGCCTTTAACCATTTTAGGAATGTCAACTTTGCGTCTTTCTTCCTTATAAAGGCCTATTTTGATATAAGAAAAAGGTCTGTCACCCTTTTTCAAATATCCGTTTGTCTTCATGTAACAGAACAGCTTGGGCAGGCTGAGCGGTTCTGCTTTCCACTTTGTCTTCAACTGTGTAAACTGATCTGGTAGTAAAAAACAATACATGATGACTTGGAAACAAATTCCATAAAGTGTTTAGCCTGTTCACAAAGAACAGGTTCTGTTCACAAAGAACAGAACACTTTAAAAATGCCCAAGCTGCTTAACAGTGTAGAGCAGCGTAGACAGTTTATGTCCAGCCTGATCAGCAGACTGATCAGCTTGGACAAACTGTTTTGGTTACAACACATGCAACGTATAGAACAGCTTTAGACTGATATTGCAAATCATTTTCAGGTTTCAATAAGGCATATAACAGGCCTTAAATTCAACCTTCAAATGTATCAACAGGTTTGATTATAAAATCTCCCCCTCAGATGTAGAGCAGGTTTGACTGAGGCCTTTTTGTGCCTAACACAATTTCCTTCTTCAAAAGTGAAACTCTAAGCTCATGGAAGGTTGGAGGTTTAAGACCAGGTCCATATCGCCCAATTGCTTCCACAACGACCTTAAATGAGTCTAAATTGGCAGCATTGAAAGCTATACCAGCCTGATAAAAAAATCGTGCAATGTATAGAACTATCTCTGCCCTTCTCTCTTTATCAAACGCATCATCCACTTTAGTTTGCCTTAATCTTCCCTCTATTCTTAATTGAACTACCACTTCAGGCTTGTGAAGAAAAGAATCCCTCGGCCCCTTCTTCTTTTTCATTAGGCCAGTGTTTACTACTGGTTCCTTTCCTGGTCGCTTTCTGTGGTCATTCTGACATGATCATCTTCCTCATCATCAATCTCGACCATGTTATCGTTTCCAAGGTCAAAGTCTAACACCGACGGCTTATCATAGTTTTCATTCTTCTTTTTCTTATCGTCCATAAAGTTTTTAATTTCCTCTCTAACTTCTGGTGTGACTTTCAAGAAACTTTACACGTTACGATTTCCACCAGCTAGATGATGTTTGTGCCGATGAATTCCCCCATTACTCACCTTTTGACAAAACATACACGTTACGGAGTTGGTGTTTTTTGGGTCGGCAATAAAACCATATTTTCATGCAGGGTCAGTTCTTTTACTATTGCCTTCTATTGCCATATTTTCCCTCCTAAATCCTGATTAATCAATTAGAAAAATGAAATAAATAGTAAAGAACTAAACTACTAAAGACAATTCAGAATTCACAAGAGTAGTATACTTGTGAATTCAGAACGTCAGAAACATAACAAAAAGTCAAAAACATTCAACATGTCAAATAGAAAGTCAAAAATATTATCAGAATTCAGAAACAATAATAATCGTCAGCTGGATTGATGATTAGGTTAGATTAGAAAGAGAGAAACAAATTAACAGAAAAAATCTCATGAATGATGATTAGAAAGACAGAAACATAACGAAAAAATATATATGAATTATGAACATTAGAAAGACTGAAAAACAGTAAAAACACTAAGAAAGGCTGACAGAAACAGTCAGTCTGTCAGTGTCAAACAAAACCTCAGAAAGTCAGAAACAAAATAAGATGACTGATCACTGATGATCTCTGATTCAGAATACAAATTTCAGAAACTTAAGATGATCAGATGATGATAATACAAAAACATCAAACTAATAAACTATAAAGAAAAAAAGCGAAGTAATTCAGTAAAGATTAAAG